>CM024643.1:16304735-16725959 GCA_014182715.1 Eucalyptus cloeziana | reverse complement strand
AAAAGAGAATATTGTCATCACAGTGATTTCAGCAGCTCTGCTCCCAAGTAGCAGTCCCAGGAAGACATAGAAGGCCACTGCTAGGAAATTGAAACACTGCCATCCCAGCTATATGTAATTGCAAGTTTACATCGTGAGATCGATCGACTCTAAACTTCAAATGTGATTGATCAATCATCCGCATCACACCCTACATCCACTCGTGGCCGATTTAGAGCGTTCACAACGTCATCACACCCTACAATACGTGCTAGCCTCAGCTCAAAGCAACAAACGTAAGCTCGTGAACTTGGTCAACTCAAGCAACTCAACGGATCTCACCAAATCTCGGTAGAAGCATGGCAGCCAGCAGCTCTAACTACCTACCCGATTGCTGCCAAAACTACCGCGCTAAACTACTGAGCAAACTAAAATCTCCAATCGAACAATCGATGAGCTCACGCCGACGGCGTGGTTCTAAAATGCAGCTGAAGCAGAGAGACCGCAGGAAAGCTCGAAGACGCGTGCGTGCGTTTACCGGGGAGCAGATGGAAGAGGTGTTGCCCAGTCGGCGTACGCCTCGTCGCCGTCGCCGTCGCCGTCGCGCCGACCGACCTGCCCGCTTGCCTGCGGTGGATGCGTGGTGCGAACGGTGGCTTCAATCTTCGGGCCTCGGAAACCAGCAGGGCGACTGACTAGTAGCGACAGAGAGAGATATTCCATGGACATCCGACCGTCGTTCTCTTCTGCCCCCTGTAGCTCTTGACATCTGCTAACGCTCGAATCGTAAACCATCAATGAACTGGGTCACTTTCAAGCCAAGTTCTCTCATCTGCGTACGCCTAAAATTTGACACGTCGGGCGATCCTTCGAGAGATGGGCATTGAACAATAAGGAAATATCCCAAGTGTTTCAAGTCTGACAAATTCGTCAAGGCTTTCAATTTTCTGCACCCTAAAATAGAAAGCACCGATAGTCCAATGGGAAGCTCACAGGACACATTCAAGCCGATGGCAATTATAAAGATAGAGTTCCTTGAGATGGTTTAGCTGGGAAAGATGGGGCAAAGACTGCCCCAGGCAGTTCAACTTTAGAACTATTAAGCCGAAGGGCAATTCTGGTAATTCCTGAAGCTTTTCACAACAAGCAAGATTGAGCTTCTCTAGCGAAATTAGTTTGCATATATTATTAGGTAGTCGCTCCAGTTTTTTACATTCCCAAGCTTCCAACTTTTGGAGTTTTCCTAACATCTCAATGTCATTAGGCAATTCTGTTATGCCAGTTCCAATAATACATAAGACTCAGATTTTGCAAATTCCCAATGTTTTTAGGTAATTTCGTGATCGATGTCCATGCTAAGTTCAGCTCGATCAATGATGCCAAATTTCCAATAGAAGGATGAAGCTCTTCCAAATTCACACAATCTACAAAAGTCAAAATCTCCAACCTTTTGAAAGTGGACAAGTCGGGAGTTCTTTTCAAAGATTGACAATCCATGAGGTTGAGAACTTTGAGCTCGGTCGCCATCTGGAAGAAAGAAATGGTACATAAGTGTCATTGGCTTGTTGCAGCCTATGATTTTCCGCTACTCCTTATGTTTTTGACTTTTTAGAATTCCTCAAAAATTACCCGTGCTCCTTTACTCCTTCATAGTTGTCCTATTTAATTTTAAATGTCTCTTTTAGTAGTGTTTGGCCATGCCAACAGATAAATGTCTTTTAAGCATATTGATTGCAAAAGAATGCTCGGGTGTACAAGTGCTCATTGCATTTATTTCCAAATAAATTTCAAAGGAGATATTTGCTCATTAGACATAAGCAACTTATATTATCAAAAAAGCATATGATGAATCCAAATGAAAGAGAGATGTAATCACTGGGCACCATGCTTTCCTTTAATACTATGAAATTAATGAGAAACGGCTAGTTTAATTATGAAAATCAATTTTCAAATGTTATATGTAGAAGGAAAGAAAATGTTAAGTTAAAAATACTTCAACACCTTCTTTACATCTTACCTTGAGTGGAGCCCATCCTCCCAGTCCTCCGAAATTGCACTATGTGACAAATCGAGTACAACTAATTTCTTTGGATGAAAGTTGGTCACGGCGAAATTCGAGAGACAATTCTTCCATTGAAGCCATCTTAGTTTAGGAAGTAAGCTTTGAAATCTCCAGTGAAATTCACACCATCCACTTTAAGGAACCTCAAGTTGGCCATTTTTTTAACATTTTGCAGCGTATCTCCTTCCCATACCACATTTGCCAAGAGAAAGGGCCTCAATATTTCTAGTACCCTACAACTTGGAATCATTGTGGATTATAAGTTTTGAAGGATGAGTTGAGACCAATTGCTATAAAATAAAATGCATTGATTTCAATTTGCTGTCGTACTACTATGGTGCACACTTCTCCCTTTCAATTTTGTGAAATGAAAGGTTGTGGTTGCACATTATTTATCTAATCTATGTAAAGATGAGAAGCTCAAGCAGTTGTTCCCGAGCTTTTTCCTCATCCAACTATACCCTTCAGAATTTGCACCTTCTGAATTTCCAAAATTTGTGTCCATTTGCAACTACAATGGAAGGCCTCCCTTCATGCACACACTAATTCAAATATATCTATCAAAATTTATGCCCTTTGTATGTGAAATAACACTACCTTTACTCCTATCATGTATATGTGAACCAACACAACTCTAACCATCCAAATACATCAGTCAAACTTGCCATCGATATAAGTATCAAAAATTAAAGAATCCCAATTGTAGAATTCCCTTATTTTTTGGTTTACTTTGTTTGCAATTCTCCGTATCAAAATGAAAACAAGATTGTTATCACAAAAGGTACATGTGTTTTACGTTCACTTCTTATCATGTGTTTCTTTGGTGAGGGTTTTTCAATATACGTGGAAGGAAAATTGATAATATCAAACATTCAATATATGATTCTTTTTATTGCTACAGATGTTTGATGCCATCTTTTCATTTTCGTGTTGATTTTTTCACAATGAAGTGATAGTCATCTAAATTTTGCTCATTTTTACCATGGATTTATAAAATCAAGCAAAAACAACAATTAATCAAAAAGCTCTTTTGCTTGTAGAAGCAGCAAGTGATGGGGACTCAAGACTGATACTTATTTTTATTTCAAACAAGAAAGGGAAGATGGACCCACATTTGCTGACTAAGATAAGTAGAGAAAACTCATACCTTGCAATTATTTAGCACATCTAGAGCTTCCTCAAAGATCCACAATCTGCTACGCTCTTGAGGCTCCTTTGGGTTTTCTAGGTAAACAATTTCCCTTCCGAGATCTCTCAATTGATCATGCATCAATAGCTCTCCATTTTCATCAATTTTAATTAGGGACATGAGACATAATACTTCAATCCCTTCTCGGGAAAAATCACAAGCATCCCACATATAAGTTGGATATTGTTTATGTGCTCCAATGAAAAGGCATGCAATATCCAAAAATATTTGTTGCTCATCATAATCTAATGCTTCGTAACTTATTTTCAACTTCTCTCGCACTTTCTCATGGGGCATTTTCTTTAATTTTTTCAACGTATCTTTCCATACGGTTTCTCTCTTTCTACATAAGAATGAACCTATAACTTCTAGAGCTAATGGGAGCCCCCAAAGTAGTAGATACGACATCACGAGAGATATCTTCATAATCACTTGGAGGAGAATCCTTTTGAAATGCATGTCTACTAAATAAAATCAATGATTGATCTAAAGACAACTCGTTGAGTTGGTACATGTGATCTGCACTAGCTTGGCCAAGAACATCCTTGTTTCTAGTTGTTATGATGACTATACTTCCTACTTTAAACCAACCACGGTCGACCAAATATTTCAAGTGAGCACTATCATCTATATCATCAAGAAAATGAGTGCTTTCTTATGTGCAAATCGAGATTTGATGAGACGGATCCCCTCGTCCACATTAGACACATCACATGGACTTCCTAGGCTAGATATGAGCTGCTTTTGTAGGCATTTAATGCCCTCACGCTGGTATGCTTCTCGACAGTCTGCCACAAAGCTACAATACTCAAACTGACCAAAGAACTTGTTGTATAATGCCTTCGCAAGAGTCGTTTTACCGATGCCACCCATTCCATAAATTCCGATAATCCATGTACCATCGAGTTTAGCATCTATCAAGCTCATAATATGTTCGATACGATCATCAATCCCAACCAACTGTTGGGGAACAATTAGCTGAAATGTTCCTTTTAACTCGCTCAGAACTTTTGTGACAACAATTTTGACCAATGCTCCTTCATGCCTATCAAATAATGATGAATTAGAGCATAGGAGGGGAAACCTACACACACACATATTCTTTTCCGAGAAAGATCTATTTGTGAGAAATTAAACAATGATTTGGTGGAGAATAACGTACCCGTTTTCAATTTTCTCTGATTCCCATCCTTTTAAGGAACCGACTTCTTTAAGTGCTTCTTCCCATTCCTTTACAACCATTTCGTTCAAGTTCTCTTTATAAGCACTAATAGCATCTCCCAAACCCCTTTTAAGATGTGAGGGCTGCACTTTGTAAAATATGGGCAACACTATTTGCCCTCTACTTCTCTTGCACTTCAACATTTGAGCCAGCTCACAAAGGCACCATTTGCTGGAAGCATAGTTCTCAGAGATAATCGGGATTGAGATCATGGATTGAGCAATGTTGTAGAGAAGCTCCGTACCAATTTCCTCACCAACACGGAGCTCATTATCATCTCTAAACACGCGAATTCCTGTGTCAACAAGGCTAGTATAGAGATAATCGGTGAAGCCTTTGCGAGTGTCTTCCCCTCTAAAACTCAAGAACACTTCATAATCATTTCCATTCAGCCTTTTAGTTCCGCCTTCATGATCACCTACATGTGGAGAGGCCAATGAGGAAGACACCTCATAGTTTTGATCTTCTGAATGAGTCCGTTCTTTTCTTTTCATATCGAGAGGATTATAAAAGATTGATGGAGCACGAAACAGAGGAGAGAAATATGGAATCCCAGATCTGGGAATAGCAGAAATGTCTCTTAAGGCTCAAACATGGAGCTACATTCAAACAAAAATAGAAACTCTTAGACAACTCATCATAAGACAATGGAGCAATCAAAGCGGGAAACAGAGAAGCGCAAGGAGTTGATGACTACCTGAGGAGTGTTCAAACAACACAACCCACCCACTACTGTGATCTCCCCAATCCTCAGCCTTCGACGTTGGATTACCAACACACAATACTCTCTACCATGCGTGCTTGAAGAATACTGATTGCTGAGTGCTTAAAGAATGCTGAGTCATTGCACGCTTAATATTCACAGTATTATGCGGAAGTTGCGAGGAACCTCTATGCGGGTGCTTCTTGACTTGTTTTTTTTCTTTTAACAAAAAGTGGAAAAGAAAACCAACTTGCAACAAAGATACTCCCAGTCCTTGCTTTTTCTACCGTGCACGCTTGAACGACGAGTCATTGCACACGTAATTTCATCAGCATTACGTGAAAGGTGCGTGCCACCTACGCAGGGGCTTTGATTGAAATTTGAAATCCAGCACGACTTGACTTGACTTGCTTTTTCATTAAAAAATGGAGTCTGCTTGACCTGACTTGCTTTTTCATTAAAAAAATGGAGTCTTTGGGCAAATGTAATGGGAAGGTGAAGCGAGCAGGACACGACAATTACATTATTGCATGCTAAAATGAGAGGGTAAAGTAATGTGAAGCACAAGATATGCGAGGAGTTTGGGAAATTGGTGTGATTGAGCAGGGAATCTTTAGAATTTTGCAGTGAATTTCGGTAGAGGTTGTGGAGGATCAACATGTAAAGACTTGGACCAATGCATTTTCAGCATCTGCTCTTAACCTGAACCTATAATTGAAGGATGTTCCACTCCCATGAAATATCTATATGAGCATAATTTATGCTAGATTATGCGTAACTCTCACTCATGGCGGGCCGACCTTTATCTATTCGCTTTGATAAATGTCATACTAAACTTTATTTATTTGTTAGTCGATCCATTCTACGAAATTGTTTGCAACTTGTCCTACATTAATCAATAAGGATAGACTTTTGATACTTTCAAAAGGAGATTTTCACGTGAAGAAATCGCAATTATATCTAGAAAAATATTTAAAATTCTATTCACTTCATTTATGGAATGGAAATGCTCATTAAAAGAAAAATTCAAATATGGGTCATTGCCTACACATCGAGTTGTTAAATTGCATGTATGTCATAGTGTAAACCCCGCTCGTGAAATTATTTTCTTATATTGCCTATTTAAATGATGGAATGAATGTTAAGTTTATTTTGGTTGACAGCAGATCTTTTCAGGTGCTACGTTTTTTTTTTTTCAAACGTTGCACGCGCAGCTGGTTTCAGTTTTAATTTCATGGCACTTTCCACGAAAATCACTTTTTTTCTTAAACTAGTCCATTAGTTGGTCTACGATCTCATTCATGCCGTCAGATCCTCTTCCTCTTAAAACAAATAGACAGCACAAGCTAGAGGAGGAGGGAAATATATATTATCTGGACGACTGAGTTGTTAGGTCGTGCAACACCTCACGCCTTCCAAGGGTCAACTTCACATGTTTGTCTCCATGGCATGCTTTGTTACATAAACAGAAATATCGTTTGCTCACCGGAGCATATTGTGGATGATGGCCAATGCGTGTCAATTGAAAGTCAAGTGTAGTTCCATGCATTTGATGAAGGAAAGTATAGTTAATTCCAATTGATGATGACCCCTATGTTAGCAATGACGCATAAATTGCCCTATGCTTGTGGTCTATTTAGCAAGCATGCATCATCGTGATAGAGCAATGGCAAAAGCGTTACATAAGCAAGCAGGCAACAACGATTTTTAAAATCTGGCTTTATTTAATTGACCAAGAGAAGAAATTAAAACAGCCTTTATTCATTTAATAAACTATGCGCATGGACATAATCCTGGCAATCTAAGCACAAATGAACCCACAAAACCCATCGATTAGAAAACCAATCCTAGTAATAATGCATAACTAGGTTATACATGATAGTTGATTGATGTATCGGTTTTGTCATTTATGGTATTAATTCAATTTAATGGAAAGTATATTTGTCAAAAATGTACCAATTTTAGGTTTTTAACGGTCGAACAAATTGGTTTGTGGTAAATTTATCACAAGTGTACTAGTTTGGAGTTTTTTATGGTCATTTCGAATAAATTTGTCACAGATACATCAGTTTGAAGTTTTTCGTAGTTAAAAAATTAGTTTGAGATAAATTTATTATACGCGTATTAGTTTAAGATAAGCGTATTAGTTTAGGATTTTTTAAGATATTAACTTAAAAACAAAAGATAAAGTGTAGAGAGAAATGACATGATAACACCCACTCTCTACTGTGCGTGCTTGAACAATGCTGAGCTCTTGCCATCAAACGGTCCAAGAACCTTCAACTAATAGAACCGCTGCGATTCCGATGAAAAGGGCAATTATTGCACGCATGATTCCCACGTCATTGCGCGGGAGGGGCGTAGAGACCACCTAGGCGCTCTTTCTCCAAAGCAAGCACAACTTCGACTTGACTAGCTTTTGCTATTAATAAAACTATTAGAAAATAAAAAACAAAGGGTAACCATTGCAGGCGTAATTTCTGCAGTGTCATGTGGGAGGTGCGTTGAACCTACCTATGCATGCGCACCTTGACTTGACTTTGCTTCTCCAAATAAAGAAAGAATTGAAAAAGAAAACCTACGGGCAATGCTGATGCTCAGATTAAGGTCGGCCAAAGATTTGATGCAAAGGTCGGCCAAAAATTAGATGCACACATTCTTCAAAAGATTGGATTTAGGTGAGACTCTATCTCGATTTGAATGGAGCTACAAGTATATTCGGACATTTGATATATCAGTAATGACCAAAACATCTACGGTATATGGGAATTATCAAGATAATTGAGAATCGATTGATAGTAAATATGGGAAGTTTTATTTGTCCTTACTTGATCAAGTTAGAAAATTATGAATATCTTGTTTGCACAATCAACAACTAACTGAGCTACGGCATTATTTTCCGTTGATAAATTTACCTTAAACTAATTTTTTTACCATTAAAAATCCCAAACTGGTACACATTTGAAAAATTTACCTCAAACTGATACATTTGTGATAAATTTACCTTATGCTAGTTTTAGTTAAGTTCTGAGTTGGATTATACATGACAGTTGATTAATGTACCGGTTTGAGATTTTACTTTCCGTTTTTCATTTATGGTATTAATTCAATTTAACGAAATGTATATTTGTCAAAATGTACCAATTTTAGGTTTTTAACGGTTGAACAAATTGGTTTGTGGTAAATTTATCGCAAGTGTACTAATTTGGAGTTTTTTATGGTCATTTTGGATAAATTTATCACAAATACATTAGTTTGAGGTTTTTCGTAGTTAAAAAATTAGTTTGAAATAAATTTATCATACGTGTATCAGTTTGGAGTTTTTCAGGACATTAACTCAAAAAAAGAAAAAAAAAGAAGAAGATAAAGTGTAGAGACAAATGACATGATAACACTCCCTCTCTATTGTGTGTTGAATATCAGAGTCGCACAGCTCTGATAACTCTCTCAAGAGAAGCTCTTAAGGAAGGAGATGAATACACTACTTTATTTGTAGAAAAGTCTTTTCACTCTCCATCATTTGAAATGATTACAAGATTCGTTTATATGTAGGCTTAAAACATGACTCTTGACATTCCTTAGATATATGAAAAGACATGTCTAAATAAATAGTAATAAAGACACTATAATATGTGTGTCGAAAAGACTTCTATTGGAAACTAAACAGTCTTTCGACCAAAACACGAAGAGTCATGAGAGATAGGCGGTGATATCTTCAATACTCCCCTCACCGACTACTCTCTCTAAGGATAGTCCTCGCAACCCTACCAAGCTGAGCTCGAAACTCTTCAAACTTTGCAGCTCCAAGACCTTTGGTGAAGATATCGGCAACTTGATCACCTGTCTTGATGTACTTCATCTTGATCTCGCCCTCCAACACTTTCTCTCGCAAAAAGTGATAGTGGACTTCCACATGTTTAGTCCTAGCAATGGAAAACTGGATTCTCTGCCAAGTTTATAGTGGATATATTATCACAATACAATATTGTCGAATAACCTATTGACTAATGAAAATCATCCAATAACTGCACTAGCCACGTGTTCTCCTAAGCTGCCATTATTGCTACTCGTATTTAGCTTCGTTGTTGACAAAGACACGGTCGGTTGTCTTTTACGCAGAGGATACTACCGCGATCCAAGATTAAACAAGTATCTAGTAGTTGATTGTCGTGTGTGCTGATCTCCAGCATAGTCGGCATCACAATGACCGACCAACTCACTCAATAATCACTTTTTATACAAAAGCCCAAAATCAAAAGTCTTCTTTACATACCTTAGGATACGCTTGGCTGCATCCAAGTGAGGCTTCCTTGGCTTCTCCATGAATCGACTCACTACTCCCACTACAAAAGAGATGTTAGGCCAAGTTATGGTAAGGTAAATTAGACTACCTACCAGTTGCCTATACATGGTCGAATCTTCTAGCTCTTGACCTTCTTCAGCACATAGCTTTGTGTTCCCATCCAACGGAGTAAATATAGGTTTGCAATCAAGCATTCCAAATTTTTTCAAGAGATCTCATGCATACTTTTGTTGACATAAGAATAATCGTTCCTTTGTCCTATCAATCTTGAGCCCCAAAAAGTGTTTTAGTTCCCCAAGCTCCTTCATCTGGAACGGCACAGAGAGGTTGGCTCTAATTCGACATATCTCATGAGATCATCCACATAAACCAGCACAGCTACAACCTTTCCATCTTTTGCTTTCACAAACAGGCTCGAGTCTACTAGAGTTACATTATAATTGTTCTTCAACAAGAATTCTACAATTTTTCCATACCACGCTCTCGGGGCTTGCTTCAAGCCATACAATGCTTTCTTTAGCTTGCAGACATATTATGGATGAATTTTGCTCTTGAAGCCATTCGGTTGCTCCATGTATATCTCTCGCTCGAGTTCTCTATGCAGGAAAGCATTCTTCACATCCATCTGCCACACATTCCACGACTTGCTTGCTGCAAGTGCTAATAGAACTCGAACAAAGGGTAACCTTTGCCACCGAGCTAAAGGTCTCTTCATAATCAACCCCATATTTTTGTGAAAATCCTCGAGCCACTAGACGTGCTTTATACCTCTCAATTGACCCGGTCAAATTCTTTCAGCATTTCTTCGACTTCTTCGTCGAAATGCTGTGAATTTGGCAATTCGACCTTGAGATGACCACCAAGACGACATTTCGTCAAACACCACATTCCTTGAAGTATAGCACCTCCCTATTGTAGGGTCGCAACACTTCCACCCCTTTCATTGATCATCATATCCCACGAATATGCAGTGGACTGCCTTCTTGTCAAATTTGTTGTGAAGATGATCAGGCACAAATGCATAACATATACATCCGAAAACTCTAAAGTGACTTACCATAGGCTTGCGATTCCATAGCTTCTCGTATGGTGACATAAAACCAAGCCTTGCTTGTGGCAGCCTGTCAGTCACATGAGCCGTTGTCTTCATACATTCAGCCCAAAACCTCAGTGGAACATTCTTTGTGTGCAACATGCTCCTGCATGTCTCAGCTAGATGTCGATTCTTTCTTTCGGCAACACTGTTCTGCTGCGGCGTATACGGACAAGTATACTGTCAACGTATCTTGTACTCTTGCAAATACTTCGTAAACTCATAAGAAGTGTACTCTCCCCCGTTATCAGTGCGTAGGCAATGAATTTTTCTACCTACTTCACTTTCAACCTTCTCCTTAAACACCTTAAATATGATAAACGCCTTAGATTTTTCCTTCATGAAATCAACCCAAACGTACCTAGAGAACTCATCGATGAAAGTGATCATATACTTGAATCCGCTAACATATTGCTGCTTCACTAGACCAAACACATTCGAGTGAACGAAGCTTGAGAGGCATCCGAGCTTTGAACAACGATTCCTCATACGGAAGTTGAGTGCCTTCCCGTATTGGCACTCGGCACAAACCACATTTTCTTGCACTTCCAACTGGGGAAGACCCCTCAGCATGTTCTTTTACATCATCACCTTCAACTTGTGATAACTTACATGCCCAAGCCGCGCATGCCATAAATCGGGTGTATCATTCCTTCGGGTTTTGTTTACGTATGTTGTTTGAGTAGATATCACGTAAATGGACTCTAGCCAACATCCCTCCATGATTGGTCGACCGGTGGGCTTCAAACTTCGATACACCTTAACATCTCGTGGACCAAACACCACATAATTACCCAAGTTTGTGAGTTGGGACATAGACAATAAATTTTTTTTCATTCTTGGCACGTGGTACACACTTTTCAATTTAACTTGCTATGAATTGAACTAAGGAGTTATCATCATCTCGCCGATATGAGAAATCAGCAACCTTGAGCCGTCTGCAGTAATAATGACACGTCCTCTAGTATAATTACGCATGTTCGATAGTTTGCCTTGATCTCTAGTCATATAACTCGAACACCCCCGAATCAACAATCCAGTCGTAATCATAATTAATCGACTTTTCACTTATAGAGATTAATGCTATCGCATCATTTAACTCGACTCCAGAAGAGGCAGCGAACTCGTCTGACACCACTATTGCAATAGATGTTTGGAAATCCCATTCCTTATCTTCATCGAAATCATTCCTCTTCGATGATGTTGCGACATTTCCTTCTACTTTCTACGCTCGACAATCTCTAGCAAAGTGGCCCTCCTTGCTGTAGACGTAACATTGTCCACTACATCTTTTGCCATCGTGTCGCCCGGCTCCCTTGGTCGAAGGCTCGACTCTCCTAGATGCTTTTGCCATCCTTCACGAATTGGTTGCTTTTGCCCTTTCGACATGACTTTTCCTGGACTTGCCATGTTTATTTTCAGCACTGATTCGCCTTTGGCCCTTGAACCCTTTTTTATCACTGAAGATGGCACTTTCTTCTTTCTTAATCAAAACCTTAGACATTTGACTATCTAAATCTCTTGGTTAGCTAGAATATTCTCCAGATCGGTCAACGTCAGTTGAGTTGCCCATCCACGAGTAGCTGTAATAATACCATTTTACTCCGGCTTTAACCCATGAATAATAATTCTTCTCATTCTTGTTTCTGAGATGGCATTAGCTGGATCTGACTTTGAAATTTCGTCACAAAGAGACTTAACTTTGGAGAAATACGTCATATTTTGTTGTGACATCGACAGCAGCTCGTTCTCCAGCCTTTGTAGCTTGGCATCATTTGACCTTGTGAATAACGCTGCCAAGTTATCCCACGCCTCCCTGGGAGTCTACGCTCTCCTAATGTGCGGTAATAAATCATCTTCGACAGTTACAACAAGAGTGTAAAGAGCCTTACCCGCTTTGATCTTCCATCTCCTTTGTTCATCATCGCCTCTGGGTGCCGTGGTGTTGCTACCGCCAACAATATCCCACAAATCCTGACCCAGCAAATAAAACTGCATTCGGACACTCCAATTATTGTAATTGGAGTTGTTGAGCTTCTCAATGCCATTCATCGCATTTGAAATATCCACCACCTGACTTGAAATAATGCCCAGCACTACTCCAAGAAACCTTGATCCTTGACCAATTGATCACAGCCCCTGACTGTACATCAGCAAAACTTAAACGTATTTCAGTCCTCGACTGCCCGCGCACGAACAATGGTCCTTGACCATCGTCTTCACGAACTACACTCCAGAAGACTTGACTCACAATCCTTGACAACCGTGCTCCGGTTCCAGATAACCTTGGTCTGATACCAATTGTAATGCCAAACAAATTTTAACATGCTCATTCCGTTGCATTGAGTGCACATCTTGTGCTGATACTAATTCCATTGGCACAAGTTCTGGACCCTGAGAGCTGAAAAATCTTCAATAAAAAGGAGGGATGAAAAGGAAAGATGAAAAGACCAATATAAATTCCTAATTCCTATGTAGAAAGTGTACTCATTGTATCATTTCAGTCCACACAAGGCCCAGATCTAGCCCCCCTGCAAAATAAGCAATCAAATTAAAGCTAGCTGCATGAGAGATATGATACATCTTCAATCACACTTTAGGCCACAATGTGAAACATCATTATTCGGCTTCTCTTTTGGTGAGAGATAGAGGGACACTCGAGGGGAGAGAGATCATTCATTCAACTAACAACATCATCAAGCTCTCAAAGCAGCCTTATGAACCAAGATTTCCTTGTGGATTTGGTGGCAACTTTTCTCGACAAGATCGAGGAGCTTTTCTAAATTTGTCACCTGCAAATTCAAGATGACATTGCTATCCTTTGTCATCTAGAAACAGACAACTCTCATCAGCCGGTCTATCTGTGCCACTAGGGACTTGGAAACAACCATTTTGGAGAGATGCTTTTAAGATTCCTAAAATGGAACAATCAAATCTCTCTACAACAGTGGTAACAGAACCTAAAAACAGAGCTCTTTTCCTTGAGTGATTTAGCTGCATAGCTTTTCATAACACAATAAGAAAGCTCTAATCACAAGATATACTTTGGTAACACGGGAAATGGTGAGTGATAGCAATACTCCTCCCACCCTTCTAAAGGACATCAGAATTTTAGGTTCCATGGGACAAGAAATGGTTTCAAAACGCCAGACAATGACACTTACAACTACAAATTTCATGAGCAGAAGTTGACAAAGTGAAGTCCACACATATATATTGGTCAGAAATGTTTACAAAATGAAACTACGAAGACAACATTCTCAACCTCATTACAAGACTTTAACTTTCAAGGCACCAAAACTTCTTCTGCACTTTTTTTGGGACTTGTATCCAAGTCCAGCAACCATGCCCCACAGGGATAACAGGTAGAGAGGCTGCTCAGGGTAAAATGAGGGCTCTAGGCAATCATTCATAAAGATCGACATTGATGAACAATCTAAACAAATGTTCAACATAATCAACCCGTATGCTGAGATATAACAGCTCTGCAAGTCTCTTCGAGGTAATCCTTGAGTAAGACTTTGAAAAGACATCTTTTTATCAATTCTTCCGCAGAAATAAACTCCAAGCTTCCACAAAAGGGTTCCAAAAGCACATCTTTTGAATCAATTCTTCCAAATCTTGCTGACTTGAATAATTCGTTACCCGTGAGAAGCTAAATTCAATAGATAATGCAAAAAAAAAGAAAAAAAAAAAAGAAGGGTGTCCGACCCTGAAGGAAAATCATTTACAATATAGTGCATACGCTAACTATCAGGTGAGCCGGCAATCGACCAGGCAATTACTCGCCGTAGATCTAAAAGCGAGGACGCAAACTCAACATCTCAATCGGCTCCCAAAAATCGGAAGGGCGCGCTCGAGGAATCGGCGAGAGTCTCTGACGACGATCGATTCGGAGGCCTAGGAGAAGGGGAAGAAAGAGGAGAGAGAAAGAGCGCTCGGTGAACCCCTCACTTGCGAAAACTTCCACTCCTGTTTCTCCCTCTCCTCTCTCCTCCTCTTTGAACACACTAATGTGAGAGCAAATTGAATTAATAAATAAATAAAAGAGCAAAAAATAAAATAAATAAATAAATAAAAGAGCAAATGGGAATAAAAATGAAAATAGATGAAAATGGAGGGGAAATTGGGGGATCCGAAAGAGAAGCGAATCGAATCCGGATCGGATTGGGCCGTCCCTGTCCTTGGAAAAGATTCAATAGCCGATAGAGATTCCAGCCCAAAACTTCGCCAGACGGCCCATGGAGCTTGAGAATTACGTGGGCTGGGCTGGCCATCTTTGCAATGAAGATGAGATTTCCTTTCTTTTCTTTTCCTCCAAGGCAACTGGTGAGTCGCAGCCATCGAAAACCATTCAGATTTTATCAAAAGGGCGGTTGGAAATTTGGAGTAAAGGAGAGAAACGAAAGCTCACTTGATCAATATAAAATCGGAAATTAAATAGGATTATAAATTTAAATCGCTTGAATCAAATATATTAATGAATTTTGAACCAATTGATATATTTTCCTCTTAATATGGTAGTGACTACTATCTACGTCATTTTTGGTATTCAAATGAGAAAAAGAAATTTCATGCCAAAAAAGCAAGAAGAAGCGCCAAAATCTGAATTTGAAAATTTCCAAGAAATTCTCGTTGTTCTTTTTCCTTGTTCAAATCATGGAATTGCTTTGTGGGGGTTTGGCCTCTTTTTATAGTTTCTCATAGGACTCACCTGTTGCAATGCATTGTTTTGTCAATTCAAAAGGGAAGGTTGGGGAGTACATGGGATGCTACTCAATCAATGACTTTTCCGATCTTTGGCTCGAGAAAATTTTCCTATTACAACGGCTCTACTATTTTTGGCACTTTGTCTTGATCAGAAAGTTTTGCTCTCACTATCTTCGACCTTCAAGTTCGCATTTTCTCATGGCTAAGTACGCGGAATTATTAGTGGAATTTGCAAACAGCATAATAGGATCGGTGTGACGCAACACTGATCTTCCCTCTTCATGAGGGTGTTTCTAGTGGCTCGTCTATCGCAAATGGATTTTGCATGTCGGGGCAAATGTCTTTGTATAGATGCTGAGGTTACACACTGAAGCACAGTTCTCTAGCTGTTGAGGTTCAGACACTTGGTCCAAACAAAGCCAGTGACTCACTACACAGTCCATGAGTAGCATTCCCAACATTGGCTTCCCACCTATGTTTGTGCTCGAAAACCGCACCTTTTGTAATATTTGAGAAAATTTTTAATAGGTCAAAGAAAAGGTGGTGGGACCCACTTTAAATAAAGAAAGAAAAAGAAAATAGAAAAAGGGGAAGAGATAAAAAGGACAGCAAGCCCACGTTCGGGCAGCAGAAAAGAGGAAGAAGAAAGAAGAAGAAGAAGAAGAAGAAGAAGAAGAAGAAGAAGAAAGGAAGAAGAAAGGGGAAGAAAGGGGTTTTGGCACGTGCACGCCACGGATGCCTCGCCAAGCCGACTCTACTCTATAACACGGCACCTGGTAAGAGATTAGGCCCCTCATTTGTCCAACTGAAGTAATTTTTGGGTTTAGGGCTCAAATTCGGAATTGTTGGAAAATCAAGTGGCGAAGTCCGATTTTGGAGTTGTTGAGCCACGTATTTTCATAGGAATGATAATTTAGGGTGTTATGGAGCCATGGGATTTTACGGATTGTGATTTGAGCTTGTGGTTTGTCTGAAACAAAATTTCAAAGTTTCCTGCATGCAGTGAACAGTACGCGTCCAGCAGCTTCGGGCCTGTATTTTGTCACCTTTCGGCTTGATTTTGGGATGGTGAAGTTGGGATTCCTGTAATATGTGTCAAGGGCTCTCTATTGACTATAATTCTTTTGGATCGGGGTTCGGAGGAGGAAGTTAAGGCGTGATCAAGTTCTGCGTTTAAACTCCGTGTTGCGATTTGTTAGCGCGTAGAAGTCCTTTTGTTAGAGTTAAAGCATAAGTTAGTAATTTCGTAGTTAAGATAAGAGTTTTATTAGATTTTAACATTATTCCTCGGTTATTTGATAGGGCCGTGAGTTTGACGATACGGGTATCATTCGTCGTTTGGTTGTAGACGACGAGGTGAGTGGTACTATATCTTCTTTGGTTTTATAAAATCATGTCTTGAAATATATATATATATATATGTGTGTGTGTGTGTGTGTGTGTGTGTGTGTATTGAATAGAGAGGAGCATTTTTATTGCATAAAAGACGGATCGAGCATTTACTACCCTTTGGTTGATTATGAGTGTTTGAAAAGTGTATTATATAAAGTTTGTGGAGAAATATATATGAAATTGCTTTGCGACCGATTGATGGGAAAGTTTATGATGATTTGAGAAATAGATATGAAATGGATGATGGGCTATGCTGCAAATATTATTTGTTTAATTTAAGATATTGATTTTTGGATTGGATTTTTGGTATTGGAGAATGATCGTTTATGCTCAATATGATTGTGAACCCAAGGGGTTTTTGGGGTATGCATACCAGGTTTAGGATATCCTTCTGGGCTCAGCCATCAGCTTTGTAGGTAGAGACCTTGCCAAGGGAAGAATCTTGGTCGCTTTGTCACAAGGCGTTGTGTCGTGACCATGGTTAGTTATTGAGCAAAAAATTGGTCGATGGATGGACCATCGACGTGTGTTTGATATGAGATGAATCAATGGATAGACCATTGATGTGTTTTTGATGGAGATTATTCAATGGACTTGACCATTGATATTTGACTTTTGATGATGATTTAAATGAGTTTTCCATATTAGTATATGCTTTGATGATATCAAATAACCCTTTTATGATTTGATATGTATTTTATATATTGAGTTGGCATTATGAAGTTTGGTACTGCTTTGTATACATACATAGTGGTTGGTCGATCTACTTAGAAGATATGTACTACTCATTGAGCTGTTGTTGCTCATTCCACTCCTCCTTTAATCTTTTCAGGCTCCTCGATTAGCGGCGAATAGAGCGAGTGCGCCGTCGGTGGGAAACTTTTGGGGAGTTCTATTTTTGGGTATGGCCAAAGGAAGTGATGCACTTTCATTGCTAGTGGTTGGATTGTCTAAGTTCTATTTGTATATTTCTTTTTGGTGGATTATAGAAACTCTGATGTTGCAACCAATTTGTTGGTCTATCTGATATGTATATATGGTTTGATATATATATATAAGTTGATATCAGGTTGTTGGTTGTGTTTGAGGCTGCGTCCTTCGTGTGGAAGGACGGCCGTGTCATCCCTATTCTTTGTAGTTTTGGAGTGTGACACCTTCAACAAAGAATAGGAAGCATGGAAATCTAAGAGACTACCTTATCCTGAAATTATAACAAAAGCCCGGCCAAATGGCCAAGTGCGAAAACTTAGAGACTTTGTTCTTGCCGTTGCAACTCCATTTTTTTCAAGAGGAAAGGCGACGAATTATCCAATGGGATATTCTGCAGGATGAAGGATCAATTCTAGCAGCACTGTGTACTTGAATTGCGCCAAGCCAATGCAGCCTTCTCATTTTGGCGCTCTTCAAGTAGGAATCCAGATACTTGTTTATTATAATTATTAAGGACTTTGCTCCGACCAGTCTGTTCTCGATTACTTGTAATTGCAATCAATCTTGAGCTTCAAGGGCCAAAAAATCAATCTTGAGCTTCACTCTTTCATGCTGGATGATCTTCCATTGTTTTTGCAGGGTTCAATACAGGGTCACATGATGTCGCAAATGTGTCATAGGATGACAACATCAACAACTGCAACACCGGCTTTCCATTCAACACCCTAACCAATGGACCGGCCACCTTTTCTGTCACCACAGCCGGCGAGTATTACTCACATCCACACCTTTGCCAATGGTGACCATTGCTTCCACCGGCCCAACGTCCAGTCCAATGGGAGCCTTATCACCACGGGCCCCAACCACCTGCACCACCAAATCTCCACCAACTCGTTTAAAGGATTCCTCTCACAATTCCTGCACGATTCATATAGATAAAATTGCTCAAACTTGAAGTGATTCATAATTTTTTCGGAAACATATATAATTCTCCTCTTAAATTTTGGAATTCGGCTCTACTTGCAGTTCCAATATCATGAAGACCAAAATTATCAAAGAAAAAAAAAACAAAGAAAGCAACAGGAGACCAAAACTTGCATACTGGAAAGTTAAAATAGAACATCACTCATTGGAACAAAATCTTCATTGCAGTAGTGAATAAAATCCCACCATTGGAATGACTAATGAGCTGAAGAGCAAATCGTGTAATTGGAGAAACAAAGTCTATCTTCTTAGGATCGAACTCAACAGGTAAAAAGTTAATCGAGAATTTGAAATGACTGTGAAACTACGAAGTCATGCGTGTTAATTAGAAATCATATCTAGGACTGTCGATGTAAATTTTGATTTAATATTGCAGGTAAATTTTGCTATTTATTTATTACTTTATCTGAGTGTTAAATTGGTGGTTTGTGCACCCGAGCTCGACCTCGCCATGAACACCTCACATGTTAGGGAAGTGAATTAAAATTAGTTCAAACTGCTTGCCAAACATTTTTTCAAAATAAAAGAGAAAGGTACCGAAAGGGTGTTAGAGAAATCTAGCGTAACAAATCACCGAACTCATAATCTCTTGTTCGTAAGAGTAAAGTAAATCTCCCGTTACATCACTTGGATTTCTAATCGACCCACAAAAAATATATTTGTGGCGACTCTTAATTGAAAAAAATCATTTGCATGTTACAAACTTGAATCTAAGTCGCGAATTGGTATGAGCTTGAGAGAGCCCGAGTTAAGTCTAGGCTTAATAATCCATTAGCCAAACCCTAGGTGGTGCACTCGAAAATTTGGTCGTGACAGCTATAGATGAGAGTGTCCGAGAACCACAAGTTAAGGGGGCCTCTAGTATGCCAATGGTCGAACCATAGTGAAACTGAGTGACCATCCCCAATTGTTCATTCGAAAATGTGCCAAAAATCCCTCATGAGAAGAAGAATTTTCTTCCAAGCCCACGAGAAAAGAATTAGCTTTTTGGCTATCTAGAAATTCTTCATTTTTAATAAGGTAGAATAGATCCATTTGCACCACAAGAATTCTTTATCAGAAAACATGATCCAGATATGTTTAAGCATGGCTGTTGTATTGCAATCTTGCAGCCTCCGAATTCCAAGTCCTCCCTCCCCTTTTGGAAGACAAACATCCTTCCAGGAAACTTTCGCTCCACCTCGGCCAAGGCTCGGGCCTTTCCAAAGGTATCGTCTCAAAATTTGCTCAATACTGTCTAACATAGCTCTACATAAGAAAAAAAACACTTGCCCAATAGGCTTGGATCGAGTAGAGGACCGACCTTATGAGTTACAACCTACCGGCAAAGGATAAGAAGCGCTGAGCCCACGATTGCATCCTAGTAGTGATGTGATTAACGAGGGAGCACCAATATGCTTTTCCAAGCCGAGAGGTGATGATGGGAACTCCTAAATACCTAACCGGCAGCCTTCCTTCACGGAACCCCAAAGCAAGAGCTATAAGATTCTGAGATGAAGGGGATCCACCAGCAAGGAAAAACCCACTCTTATTCTTATTTGGTCTTAGTTCGCTCCAATCCGAGCAAATGTCAAGGCCTCCCTTAAGTAAAGAGACCGATGCCATATCCGCTTCGCAAAAAAGGAAGACATCGTGGGCAAAGAAAATATGTGAAAGACACAAACCATTGCATCTCCAGTAGAACTTGAACTTTGGCTGGCGCGCACGAAGGAATAAGATCCCCAAGAAAACTTCCATCATCAGAGTAAATGATAAGGAGATATAGGATCTCCTTGCCGCAAGTCACAACCACTTGGAAAGAAGCTGTGCAACTCCCCATTCAAGGCGATAGAGAAATTGGGAAAACCAAAAGCACGGAGGACCAGCTCCAGGAAATCCTAGTTGATATTATCATAGGCCTTTTGAAAGTCCACTTTGATTGCACATTTGGGCAAGTAAGGATCTAGATGAAAACCGCTAAACAGTTCTTGAGCCAGAAGGATGTTGTCCCTTATCCGTCGGCCTTTACAAATGCACTCTGAGGAGGGCTTATAACGGATTGAAGAACAGCTGCAATTCTGTTGGTCTTGGTGATATATTTATAGACCGTATTACAACAGGCAATGGGTCTTTAGTAAGCAAAAGTAGAGGCGTTGGAGTTTTTTGGAACCAAAACAAGAATGGTGTTGTTTAACTCTAGTAATAATCTCCCAGAAATGAAGAAATCCTTGTCCACTTCAAGTACCGATAGGCCAACCACCTCCCAATTAAGTTTGAAGAACTCCACATTGAAACCATCAGGCCCTAGAGCCTTCCCTCGCGCTAAGGAAAACAATGTATCTTTTATCTCTAATTCAGAAATAGGTCAAGAAAGGAAAGTAACCTAGTATGCACTCAACGGATGGCGGATGATGCCTGGATCTCCAGGATCGATGGCTTCACTGGCTGGTCACAAGGCACTAATAGCTCCTGGAAGTAGTTAATGAACATTTGCGGCACCAAAGGTGGATCCAAGACTAAGGTACCATCATTGTCCTTAACCGAGAGGATACGATTCCTCAGTTGTCTTCTGTTGACAGAATGATGGAAGAATTTAGTGTTTCGATCCCCTTTTTCAAGCCATTTGACTCTGGATTTTTGCTTGAAGAAGGACTCCTATTGAATACGCAGCTCCGTGAAGGCCTATAGCTATGTCTTCTCCAAGTTTGCAAGCGAAACACTACTCAGATCCCGCTGGAGGTTAACCTAGGTAGCGTGAAGAGCTTGCCTAGCATCAGTTGTTTTGGACGAGATATTAGAAAATGACTCCTTGTTAAGTTGCTTGAGGCGACCTTTAAGGACCTTCAGCTTGCATACAAGCTTAAACATAGGGGTACCCTCCTCCTAGTTTGCCCAAATTTGAGCAACAATCGAATGGAACTCCGAGTGCTTTGTCCAGAAGTCGAAGAACTTAAATGGCTTCCTTAGGTGAACAGGGTTCAGAATCCTAACAACCATAGGAGTGTGATCTGAAATGCTAGGTGCTAGGAAAGTGGCTTCCGAGAAGGAATAATCTTGGGACCATTTCAAGTTCACAAGGACCTTGTCTATTTTTTTTTGCTTCCAATTGAGACCAGAAGATGTTGCCCAAGTGAAGCGAAGACCAACATATCTCAAATCATCCAGATTTGTTTGCAATAAGCATTGGCTAAACTCATCAAAATAAGGGATCCAAGAGCTAGAGCTGCCTACTCGATCAGATGGATCCTTGATGGCGTTGAAATCCCCCGCCACTAGCCAAGCCAAACTTTGCAAAGAGACATTCCACTGGATAAGATCCACCCAAAGAAGATGGCGGGAGAGGAAAGTATGCTCACCATAAATTACTAAGACTCAGCAGTCCACAGTAGAAGTAAGACATGTCAACCTCCCATGAATTGCTTGAGCATTGATTGCAAAGGCATCAAAGGCATCAAAAGTAAACTTGGAAGGGTCCCATCCGACCCAAATTCTTCCTCTAGGGGAATGCTCATAATTAGTCGTCCATATCCAATCCTTTAAGAGTCTCGAGGAAATAGAATAGAAGGGAGATTCCGGCACCTTGGTTTCTAGCAAACCAATGAAACTCAGATTGTTTGAAGTGACTAGATTCCGAACTTCAGCCTGTCTAATAGGACTAACCAAGCCCCTACTATTCCAAATACCTATGTACATAGATATATATATAAAAGGAAAGGAACCTACCTCCTCTTGCTCGACCGTTGTCGATTATTTGCTGGCTTGGGATCAGCAGTGGGCGGATCTAGGCGGGGTTCCAAGACCTTCTCCTGCCTGGGAATAGGCTTCCTACTAGAAGTAGAGACGATACTTGGAGGGAGAGGGCTAGGAAAATCCAACAAATCCTCATCCGAACTACTGACCTGGTTTGCCGAGCCGTTCAATCCATCAATGAAATAGGACAGAGTTGCATAAGGGGTGGCACCCGAAGGTCTGTCTATGGCCACAAGCGAGGGAGTGGCCTGAGGGTCATCCAATTGCACCTAGACCTTAGGTCGATTCTGGACACCACGGGAGTAAACGGACGGCTTCCCACTCCTTTGTGATGTGTCTTTCAATTTTAGGATCTGACTAGCTTCAGACGGAGCCGTCGGGAGCGAGGACGTCCCTTCCTTAGGGGCCAGAGGCTGTTTTTTCCTTTTGCTCCCAACCTGATTCCATCTAGCATCCACAACTTCAGGAGTTGCCGCCGCATTTGGGGTAGGGGACGGGGATTGGACAAGGGGAGCAGGGGACAGGAAAACTGGCTCTTGCTGATCCACAACATCAGTGTTCGGCTGAGTAGGAGGTGTTGTACATTTATGGCCAAATGTGCCACATCTTTGGCAAACAACAGGTCTCCATTCATACTCAACCTCCATGGTACAAGACTCCTCACTGAGGACAATGTCCATCGAATTGCATCGGGGTTGCTTTGCTGAGATCTCCACGCAAACTCGAGCAAAAGAAATCATCTTCAATTGCTCTGTACGCAAGTTGACATACAAAGGTTTGCCCACTGCACTAGCCACCGCACTAATACTTGGTGCGGACTAAAGAGCAAAAGGTAGATTCTTCAGCCGGATCCAAACTGGGACAGAAGAATGACCGTCTTTCTCGAGTTCCAACAATGGCTGTCATTGCTGCAATATTAAGGGAACTCTTGCAACTGTAAGAGGTCCTCCTTTCAAGATCTTTCTACGGAACTCGCAATCAGGAATATGGAAAAAATAGAACCCCTGGTTGTTGGCCAAGACTTCTACCAGCTTCAGAACCCAAGCATTCTTCAAGGCTGTCTCAATTAGTTTGAAAGGGAGCTTCTTTCCAATATAATACCCTACCGGGCATTCTTGCCACTTGGGATCAGCAGCCTCAAGGATATCAGTAGATAAGTTGACAACAGCTCTATTATTGACGAAGGAAGAGGGAATGTAGGACATATCATATCCCTTGGATGCAACTCTAGCTACACTAACCCAAGATCGGGCAGGAGGGGGTTTAGAGGCCTTGCCTTGTCGATCACTGGGTTGGGGTTGTTTAGAGCCGCACCTGGCTCTGCTTTGACCGCGAGGTCCAGCAGAAGCTTGAGGAAACTTCTCGCAATGGTCCTCCATCACGATCGACTGCCCATCTTTGCGTGAGCCCACTTGACCACCAGTAGCAGAAGGCGAGATGGCTTGGGGATTTAGGGAAAGGGCTTCGGCCACTCAGCCTAGGTGCAATGAAGTGGGCCGAATCTAAATGGCCAGCATTTTCAGAAGTCAAAGCTACCATAAATGCAGAACCCAGAAGAGACTCGCAAACCCCAGTCTAGTTGAAGCATAGCAGCGCGAGGGGGATGTACTAGGGCAATCGGCTCGGTGAGAATGAAGAGGGGTAATAGACGATCCTTCCCTCCAAAAATCAGCCTCAACCACCGGTCAAAGCTTCCGGGATCAGCTCCACACCAGAACGCAGGAACAGTAGCAGAAATCGCCCAGTAGAGAGCATCCGTGAACAGTAATGCGAGGGGTTAAAGTCTCTTGTAGTTATATTATTTAAGTATGCCTTCAGAATGGGATAATTTTTAATCCTTGACCTTTGAAAAAAATTCTTATATACACTTGGAGCATATTAGCCAACTTTATCTTGGTTATTAAATGATATAAGTTTCATGTAAGATTTACATAATTAAACGGTTAAAGTGGAGTGGTATCATGTGTAACAGGTAAAAAGAAAAATGATTTGCTCTTACTTTTGGCCCCTTCTCAAGTCAGGCTCTGTTTTTCTCTTTTAATTTTCTTAGTGAGGACAATATGCATAGGGAATCTTAATCTTAATCAAAGCCTAATCTGGGTAAAACGTGAGAATATCAACCGAAATTGAGGTACAAGGCAAGTTCAAAACTATCAGTAGTTGTTAAGCAACTGGATTAAGGCACCCGAATAGCAGATTACTGAGAAAAAGACCTAAAATTTCAACCTCAACGGTCCTGAAAATTTCCACATTTGAGAGTTCTCCACATCGTTTTCATGAAGATCCTGCCTAATACTGATTCTTCCAATTTTTCCAGTCGCACTGTGAATTTGTGAAAAAAAAAAACGAAAAAAGAAAAAAGAAAATACTAAAATCATATCTAACCTTGATCATCGCTTACATATCCCCACTTGTGAAAGTACAAAATAAGTACCTGCTTTTAAACTCTTGTAGACCATTTTGAATATTTATACGAAATATCCTTATGTCCCAATTTACAAAATTATTATTTTCTTTCCAAAGATGAAATTCTCGTTAAAAAAATGCCCATCCTTAAATAATAAATTGTCACATCTACCCAAAAAAACTCAACTTAACTAAAAGCCAAACCACTCAAACTCTAAACAAGACGCTAAAATGATACTGCAAGGTGGGCCTTTGGTCTTTTTAATATAGGACTTTGCTTAAAGGTCCGTGAATGATATATGCAAAAATAGAGACACATAAGTGGTGATTAGACCAAAATTGATCTATGTTTCAGGTTTAATTATTTAAGGAAAATGGAGAGAAATAACCATTTTGACGTAAATTCAAGGTTTATGTTTTCGAATTTAAATTTTAGCTTCATCTAGAGTTCAATGATTTATATTAGTTCCACTCTCTTGCCATTTGACTCCATAGTGGGATGTTGATCTCAATCACCTAGGAATTTCTCATGCCATGTCGATTCCATCTCGATCAATATAGGTACTCACTTATCAAGAAAAAGAATCTCGTTTTTGCAATGAATAAGGAATTCACATGAATTCCTATTTTAAGTAATATTATTATTCGGGCAATGAGGCTTCTTTCAAATTTTTTGGATGACGATACATTTTGAACCTTCTAGAAAAAAATAGTTCACAGTGGCTATGGCAACAAGAAGTTAGCGATAGTTGACCATGAGCACGACTGAGGACTGACTACTGGCGGCGAGAATCGACTTTTTAAGACAGACGATGGCTGGCGACTAGTAGACGACGGCGGCAACAACCAATGATAATGGCGGTGACAGTGACAAAATATGGATTTTTGATATCTTCGTTGTGGTAGCAATATGGAAATCGAATTGTAGCCTCTCCACGGAAGCAGGATCTGAGAAGCGCCATAATGGAAAGGTTTTCGGAAGTTCGAAAATTGGAAATTAAAGATCAAAATAAGAGACGTAGTCACTATCAATCAATTTAAAAGAAAGCTAGACTGATTGGACAATTATTGTACATGTGTGAAACAAACTCGTCATTTTACAAACACAAAAGATCTACAGGAAAAGTACCAAATAAGTTTTAAACATATTGTATTGGTGTCAATTCAGTTTTAAATTTTTCAATTGAATCAATTTAGTCCTAAACCTTTTTATATTAATACCTATTCAGTCCATCCAACTAATTTTAGCCAATCGGTATTAATGTAGAACACCGACATGATAATTTTTTAATAATTTTTTTATTAAATTTTTGTTTTAGTTTTAGTTTTTTTTTTTCCCTTTCTTTTCTCTCTTCTTCCTTGTTGGACTTTCCCTACAGTGGTCGGTGAGGGTTGTAGGCCTCGCCCAATGCCATGAGTAAGTAGTTTTACCCACGGCTAAAAGCGAGGCCAACCTCGCCTTGACCTCACCCAGATCTAGGTGAAGCCACCTCGCTCGTGACCCTAGGCGAGGACCACAACCCTCACCGGTTGTCAGTGAGGGGTTTGTGGCTCTTGCACAATGGCTGGCGAGGCTCTAAAGGATGAAGAGAGAAAAGAAAAGGAAAAAGAAAAATAAAAAATTATTAGAAAATTGCCACATTAGTATTAGTCGGACAACCAGCACTGATTGACGTCCATGTTAGCAACGGCCAGCCAAAATTAGCTGGATTGACTGAATTGGTACCTATGTGAAAATATGTAGAATTGAATTAGTACCAATGTAATAGGTTTAAGATTTTTTTTTTTTTTTTGATACTTTTCCCAAAGATCTACATTTGTGGGTTAAGTGACATGTAGGTGAGGGTTATTGATTGCAAAACACCTCTTCCATATCACATTTTTCAAATTAATTGCTTGGATTAATTATCAAAGCAATTTCCTAAAACCAGGAATGCAATTTTTTTTATATTTTCCAAAAAACGCGATTAGGTGAAAATTCCTCAAATTTTATTCCCTTGCATGTGTCTCGCCCCGTTCCTCCGAGCGCGCGCCCATCTCCTTTGGTCGATTAAAAAGTGACGTCCCAAGACGCATCGCCGACTCTTCCGGGGGGAGGGGTTCATAAAACTACATTGGAGCCTTCAACGGAATACACCAGGGACTCTGGATCTGTCATGTCTGGCTCCACGTCTACCACTGAACCTTTTGGAGGATCTACTATGCCTTTCCCAAAGGCTACTTCCAGCACGTAGATGAGAATCTCAGACTTAGGTATGGGACTTTCCCTTTCTCCATCTTGAGCTTGACGATACCATGCTCTATATTGATGAGGTACCTTATGGGATAAGGCCTCACAACCCAAACCACGGATTTCACCAGCTCATAGGTCCATCCCCTGGGGCTCCCATGCAGTGGGATAAAATACTTCTGCTTTGTCACCTTCTTAGGTTGACCAAAACGCTTGCGAGGAGCTGCCATTTAGGGACCTAAAATGTTATCCCATAATGGGGTGAGATGACATCTCAGCGAGTTCACTCCCAAAGACCCGACTAAGAAGAAAATACGCCATTAGGGCTACTTAAGTACAAGCATGAGTTAGAAGACTTACCTTTGCCTCAGTTCCTTCCTACAAATCAATATAATTCAACCACTCAATCAATCATTTCAACAAATCAATTCATCCACTTAGATGGAACCATTGATCAATCGACTTAGTCGATTCCATGTCATCAAGACCATCTTCCGGTCATCTCAATCAATACTATCTATAAGTCTGATCATAATCAGGATTGTTCATTCTAAGCTGATAATAGATAGTATAGGTTGCACTAAGCTGATAAATAGTATACTGCTCGCTCTAAGCTGACATATCGAGGCCAGTAGGCTGATATAGTATACCGGTATATTGCTCGATCTAAGCTGACATATCACCTGCAGGCTGATATAGTATACCATCCTGATCATCTAATCATTTCACAATTTTTTTTATTCCCAATAAAAATAATCATGTGTGGGTGCACGGTCGATTTTAGCCAAAATATCATATTTTCCTTTTCATAAATCCCATCATTTAATATGGACCACCAAAATATTTTTAGCGCTGTAAACTGACGCCCAGTGATTTTCTAATTAATTACTGAAATTAAATAAAATTTGTGATAAATACCCAAAATCACCAATCACACTCCATTTACACAAAATAATAGTTAATAAAATAAACAAATCACATCATTGCAATCAGTATAAAATTTCGGTCATTGGCTATCCCGGTCTAATTTCAGGAAAATAATAATTAATTAAATAATTACGGAAATTAATTAATAAATACCAAAAATAGCAACTTAGGTCGGAAAAGCTTAATTAAAAGCCAAGATGGGCCCGGAAAATTTCTGAAGTACTCTAGATAAATACTAGAGCTTGTCTAGGCTCTAATTACACTAATCTAACCACCTAACATGCAATATCGAATGATTAATTCACTATCTATTTTAACTATCCACCTAATCCATACTTAGTCTAAACTAATCAACCCTTAAACGTCATTAACTTACTAAGCAGGGATTGGTGAGTGAAACTCACTTGATTAGCGATCTGATCGGATCACTTCAATGGGGATGCGGAGAGGATTGACAAACTCCAAAGCGGGATTGCCAAGCGAGGTCGGGAAAGGCTTGAAAACAGGCCTAACAGCGGGCTGGAAACCCATTAGCTTCGGTTTTGCCCTTAGGCCGAACAAGGCTATTACGAGCTTGGCTCGAGCTGGAAACGAGCGGAGAAGGGCGGAGGGGCTGCTGTGGGTCCGAGCAGGGCCTCACGGTGGCAACGGAGCCTCGATGGGTTGAATGGCGACTTGAGGTAGTCTGGAGATCGAGAGACTAAGGCAGACGACACACGGGGAGGAGGGACGACGTATCACGTCCCGATCCTTGAACGCGTGCCCATCCCTTACCTGGTAGATTAATAGCGACGTCCCAGGACATGTCGCCGACCCTGTCATTTTAATATGCGCATGCAGAAGCATATAATATAATCCCCAGACAATAAAACAACGGGATAGAAAAGTAGGGCCATATTTTTTACAACTGAAAATTTCAACCACACTTTTATACAAGGCAAACTACATATTATATAATACAATACTATTCATAAGTCTGATCTATCACACACTAGACCAAGACTCAGAGTTTGCAAAACAAGGTAGAGGTCTTGGTCTTTGTCGGGATCATACTCTAGATCGTCTTCTGGATCCTCTTCTGACTCCTCTTCTACAGGGTCTTCTTCTTCAGACTCCTCCTCCTCTGGTTCCACCTCGGGTTCCTCCTCCATAGGTTTATCCTCCTACCACTCCTCCTACTCTACGATCTCTCATTCTTCTCCATTCCAGTTGTCATCATTGACTGAGTACACGGGAGTACGAGCATTGTCCTCTTCCTTAGGATCCTTAGCATCCACGATCAACCCAACCTTATGGTCGGTTGTTCCTTCTCCGAATGCCTCTTCCAAAACGTACATAAGTACATCACCCTAAGGTATGGGACCCTCTTTTCACACATCGAAGTAATGACGGTACCATGACCGATACTCATGGGGCCTCATGGCATCCTGACCAACGTCAACCCAGACAATGGACTTAACTAACACATATTCTAGTCCTTCCAGGTGAGGGCGTATATGGAAGTGGTATACTATCTCTGTGACTTCTTCTGGGATGCCAAAGTGCATGGGAGGACGAGGAGGTGGAGGTACTGCCATCTATGGGCCTAAAATGATGTCCCGCATCGGGGTGAGACTACGTCTCAACAAGTTCTATCCCACTAAGACCCGATTAGTAAACCAATACACTATGGGTTGCCCAAGCACATCACGAGACAGATGGCTTACCTTGGCCTCAGTTCCTTCCAATAAGTTAGTATATATATCAAATATACACGATCACATCACATCACCCAATCAGATCGAACTATCGATCAATCGACTTAGTCGATACATGTCAATTTGACCATTTCCTAGTCATCTCACTTATTCAATCTCACATCTTATTCCTAGCTCAACGAGCATAGTTTACCCAACTCATTGGCTATGAATCACGGTCCAAAGGACACAACCTATTCTTTAGGTGGTAATCATGGCCCAGTAGGTGCAACCTTTAATAAGTGGTAGATCACGGCCCTATTAGGCACGACCCCTATCGAGTGGCGAATCATGGCCTCAAAGGCACGACCTTTAATAGGTGGCAAATCACGGTCCAATTGGGCACGACCAACTCCAAGTTCGGTGGCGAATCTCGGCCCAATTGGCATAGCCATACTTCGACGGCTTTCTAGGTCCACTCACAACCTTTTATGGTTATTTCCCACTCAAGTACTGACATTCTCCAATTTTGGAATAATTTCCCCACAATGACCACTTCACTCAATTCGGTACAAATCAAAGCTTAAATAAATAAATGGACTGCACCATGACGATCAGCAAAAAATTTCGGTCGTCCATCATCCCGGTCTAATATTCGGAAAATAATTAATTAATTAAATAATTTCGAAAATTAATAAATAAATACAATAAATCCAATTTAGGCCCGTAATGCCTAATTGGAAGCCGATACGGACGCGGAAAATTTTCGAGGTTCGTTCAATAATTACTCGAGCCTATTTACTCGCTAATGACTGTGTCTAACCACTTAACATGCATTAGTAAGTCATTAATTTAATTATTCTAAACTAATCTTGTGGCACCCCCGATCTGCTGAGGTCACCACAGATACCTATCGCTCTACCTATTGTAAACCAGTCAAATATCTTTCATTTGAGTTAAAGAGGAACCATAGTTCATAGGTTTTTTTTTTTTTAAGGATTCAGCTTAGCTCATAGCGAAATTATAAACGAGTCTCACCATCCCTTACTTCCATGACAATGATACAATGCACACCGACTACGCATCAAAGGAAAAGATAAAGCCGAGTCACTTTTATTCACATTTTTACGATGGACATCTAGGGTCGGTACAACAAAAAGCCAAGATTTGTAGCTATACTTGGCTACGGCTCAAAAGAGAGACCTCGACCCCCTATATCAAACATGTATACCCTTTCATCTATGAGTGTTGGCTATCCCAAAAAGTGTCAGCTCCCACCACTCACACGTGCCATCACACCCACCCCGGTGCATCGGGCGGCGGCGGCGGCAACATCCCCAGCATCACCCCATCGTGACGGAAGTGGATAGACAGAAACTCCTGGATGACTGGGCCCCCAGTCAGGCTCACATCATACATGACCAACACACGGACTCGAATGAACACCAGACCAGGAATGGTGACACAAATGTGCTCCGTGCACTCGACCTCCACGTTAGATGGTAAGCCGTAGAAGGTACCACACACGACCGGTGGTAAAGGCATCTTTTCAATCTGAAATGTTAGTCCCTAAGGGGTGAGTACAACCACTCAGCAGTAAAGAACCATTAAACTACTCAATGCGTCAAATCAAGATATCATGGGAAAGTACATATCATTCATATATTTGAGCATACCTCACCTTACAGCCATGCATATGTCACCATGCAACGTGCATATACCACAATGCACTTGTATATATAATCAAAATACCCTTGCATATATGTCACCATACAATGTGCATATACCACTATGCACTTGTACATACATAATCAACTTAGCCATGCATATATGCCCACATCCATGCGCGTGATTCAATTCCACATTTTATCTTTCAATTGGATCACAACATTTTTCTTTCTCGGGATCAGTAATTGCATCCCACATTTTATCGCTCGCACCCAACCTGGCATCGCAAGGAACCTGCGGCACACACCTCCGGGCATCCGGCACACACACTCCGGGCATCCCGACACTCCCGGGGCATTGTCGGCTCACACCTCTGATAGTATACTCATCATCATAATTTAATTTCATATATGCACCACATTATCCACATGACGTACGATGAGATGGTAACAAAGGTCTATTTCAACATCTGACATTATGTACCATGCCATATGACACCATATATGCAACATAATTCATCACACAATACATCACATCACACAAAACCAATTCTTTTATTATTCTGAAAATACATGAATGTTCAGGTGAAACATTATACACAATTCCTAAAATACTTTCAATTTAATACCCAAACGAACTCCAAAAATTATGAGATTTTGATAGATTATAAACAACTCCTAAAGGTAATTATCTCATAAAAACATTATACCAAAAGAACTTTACATAATTTGGCACGGTCCATGCATCACAGATTTCGAAATTTAGCATTACAGTTTACACCATTTCGGAGATAATTTCGATTTAATACCTAAAAGAACTCCAAAAATTATGAAATTTGAATATGTTATAGCCAAGTCATAAAGGCAGATATTTCATGAAGAACACCACACCAAAAGAATCTCACATAAAACAGTACAGTCCACGCATCGCAGCTTTCAAAATCCTAACAATTCAGTTTGCACAGTTTTAGAAACATTTTCGATTAAATACCCAAATGAATTTCAAAAATTATGAAATTTGAATATGTTATAGCCAAGACAATAAGGTAGATATTTCGTGAAGAACACCTCACCAAAATAATCTCACATAAAACAGTACAGTCCACGCATCGCAGCTTTCAAAATCCTAACAATTCAGTTTGCACAGTTTTAGAAACATTTTCGATTAAATACCCAAATGAATTTCAAAAATTATGAAATTTGAATATGTTATAGCCAAGACAATAAGGTAGATATTTCATGAAGAACACCTCACCAAAAGAATCTCACATAAAACAGTACAGTCCACGCATAGCAACTTTCAAAATCCTAACAATTGAGTTTGCACAGTTTTAGAAACATCTTCGATTAAATACCCAAATGAGCTTCAAAACTTATGAAATTTTGATATGTTGTAGACAAGACTTAGAGGTAAATATCCCATGAAGAAATCGAAATCCAATTCGTCCTAGATAAATAGATATAGATGGTTAATACCCCCTGTTCTCGGTACCGATATTCCAGATTAGTTTCTTTCAAAACAATTTCGCTTCACCGACCTACACATGTTCGTTTCTTCTAAATTTTCAGTATGTTATTTCTCAGAATGTTATCTATAACTTTCATTAGGACGCAAGATCAAAATTTGACTAGATGATTTATAAAAATCACAGAATCGTACTAGGTTGAGGTAGCGTTTTCCAGATCTAGTTTTCTTCAAAGAACAACGATTTCACCTATCTATACTTGCTCATTTCCTCTAAATGTTTGATATGTTATACCTCATGAAGTCCTCTACCACTTTTGTTAAGAAGTCGAAGTAGGATTCCCACTAAAAAGTCACATGCAACTCACAATCCCACGGAGGGACGGACTGACTTTTCTAGAAACAGCATGTACAACCAACAAATTCCTCCCCATTGCTTCGAAATCTCATCACCTCCACCACATCCAACACTCACCAGCCAACATAAACACATCTCAACAAGCAAAAGAGTAGGGAAATAGACTCTACTTGCCTCCAAACCGAGCAAAGCACAGCAACTGAACGGTGAGCTCGACGGCGGCAACGGACCTCCTCCTTCTTCCTTCTCGCGCACGGGCTGCCCTCTTCCTTTCTCCCTTTCTCTCTTCCTCTCTTTCTCTCTTTCCTTCCTTCTCCCTTTTCTCTTCCTCTCGTGCGAGCCTTCTTCCTCCTTCGGTTAATCCGCCCCTCTCCCCCACTAATTTCTTTCCCCTCATAATTAGCCATCATTAGTCTTGCATGCGGCGCCACTCGGCTAAATTGCCATGCAACCGATGGAGTTTAATGGGCCGGGCTCCCCCTTCGTCGACGGTAGTAGCAGCCCCTCCTCCTTTTGGCTTTGTGGGCCAGGCCCAAATGGCTGAATGGGGGTTGTGGGCTAGGTTTTTAGGCCGGCTTGGCCCAAGAATTTCGGCCCACTCTCCCTTTAAAAATCTAACTTAAACCCCCACTCATCAAAACACCAACTGAAATCTATACAACCATAAAACTTGCAACAATAATTAATAGATTTCAACTTATAAAACACATGGTCAAGAATTATTTTTGGGATGCCACAAATCTAACCTCATAATCATGCTTAATTAACACCAAACAACCCCTAAGCATCATTAGCAAACTAAGGCGGGTTTAGTGAGTTAAATTTACCCATTTAACAATTCGCTCGGATTGAAACGTCGGGAACGTTGCGGGGGACGTTTTCTCCAAAGCGGGCCTAAGGTCCGAGGCCTGTAAATACCTCAAATCGGCCTCCAAAGGTGCTATGATACCCACTAAAATCTGATCTGTTTTAGCTGCAAAAATAGAAGCAAACAAGCTAGGTTGGTGCGATAAGGCTCGGGGATGGACAACAGGGTGATTTCGAGTCCAAACCAGCAACTTTGGTGGCTTCCTCAGTCCTTTGCAGTGGCTGAACAAGGGGTTAGACGGTAGTACAGAAGAGCTGGACGGCGAGAGGGAGGTGGCAAGGAGCAGCGTGCATTGGTGGTGTGCATGCGGGCTGCGACGCGCGAAACGGCGGTCCGGCAGTGGCGGGTGGCTGTTTGACGGCTCTTGGCTGCTCCGGTCTTCTTCCTCAGGTTGCTGGCGCTGAGAATGAGGAGGAGAGGAGCTGGGACGGCAGCTTGGCAAGAGGGAAGAGAGAGAAGTAAAGATGGGGGCCTACCACCCTTAATTTCCACAAAATTGTCCCCTTCAAGCTTGTCCATCAAGCCAAGGTTCTATGGCTGCAATTGAGCCACCCAAGCATCCCATACAACCCATGAAATGGTCCATTTGGCTAGGGGGAAGGGGGAGTTACGAATTTGGCACCAATTGGCTTCAATTGGTTGCTTGGTCCACTTTAATTCCACCTCATTTGGCCTCCATAAAATCAATTGATACCTCAATTATCAAATTGATAATATTCCTCATCCAAGAATCCATCTTGCATCTCAATTTTGAAATAAAAAACAATCCCTGGCCTTTTTTTCCACAAAAATGGTCCTATGTCGACTTTTTCCCAAAAAGTCTCGGTCGTCTGAAAAATCTTCTGAAATTGAGTCGACACTCCTAGAATTTATTATGACATGACAGAAACTTGAATTTCTGAAATCAGACTTGAATTCACGGTTAATTTCCATTTAGTGTGTTTTTAGCTTGACCTAAGCTACCGGGTAACTTTCAAACAATTTTAGTGCAAATGATCTGTGGTCAATTTTCTTCGAGCCATTATGAACCCACTCGACTCATTGGCGACTCTCGGTTGTCGTGAAAATCTCGAGGATCTAAATACGGACACATGGTACCAAAACAATAAGAAAATCAGTCTAGTGTCGGTCAACGAGAATTTTCCAATTTAGTGGTGTCATCCACGATTAGTCACACATCTTTGTTGAACCAACCTATCTTTGATTTCAAATCGATTTTTAACTATGCCGTAACGGCCTCTAAGGATGGACACGGTCAAATAGCCGATTCCTGATTGAATTCTCAAGTCTATTGTCTTAAAATTTCTTAATGGTTTCCCCAAATAGTCTAGTTATCTCGAGAGTGATCAGCTTTGAGAACAGCCCTATAGGCGCGTCAATGAAATTACCGATTTATTCAGTAGAAAACATGACTGAAAATCTGGGATGTCACAATTCTTCCCCTCTTATAAAAATTTCATCCTCGAAATTTAAACCTTACAAAACTTCAGCAAAAAGGTGGGGGGTACAATTCTCTCATTGACTCTTCAGTCTCCCATGTTGCTCCTTCAGTACCGTGGTGTTGCCAGACCACTTTGACCAATGGAATGGTTTTTGTACGCAGCACTTGTTCCTTCCTATCCATAATTTGGACCGAGCTTTCCACGTATGACACTCGATCATCCACGTCCAATTCCTCAAAATTGAGTACGTGGGTCAGGTCAGGCTCATACTTCCTTAACATCGACATGTGAAAGACGTCATGCATTTGCGCCAATCTCGGCGGCAACGCAAGATGATACGCTAAGGGCCCGATTCTTACAAAAATCTCAAACAGACCTACGTACCTCGGACTCAGTTTGCCTTTCTTTCCAAAACGCGAAGTTCCCCTCATTGGTGACACCTTTAGAAAAACGTGATCACCAACTTGAAATTCCAATGATCTCTGGCGCTTATCTGCGTAACTTTTCTGTCTGCTCTACGCGGTCTTTAATCTGCCTCTGATTAGTGCCACGACATCCACTGACTGCTGAACCAACTCTGGGCCTGTAATTTTCCTTTCCCTAACTTTATCCCAACATATCGGTGTTCTGCACGATCTGCTATACAACGCTTCAAAGGGAGCCATCTTAATGCTCTGTTGATAACTGTTGTTGTAGGCAAATTCTACCAAGTAAAGCTGATCTTCCCAACTTCCTTTGAAGTCTATTACACAAGCTCTCAACATGTACTGAATTGTCCTCTCAGATTGGCCATCTGTTTGAGGATGATATGCCGTACTGTACTGAAGCTTTGTACCTAGAGCACTTTGCAAGCTTTTCCAAAAAGCAGCAGTAAATCTCGAGTCTCTATTTGAGCTTATCGTAACTAGCACTCCATGCATTCAAACCACCTGACGCATGTACAGGTCTACGTGTCTATCCAGGCTGAGGTCTTTTCGAACTGTAATGAAGTGTGCCGACTTTGTGAGTCGATCGACTACCATCCAAATCGAATCATTTCCTCTCTGACTCCTCGGTAGTCCGGTCACGAAATCCATCGTGATATGCTCCCATTTCCATTCTTGGATCGCGAGAGATTGTAGAAGTCCTCTCGGCTTGTAATGTTGTGCTTTAACTTGCTGACATGTCAAACACTTAGCGACATGTTTGGCGATATTTACCTTTATACCTGACCACCAATAGTGGTGACGCAGATTCTGATACATCTTGGTACTTCTAGGATGAATGCTGTAATTGTTACGATGTGTTTCAAATAAGATATCTTTGCTAAGCTCCACATCGTCAGGTACAACCGAACATCCTTGAAACCTTAAAATGTTCCTTCATCAGAAATCTGAAAATCAGCCTTTCTTTTCTCAGTGTCCTCTTGAAGAATTTTTTGTACGTTTGGATCTGTCGGTTGGAGTGACTTGATTCTGACTTGAACATCCGGTTCAATTCTGAGGGTGGCCATGAGACTCGACATGTGGCTTACCTCAAACTTGAATACCATATCTCTAGCTCTCTCGATTAAGTTCCACTCCTTTATCAAGATATGAACTACTGAAGACTTTTGACTTAAAGCATCCTCGACTTTATTCGCCTTTCTCGGGTGATACAAGATATCACAGTCGTAGTCTTTCAGCAATTCCATCCATCGACGTTGTCTCATGTTTAACTCCTTTTGAGAGAAAGATACTTGAGACTCTGATGGTCCGTGAAGATTTGGAATCTCTCTCCGCACAAATAATGCCTCCAAATCTTCAGGGCAAAGATAATCGCCGTGAGCTCTAAGTCATGCGTTGGGTAATTCTGTTCATGGGTCCTCAACTGATGGGAGGGGTATGCAACAACTCTACCATGTTGCATCAACACATAACCCAACCCTCTAAATGATGCATCCCTATAGATCTCGAATCCTCCGGGACCAGATGGAATGGTCAGTATAGGAGCAGTAGTCAGCTTTTCCTTTAACTCTTGGACATTACGCTCACACTTATCTGTCCAAACAAATTTCTCTTCTTTCTTTAGAAGTTTTGTTAGTGGCGACACTAATGATGAGAACCCTTCTACAAATCGTTTGTAATAATCTGCCAAACCCCGAAAACTTTTGATTTCTGTCACTGTAGTCGGTCTTGGCTAATTGATCACGGCTTCTATCTTGCTCGAGTCTATTGATATTCCTTCACCTGAGATCACATGTCCTAAGAAAGCAACACGAGCCAACCAAAACTCACACTTGCTAAACTTGGCATATAGCTGATGGACTTTCAGCTTCTCCAGTACTAACCTCAGATGATTCTCGTGTTCTTCGTCACTTCTCGAGTACACCAGAATATCATCGATGAACACGATCACAAACTGATCTAGGTATTCCCTGAATACTCTGTTCATCAAATCCATGAAGGCAGTTGGAGCATTCATCAACCCGAATGGCATCACTGTGAACTCATAGTGATCATAACGAGTACGAAATGTTGACTTAGGAATGTCCTCCTTCCTAATTCTCAGCTGATGATATCCTGTCCTTAAGTCTATCTTTGAGAATATTGACGCTCCTTGCAAATGATCGAACAGGTCGTCGATCATTGGGAGGGGATACTTATTCTTGATCGTTACCTGATTGATTTGTCGATAGTCAATGCACAAGCGCAACGAACCATCTTTCTTCTTTACAAATAGAACTGGTGCTCCCCAAAGTGATGCACTAGGACGAATAAATCATTTATCCAATAATTCCTGCATTTGCATTTTCAGTTCTTTCAACTCAGATAATGCCATCCTATAAGGAGCCTTAGAAATTGGCTCCGTCCTGGGTGCTAGTTTGATCACGAACTCGATTTTTCTCTCTGGCGGTAATCCTGGTAATTCCTTAGGAAAAACATTCGGAAATTCCTGGACAATTGAAATATCTTCTATTTTCAGTTCTTCAACTATCATATCCACGACAGTTGCCAGATACCCTTGACAACCCTCGTCTAACAAACGAGTTACCTCTAGCGATGAAATCAAGACAATCGAGGGTTCTCCTCGATTCCCTACAAATTCAAAGCTCTCACCCTCTATTGGGTCAAATTGAATCGCTTTGCGATAACAGTCCATTTTAGCTCATTGCTTGGTGAGCCAGTCTATGCCAATAATAAAATCAAAATCATACATGGCTAGGACTAATAGATCAATTTTCCCCACTCGCTCACCAATCACTAAGTTGCACCTCGAACAACCCAAAGCAGTAATGACTTTATCTTTCAATGGTGTAGATATGCAAATTGCTGATTCCAATAATACAAGACTGACTCCTATTAACTTAACATACTGTTCGGCAATGAAGGAGTGGGTTGCTCCCGGATTAAACAAAGCATAAGTAGGATGGTCGTTGAGCGAAACCATACCTATTATCACGTCAGGCGCAGCTTCTGCTTGACTCTGTAATTGCGTACACGGTGCTTTGAACTAGGGGTCGGAGTTTTCCTCCATGTAGTACGTTCTATGGTACATTCCCCCTGATCTAACCCAACGATGGCGGCGACAACTGTGGAGGTCTCCCCTGTCTCCGTGGGTAGTTCTTGGCTAGGTGACCCTGTCGGCCACATTCAAAACAGGCGCTCGTCCCTAAAGGGCACTGGTTTACTCCATGTTGTCTTCCACAAGCGCGATATAACTCAATCCTATTAGGCACTGTCCTACTAAATCCACTCCTCTTGTTGGGCGAGCCTTGGAATCTGTTCCCAAGCATAGGCCTTTTTCCTTGGCAGATGTTGTCCCTATGGGAGCCGAACCTCAATCTAGATGAGGCGGCTCTCTCATTTTGATCTTTCTCGATCTTTTGGGCTCTCCCATAAATGTCATTGTAAGTTCTCAAGTCCAGAGAGATCAGTATGCTTCTCAAGTCTAGCCTAAATCCATCCCTAAACCTTCTCACATGGTTTGCCGGATTCTTTATCAGTTCTGGAGCATACTGCGAAAGTTCAACGAATTTCACCTCATATTGATCGACGGTCAGGGCACCTTGGCGAAGACATTGAAATTCTACCATCTTCACCTCTTTGGCAGTCTCGGAGAAGTATTTGTCATTGAAGGCTTCTAAGAAGGTGTTCCACTCTAGGATGACACCTTCTAGAAATATTGCCCTTCAAGTAGTCTTCCACCAAGTATTTGCAACTTCCTCCAGTTGGTAAGTTGCAAGGACTACTTTATTTGTTTCATTGCACATTAGTAGTGCAAAAGCTTTCTCCAACTTCTGGATCCATGAAGTAGCAGCTTTAGGGTCTCCCGTCCCAGTGAACTGAGGTGGATGCAACCTCAAGAATTGTTCCACCAGTTTATGAATTGGTCTTTCAGTGACCACAATTCTTGGCGGACCATCGCCGTGTGCAGCAGTAGGTACGGTGGCAGGGGTGACCTTAGCAACTGCGGCAACAGTAGCAGTAGCAGCGGCTTGAGCGATGGCTTTGACAGTGGTGGCTTGATTCTGAGCCTGTTGATCCATACGATTCCCCATAACTTCTAAAATACGCATGATCCCATCTATTCTTGGATCACTAGGGGTTTCTACCCAAGCACCAACAAGAGTTGGTGCTTCTCCACTAGTGGTTTCTCCACTGGCACTAGCCTGAGCCGGTGCCCTACCTCTGCCTCGGGTACCAATCCTGATCGGTGCTCTACCCCGAGACACAACCCTGTTGGCCCTTTTAGCATGAGTTCTTGGCTCCTGATCGCTCATGGTGTAACTGTCACGCCCCGATTCTCAAAGGCATGCCCATCCCTCACCTGGTCAATTAATAGCGACGTCCCAGGACACATCGCCGACCCTGTTCAATTAATATGCGCAAGCGGAAGTATAAAGATAATCCCCAGACAATAAAACAATGGGATAGAAAACTAGGGCCATACTTTCATATTGAAACTCATAACCAAACTTTTTTATACAACACAAAACAATATAATTCACAATCCTTCATAATCTCCTGATTCATTCTATTCACACCAAAATCAGATTTACAAAAGAAGATGAGATTCAATCCTCATCCGGGTCATACTCAGGATCATTCGGATCCTCCTCCTCTTCATCTTCTTCTTCGGCTTCAGATGCCGGCTCATCATTAGGAATCTCATCAGCTGCTTCCCAAGCTTCACCTCCTCCAGTCCATCCACCTCCTGCTGCGCCATTCCACCGATATCTTCATGCCCATTATTCACCTCGATCGAAGGTACCGGAGTAAAAGCTTCGGCCTCCTAATTTGAGGCTTTCAGATCCACTACTGATCCATCTAGGTGATCGGCGGTTCCTTCTCCGAGCGCATTTTCCAATATGTTAAAAGGCACCTCACTTTCTGGTATGGGACCCTTTCTACGTCCATCAAAATATTCGCGATACCATGATCTATATCTATGGGGCCTTAGGGCTTCTACCCCCACGTTAACCCAGACGGTCGACTAGAACAGCACGTACTCTAACCCTTCCGGGTGGGGGTGGATGTGAAAATGGGTCTCTAGCTCCGAGATTTGCTCTAGAATGCCATAATGCATGCGAGGACGAGGAGGTGAAGGTGCTGCCATTCTAGGGACCTGAAATGTTGTCCCACAATCGGGATGAGACTACGTCTCAGCAAGTTCTACCCCACTAAGACTCAATTAGGGGACCAATACACTACTCGGTTGCCTAAGCATAGCACGAGTTAAAGGACTTACCTTGGCCTCAGATCCAATCTGCAATTCAAGGTTATATACGACGTTTCATAAATCACAACGAACAATCAATCAAATCATTGGCCAATCGAACTAGTCGATTATATGTCAGACGGACCGTTCTAGGTCATTGATTCCACACCATATAACTTCCCATAGGGCACTCGGTCACAGAGCCATATCAATGCTCTCGGGCGTCAAGTTCGCCAAGGTGACATAAATAACAAACGGTCTACGTGCGTTCTTTAAGGCGCCGTTTTCGCACAGTAATATTCCTTATCACCGAACCACGCCCGTCACAATTCATAGGCAGTTTACGTGCGTTCTTTAAGGTGCCGTTTTCGCATAGTGATGTTCCTCATCATCGAACCACGCCTGCCACAAGTCATAGACAATCTACATGCGTTCTTTAAGGCGCCGTTTTTGCATAGTGATATTCCTCATCACCGAACCACGCCTGTTTATACTTCGTACTTGATCGGTCTCAGCCAAAGTACTTTCGACTCATTCTCACCATTCCACACACTTTACAATTCAACAAGGCATAAGAATGTTAAATAAACATACATGGCCATTTTCCAATCAATAATTCAATCTCAATCAATTCCAATCAATTTAGGGTAAATCCCTAAAATATCACAATTTATTTAATTCCATGCAACGTAGAGCTCAAATAAATAAACGGATTGCGCCACGACAATCAACACGAGATTTCGGTCGTCAGCCATCTTCGCCTTAATTTTCGAAAAATAAATAAATAACTAATTAATTTCGAAAATTAAATATTAAATATTAAATATTCAGTTTAGCTCAAAGTAAAGCCCGATTAAATAAACAGACTTCACCATGGTCATCAGCATAATATTCCGGTCACTGGCCATCCAAGTTGAATTTTCGGAAAATAAATAATTATTTAATTTAATTTCGAAAAAACAATATTTAAATGCCAAAAATTCCACTTAGGCCCGAATTGTCAAATTGAAGCCCGATAAAGGGTCGAAAAATTCCCGAGCTACCCTCAATAAATAGTAGACCATGTCTACTTGCTAATTACACATTCAATTTGACTAATTTGCATCTCAATCAACTAATAAACACTAATTTAATCACCTAAGCCTAATTAAATAAAACTAAACAACCATTAGGTATAATTAGCCCACTAAGCAAGGATCAGTGAGATTACTCACCGGAATCGCGCGCAATCGGGATCAAATTGACGGGCACAACACGACGATCGATTCCTTCCAAAGCATGGCATGAACCCGAGGCCCGGAAACAGCCTAAAACGAGCTCAACGGTGGCTGGAAAACCCACTCGTGGGTCACTGCCTTTGGTTGGCTAGAGCTATTCTGGTGGCCAAGAGGGCGAGGGGAGGCCGGCGGAGGGTGAGGGGGACGCCGGGGAGGTAGGGACAGCGGCCAGGCGGCGGTTAGGGCGTCGGCTGAGCTAGGCGGGAGGCGGAGGTCGCGTGGCGGTGTTGGGCGCGAAGGGACGGGGCTGGCGGAGTTGGGCGGTGAGCAACAGGCGCGGGCGGCGTGGGCGCGGGCGTGCGGGTCGGCGGCAACGACGCGGGTGGCGGTGCGCGGCGAGCTGCTGTCCAGCGAGCTTCTCTTCTGTTCTTCAGCTTCTGGTTTTCACGGGCAGAAACAAGAAGAAGGGGGAGGCTTCGGTCACGTGGGGTGGGGAAAGAGAGAGGAGAGAGAAGAAGAAAGAAAGAAAGAAAGAAAAGAAAGGATAAGAAGGATAGGCTTTGACTAGTCAAAAAAGAAAAGAGAGAAGAGAGAAGAGAAGCCAATTTCAAATTGGCTTGGGGAGAGGGTGCTCGCACGAAGGGGGAAGGGGAGAGGAGAGAGAGAGAGAGAGAGAAAGGAAGGGAGAGAAAAAGAAAGGGGGAGAAAAGAAAATAAAAAAAAGAAATCAAATAGTAAAAAGCCTTACTATTTAATTTACTTCTAATATTTTCCCTTTCTCTTTTTAATTTCTTCCGGTCTTCAATTTTCCTTCCGATAATTTCTTTCTCGAAATTTCAGACTCGTCAATAAATTGACGAACGATGAGAAGAGTTCCAAAAAAAAAGAATTATGACACGTTTAAAATTCGATTCCCGAAATCGAGTTCAATTCCGTGGTTAAAATCAATTAGACGCGATTTTAGTCCAATCCAACCAATTAAGTAGCTTTTAGGGATTTTTACCGCGGATACATCCCTTAACGGCTTCACTCAATGGGTTAGTTAACTCGTGAGTGATCAGCTCAGAGAAAAAGGACCGTAGGCACGTCGACGAAAGGCCCATTTCACTTTGTCGAAACGGGGTCGAATTTCGGGATGTCACAACTCTTCCCCTCTTATAAAAATTTCGTCTTCGAAATTTAAACCTTACAAACTTAAGCAAAAAGGTGGGGGTACAATTCTCTCATCGATTCTTCAGTCTCCCATGTCGCTCTTTCAGTACCGTGGTGTTGCCAAACCACTTTGACCAATGGAATGGTCTTTGTACGCAATACTTGCTCTTTTCTGTCTACAATCTGGACCGGTCTTTCCACGTATGACACTCTATCATCCACGTCCAATTCTTCAAAATTGAGCATGTGTGTCGGATCAGGCTCGTACTTCCTCAACATCGACACGTGAAAAACGTCATGTACTTGCGCCAACCTTGGTGGCAATGCAAGACGATAAGCTAAGTTCCAAATTCTCTCGAGAATTTCAAATGGACCTACGTACCTCGGACTCAGCTTTCCTTTCTTCCCGAAGTGCAAAGTTCCTCTGATTGGTGACACCTTTAGGAAAACGTGATCACCAACTTTGAATTCCAAAGATCTCCGGCGCTTATCTGCGTAACTTTTTTGTTTGCTCTACGCGGTCTTCAATCTGTTTCTGATTACAGCCACGGCATCTACTGACTGCTGAACTAACTCTGGGCCTATTATCTTCCTTTCTCCGACTTCATCCCAACATATTGGAGTTCTGCATGCTCTGTCATACAACGCTTCAAATGGAGTCATCTTGATACTCTGCTGGTAACTATTATTGTAGGCAAATTCTACTAGGTGTAACTGATCCTCCCAACTTCCCTTGAAGTCTATTACACAAGCTCTCAGCATGTCCTCAGGGGTTTGAATCGTCCTCTCCGACTGGCCATCTGTCTGAGGATGGTACGCCGTACTGTACTAAAGCTTTGTACCTAAGCACTCTGCAAGCTCTTCCAAAAAGCAGCAGTAAACCTCGGGTCTCTGTCTGAGGTTATCGTAACTGACACTCCATGCATTTGAACCACTTGACGCACGTACAGGTCTGCGTGCCTATCAAGACTAAGGTCCTTTCGAACTGTAATGAAGTGAGCCGACTTTGTCAGTCTGTCCACTACTACCCAAATTGAATCACTTCCTCTTTGACTTCTTGGTAGTCCAGTCACGAAATCCATCGTGATATGCTCCCATTTCCATTTTGGGATCGTAAGAGGTTGCAAGAGTCCTCCTGGCTTGCAATGCTAAGCTTTTACTTGTTGACATGTCAAACACTTGGCCACATGCTTGGCTACGTCCGTCTTCATACCTGACCACCAATAGTGTTGTCACAGATTCTGATACATTTTAGTGCTTCCAGGATGAACGCTGTAACTACTACGATGTGCTTCAGATAAAATTTCTTCTCTAATATCTACATCGTTAGGTATAACCAAATGTCCTCGGAACCTTAATGTCCCATTATCAGCAATCTGAAAGTCAGCCTTTCTTTTCTCAGTGTCCTCTTGAAGAATTTTCTGTACATCTGGATCTGTCAGTTGGAGTTGCTTAATTCTAACCTGGACATTCAGTTCAATTCTGAGGGTGGCCATTAAACTTGAAAGGTGGCCTACCTCAAATTTGAATTCCGAATCTCGAGCTCTCTCGATTAAGTTCCACTCTTTAATCAAGATCTGGGCTAAAGAAGACTTCCTACTCAATGCATCGGTGGCTTTGTTCGCCTTTCCCGGATGGTATAAAATATCACAATCGTAGTCTTTTAGTAATTCCATCCATCGGCGCTGTCTCATGTTCAACTCCTTATGAGAGAACAGGTATTTGGGACTTGATGGTCCGTGAAGATCTGAAATTTTTCACTACACAAATAATGTCTCCAAATCTTCAAGGCAAAGATAATTGCCGCGAGCTCTAAGTCATGTTGGATAGTTATGTTCATGAGGTCTCAACTGGCGAGAAGCGTATGCAACTACCCTACCATGTTGCATTAACACGCAACCCAGTCCTCTGAATGACGCATCACTATAGATCTCGAATCCTCCAAGACCAGATGGAATTGTCAGCACAGGAGCTGTAGTCAGCTTTTCCTTCAGCTCTTGAAAACTACGCTTTCACTTGTCTGACCATACAAACTTCTCATCTTTCTTCGTGAGCTTAGTTAGAGGCGATGCTAACGCTGAGAAACCTTTTACAAACCGTCTGTAATACCCTGCCAATCCCAGAAAGTTTTTGATTTCTGTCACTGATGTCGGTCTCTACCAATTGATCACGGCTTCGATCTTGCTCGAGTCGACGGAGATTCCTTCTTCGGAAATCACATGACCTAGGAACGCAACACGAGTCAACCAAAACTCGCACTTGCTAAACTTAGCATACAACTAATGCGTCCTTAAGGTCTGGAGCACTAATCTCAGGTGATTCTCATGTTCTTCATCACTCTTCGAATAGACCAAGATATCGTCTATGAACACGATAACATACCGATCTAAATATTCATTGAATATTCGGTTCATCATATTCATGAAAGCAGCTAGAGCATTCATCAACCCGAATGGCATTACTACGAACTCATAGTGACCATACCGAGTACGAAATGCTGACTTAAGAATATCCTCTTTCTTAATTCTCAACTGATGATATTCCGTCCTTAAGTCAATCTTTGAAAATATTGACGCTCCTTGTAACTGATCGAACATATCATCAATCCTTGGGAGGGGGTACTTGTTCTTAATGGTTACCTGGTTGAGTTGTCGGTAGTCGTTGCACAGACGCAACAATCCATCTTTCTTCTTAACAAATAGAATTGGTGCTCCCCAAGGTGATGCACTAGGACGAATAAATCATTTGTCCAATAATTCTTGCATTTATACTTTCAGTTCCTTCAACTCTGATAATGCCATCCTGTAAGGTGCTTTCGAGATCGGCTCTGTCCCTGGTGCTAATTCGATCACAAACTCAATCTCCATTTCTGGCGGTAATCCTAGTAATTCTTTTGGAAAGACATCTTGGAATTCTTGCACAACTGAAATGTCCTCCACTTTCAGTTCCTCAACCGTCATGTCCACAATAGTTGCCAGGTACCCTTGGCAACCCTCGTCTAACAGACGGGATGTCTCTTGTGATGAGATCAGGACAATCGAGGGTCCTCCTCGACTTCCTACAAACTTGAAGCTCTTACCCTCTAACGAGTCAAACTAAATCGTCTTGCGATAGCAATCCATTTTAGCTCGTTGATTGGTGAGCCGGTCCATGCCAATTATCAAATCAAAGTCATACATGGTTAGGACTAAAAGATCTATCTTCCCCACTCGCTCACCAATCTCTAACTTGCACCCCGAACAACCCAAAGTAGCAATGACCTCATTTTTTAGGGGTGTAGATATGCATATTGTTGACTCCAATAATATAGGACCGACTCCTATCAACTTAACATACTGCTCGGCAATAAAAGAGTGAGTTGCTCCTGGATCAAACAAAGCATAAGCAAGTTGATCGTTGAGCGAAACCATACTTGTGATCACGTCAAGCGCAGCTTCTGCCTGACCTTGTGTGATTGCATAAATTGTGCCTTGAGCTGGGGGTCTCTGATGTCCTCCTTGCGGCATGTTCTAAGGGGCATAGCCTCTTATCTGTCCTCTCGGTGGTGGCGGTGGTAGTTGCAGTCGTCCTCCTTACTTTCTCAGACAATACCTTGCGATGTGACCCTGTTGGCCACATTCGTAACATGCTCCTGTCCTAGCTGGGCACGAGGCTGTCCCGTGTTGTCTTCCACACAAGTGACATGAATCAACCCTATTGTGCAATGGCCTATTGAATCTACCCTTCTTGTTGGGCGGGCCATGAGATCTGTTTCCTAACATCAGCCTCTTTCCTTGCCTGATCGCTTCCCGATTAACACCAAATCTTGACCCCGACGAGGTAGCTTGCTCAATCAATCCTCGCTCTATCATCTAAGCCTGACGATAGACTTCTCGATAGGTCGTCAAATCTAATGGCAGTAGGGGTTGCTTCAACTCTGAACGAAGACTATTCCTGAATCTTATAGCTTTCTCTTCCCGGTCTTCTACTAACCTAGGAGCATACTGTGAAAGCTCCATGAACTTTATCCCATATTGGTCGACTGACATCGTTCCTTGACGGAGGCGTTGGAACTCTTCCATCTTTTGTTCTCGGGCCATACCCGAAAAATATTGATCATTGAAAGCTCTTAGGAAGATGTCCCATGTCTGAACTACACGTTCCTGGAACACTATATCCTTGGCGGCTCTCCACCAAATGTTGGCATTGCCCTTCAACTGATAAATGGCCAAGGTTACCTTTTCTGTTTCGGTGCACCTCAAGAGTGTAAATGCTTTGTCTAGGTCCTATATCGACTGTGAGGCAGCCTCGGGGTCTCCGGTACTAAGAAATTTCGGTGGATTTGACTTCAGAAACTGCTCCACTAGCTTGTGGATTGGTCTTTCAGCAACCACAATCCCCGGTGGACCTTCAACGTTTACGGCAGCAGTAGGTGCAACGGCAGGGGGAACTACAGGGGTGGCTCCAGTGGTGGTGGCAGCAGCGGTAGTAGCGGCGGCCTGAACAACGGCTTCAACTGTAGCGGCTTATTGATCCATTCTATTCCCCATTAACTCTAGGGCACGCAAGATCCCATCCAACCTGGGATCATTAGGGGTTGCAACCCGAGCACCAATAGGAGGTGGTGCTTCACCACTAGTGCTAGCCACAGCTGGCGCTCTACTATGCTCTACTACGACCACCTCGGGCATTGACTCTGGTAGGCGTTCTAGCCCGAGTTACTAACGACAAGGTCCTCTGCCTAGGAGTTCTCGGCTCTTGATCGCTCATGGTGTCGCTTTAATCTACTGACACCTGCTTCCAATTCAACACCGAATTAGAAACAGAGTGATTCAAACAACAAGCAATTTTAGCACTTAGCTAACATAAACATGCACCGGCATGAATTTAAAGGCCATCCTACTACTATCCCATGAACCATCGCTCCTTATCACTCCAATCTTAAACTTCGCTCTAATACCACTTAAACGGGATGTCATGCCTCGATCCTCGAACGCGTGCCCATCCCTCACCTGGTCGATTAATAGCGACGTCTCAGGACACATCGCCAACCCTGTTCAATTAATATGCGCAAGCGAAAGTATAAAGATAATCCCCAGACAATAAAATAATGGGATAGAAAACTAGGGCCATACTTTTATATTGAAACTCATAACCAAACTTTTATATACAACACAAAATAGTATAATTTACAACCCTTCATAATCTCCTGATTCACTCTATTCATACCAAAACCAAATTTACAAAAGAGGATGAGATTCAATCCTCATCCGGGTCATACTCAGGATCATTCGGATCCTCCTCCTCTTCTCCTTCCTCCTCCTCTTCATCTTCTTCTTCGGCTTCAGATGCCGGCTCATCATCAGGCATCTCATCAGCTGCTCCCCAAGCTTTGCCCTCCTCCGGTCCATCCACCTCTTGCTGCGCCATTCCACCGATATCTTCATGCCCATTATTCGCCTCGATCGAAGGTACCGGAGTAAAAGCTTCGGCCTCCTGATTTGAGGCTCTCGAATCCACTACCGATCCATCCAGGTGATCGGCGGTTCCTTCTCCGAGCGCATCTTCCAATATGTTAAAAGGCACCTCACTTTCTGGTATGGGACCCTTTCTACGTCCATCAAAATATTCCCGATACCATGATCTATATCTGTGGGGCCTCAAGGCTTCTACCCCCACATCAACCCAGATGGTCGACTAGAACAGCACGTACTCTAACCCTTCCGGGTGGGGGTGGATGTGAAAATGGGTCTCTAGCTCCAAGATCTGCTCTGGAATGCCATAATGCATGCGAGGACGAGGAGGTGGAGGTGCTGCCATTCTAGGGACCTGAAATGTTGTCCCACAACCAGGATGAGACTACGTCTCAGCAAGTTCTACCCCACTAAGACTCAATTAGGGGACCAATACACTACTCGGTTGCCTAAGCACAGCACGAGTTAAAGGACTTACCTTGGCCTCAGATCCAACCTGCAATTCAAGGTTATATACGACGTTTCATAAATCACAACGAACAATCAATCAAATCATTGGCCAATCGAACTAGTCGATTATATGTCAGACGGACCGTTCTAGGTCATTGATTCCACACCATATAACTTCCTATAGGGCACTCGGTCACAAAGTCACATCAATGCTCTCGAGCGTCAAGTTTGCCAAGGTGACATAAATAACAAACGGTCTACGTGCGTTCTTCGGAAAATAAATAATTATTTAATTTAATTTCAAAAAAATAATATTTAAATGCCAAAAATTCCACTTAGGCCTGAATTGTCAAATTGAAGCCCGATAAAGGGTCGGAAAATTCCTGAGCTACCCTCAATAAATAGTAGACCATGTCTACTTGCTAATTACACATTCAATTTGACTAATTTGCATCTCAATCAACTAATAAACACTAATTTAATCACCTAAGCCTAATTAAATAAAAATAAACAATCATTAAGTATAATTAGCCCACTAAGCAAGGATCAGTGAGATTACTCACCGGAATCGCGCACAACCGAGATCAAATCGACGGGCACGGCGCGGGGATCGATTCCTTCCAAAGCACGGCATGAACCCGAGGCCTGGAAACAGCCTAAAACGAGCTCAACGGTGGCTGGAAAACCCACTCGTGGGTCACTGCCTTTGGTTGGCTGGAGCTATTCTGGTGGCCAAGAGGGCGAGGGGAGGCCGGCGGAGGGTGAGGGGGACGTCGGGGAGGTAGGGACGGCAGTTGGGCGGTAGTTGGGGCCTTGGCCGAGCTGGGCGGGAGGTAGAGGTCGCGTGGGCGGTGCTGGGCGCGAAGGGACGGGGCTAGCAGAGCTAGGCGGCGAGCGGCGAGCGTGGGTGGCGCGGGCGTGGGCGTGGGCGTGGGCGTGCGGGTCAGCGGCGACGACGCGGGTGGCGGTGCATGGCAAGCTGCTGTTTGGCGAGCTTCCCTTCTGTTCTTTAGCTTCTGGTTTTCACGGGCAGAAACAAGAAGAAGGGGGGAGGCTTCGGTCACGTGGGGTGGGGAAAGAGAGAGGAGAGAGAAGACGAAAGAAAGAAAAGAAAGGATAAGAAGGATAGGCTTTGACTAGTCAAAAAAAAGAGAGAAGGGAGAAGAGAAGCCAATTTCGAATTGGCTTGGGGAGGGGGTGCTCACATGAAGGGGAAGGGGAGAGGAGAGTGAGAGAGAAAAAGGAAGGGAGAAAAAGAAAGGGGGAGAAAAGAAAATAAAAAAAGAAATCAAATAATAAAAAGCCCTACTATTTAATTTACTTCTAATATTTTCCTTTTCTCTTTTTAATTTCTTCCGGTCTTCAATTTTCCTTCCGATAATTTCTTTCTCGAAATTTCAGACTCGTCAATAAATTGACAGACGATGAGACGAGGTCCAAAAAAAAAAAATTATGACACGTTTAAAATTCGATTCCCGAAATCGAGTTCAATTCCGTGGTTAAAATCAATCAGACGTGATTTTAGTCCAATCCAACCAATTAAGTAGCTTTTAGGGATTTTTACCACGGATACATCCCTTAACGGCTTCACTCAATGGGTTAGTTAACTCGTGAGTGATCAGCTCAGAGAAAAAGGACCGTAGGCACGTTGACGCAAGGCCCATTTCACTTTGTCGAAATGGGGTCGAATTTCGGGATGTCACAGTAACTTATACTGACACTTGTTTTCCAAATCCACACTAGATTAGAAGATGTAGCGATTCACACACGACAAACAACTTTACCAATCAACTAACATCGACATACACCAAGCATGAATTTAAAGGCCATTTTACCATTATGTCATAGGTAATCGCACCTTATCACTCCAATTCCCTAAATCATGCTTTGATACCACTTAAACAAGATGTCACGCCCGATTCTTAAACGCGTGCCCATCCCTCACCTGGTTGATTAATAGCGATGTCCTAGGACTCATCGCCGACCCTGTCATTTTAATATGTGCATGCGGAAGTATATAATAGAATCCCTAGACAATAAAACAATGTGATAGAAAAGTAGGGTCATATTTTTCACAATTGAAAAATCCAACTACACTTTTATACAAGGCAAACTACATAGTATATAATACAATACTATTCATAAGTTTGATCTATCACACATTAGACCAAGACTCAGAGTTTGCAAAACAAGGTAGAGGTCTCAGTCTTCGTCGAGATCATACTCTGGATCGTCTTCTGGATCCTCTTCCGACTCCTCTTCCTCAGGGTCTTCTTCTTTAGACTCCTCCTCCTCTAGTTCTACCTCGGGTTCCTCCTCCATAGGTTCATCCTCCTGCCACTCCTCCTACTCTACGATCTCTCATTCTTCTTCATTCCAGTTGTCATCATTGACTGAGTACACAGGAGTATGAGCATCGTCCTCTTCCTTAGGGTCCTTAGCATCCACAATCGACCCATCCTTATAATCGACCGTTCCTTCTCCGAATGCCTCTTCCAAAATGTACATAGGTACATCACCCTTAGGTATGTGACCCTCCCTTTGCCCATCAAAGTAATGACGGTACCACGACTGATACTCATGGGGCCTCAGGGCGTCTTGACCAACGTCAACCCAGACAGTGGACTTAACTAACACATATTCTAGTTCTTCCGAGTGAGGGTGTATATAGAAGTGGTATGCTATTTTTGTGACTTCTTCTAGGATGCCAAAGTGCATAGGAGGACGAGAAGGTGGAGGTACTGCTATCTACGGGCCTGAAATGTTGTCCCACATCGGGGTGAGACTACGTCCCAACAAGTTCTATCCCACTAAGACCCGATTAGTAAACCAATACACTATGGGCTGCCTAAGCACATCACGAGACAAAGAGCTTACCTTGGCCTCAGTTCCTTCCTGCAAGTCAGTATATATATCAAATATACACGATCACATCACACCACCCAATCAGATCGAACTATCAATCAATCAACTTAGTCGACACATGTCAATTCGACCATTCCCTAGTCATCTCACTTATTCAATCTCACATCTTATTCCCGGCTCAACGAGCATAGTTTACCCAACTCATTGGCTATGAATCACGGTCTAAAAGGTCACTACCTATTCTTTAGGTGGTAATCACGGCCCAGTAAGCACAACCTTTAATAGGTGGCAGATCACGGCCTTATTAGGCACGACCCATATCGAGTGATGAATCACGGCCTCAAAGGCACGACCTTTAATAGGTGGTGGATCACGGCCTCAAAGGCACAACCTTTAATAGGTGACAAATCACGGTCCGATTGGGCACGACCGACTCTAAGTTCGATGGCGAATCTCGACCCAACTGGCACGGCCATACTTCGGCGGCTTTCTAGGTCCACTGACAACCTTTCATGCTTATTTCCCACTCAAGTACTGACATTATCCAATTTTGGAATAATTTCCCCACAATGACCACTTCACTCAATTCGGTACAAATCAAAGCTTAAATAAATAAATGGACTGCACCACGACGATCAGCATAAAATTTTGGTTATCAACCATCCCGATCTAATTTCTGGAAAATAAATAATTAATTAAATAATTTCGAAAATTAATAAATAAATACGATAAATCCAATTTAGGCTCGTAATGCCTAATTGGAAGCCGATACGGACCCGGAAAATTTATGAGATTCGTTCAATAATTACTCGAGCCTATTTACTTGCTAATGACTATATTTAATCACCTAACATGCATTATTAAGTCACACATTTAATTATTCTAAATTAATCTAATCTCCTAATCATGCTTAATTAACAATAAACAACCCCTAAGTATCATTAGCAAACTAAGCGGGGTTTAGTGAGTTAAACTCACCTATTTAACAATCTGCTTGGATTGAAACGTCGAGAATGTTGCAGGGGATGTTTTTCTCCAAAGCGGGCCTAAGGTCCAGGGACTGTAAACACCTCAAATCGGCCTCCAAAGGTGCTGTGATACCCACTAAAATCTTATTTGTTTTAGCTGCAAAAACAGAAGCAAACAAGCTAGGTTGGCATGGTAAGGCTCAGGGATGGACAACAGGGTGATTTCGGGTCCAAATTGGCGGCTCTAGTGGCTTCCTCAGCCCCTTGCAGCGGCTGAACAAGGGGTTGGATGGTAGCATAGAGGAGCTAGATGGCGAGAGGGAGGCGGCAAGGAGCGGTGTGCGCGGGTGGTGTGCGCGCGGGCTGCGGCGTGCGAAACGGCGGTCCGGCGGTGGTGGGTGGCTGTCCGACGGCTCTTGGTTGCTTCAGTCCTCTTCCTCAGGTTGCTGGGGTCGAGAATGAGGAGGAGAGGAGCTGGGACAGTAGCTTGGCAAGAGGGAAGAGAGAGAAGTAAAGATGGGGGCCCACCACCCTTAATTTCCACAAAATTGTCCCCTTCAAGCTTGTCCATCAAGCCAAGGTTCTATGGCTGCAATTGAGCTACCCAAGCATCCCGTACAACCCATGAAATGGTCCATTTGACCAAGGGGAAGGGGGAGTTACGAATTTGGCACCAATTGGCTTCAATTGATTGCTTGGTCCACTTCAATTCCACCTCATTTGGCCTCCATAAAATCAATCGATACCTCAATTATCAAATTGATAATTTTCCTCATCCAAGAATCCATCTTGCATCTGAATTTTGAAATCAAAAACAATCCCCGGCCTTTTCTGCACAAAAACGACCCTATGCCGACTTTTTCCCAAAAAGTCTCGGTCGTTAGAAGACTCTTCTGAAACTGAGTCGACACTCATAGAATTTATTGTGACATGACAAAAATTTTAATTTCTGAAATTGGACTTGAATTCACGGTTAATTTCCATTTGACACGTTTTTAGCATGACCTAGGCTATCGGATAACTTTTTGACAATTTTAGTGCAAATGACCTGTGGTTGATTTTCTTCGAGCCACTATGAACCCACTTGACTCATTGGCAACTCTCGATTGTCGTGAAAATCTCAATGATCCAAATACGGACACAAGGTACCAAAACAATAAGAAAATTAGTCTAGTGCCGGTCGACGAGAATTTTTCAATTTAGTGGTGTCACCCACGATTAGCCATACATCTCTATCGAACCAACCTATCTCTGATTTCAAATCAATTTTTAATTGTGCCGTAACGGCCTCTAAGGATGGACACGGTCGAATAGCCAATTCTTAGTCGAATTTTCAAGTCTATTACCTTAAAATTTCTTAATGGTTTCCCTGAATAGTCTAGTTATCTCGAGAGTGATCAGCTCTGAGAATAGCCCTATAGGCACGTCAATGAAATACCCGATGCGCGACGGGTTCGCGGCAGGCGTAGGGCGCGCGACGGAAAACGGCGGTGGCAGGGGTGCTCGGACAGAGCTGCTGGCTTGCTTGTTCAGTTTCTGGGCTTTGTTGAAGACTTCAAGGAGCTGCAATGGAGGAGGGGTCGACGGATGAGGGAAGGGAGTAGGAGAGGGAATCGGCTAAGCAAGGAGGGGGCCACCATGGTCACTCTCTCATCTCTTTGTCCCCTTTGGTGTGTCCCACCAAGTAGCTGGCCTCCACAGCAACATTTCTAGCAGCCTAGTCTTCTTCTAGAAGCCTTGAAGTGGTCCAAATGTTGTGGGCAAGGGGGTATACGAATTTTACAACATTTTCCCTCAAATCTACTTCAATTGTCTCTTGAATCAACCTAATTCAGCTCCTATAAATCCCATTACCAAGCTCACAACCAAATTAGTATTTTTCCTTGCCAATAGAACCCACTTGCATCCCAATTCCATGATAAAAAACGGTCATGATTTTCACAATTAATCAAATGATGTTTATTTGACGATGCATGATTAGTTTTGAAAATGATGGAACCATGTTATTATTTGGCCTACTTAGACAAGGGGTGTTTTGTCCTTTCATTCCCATAAGACTGGCTTTGAAAGCTGAAAATAGTTTCATGAAAGTAACCGTAACTTTCCGACAAATTATGAGAAAATCGTGACATTCGCAGGATTATTCTAATGTAAGAATTAAAGCAAGCAGAATAACCGCACAGAGAAATTATGGAATTTTCAAGATTTTTTCCAGTAAAATAACGACTATTTTGATATGAAAACTCCATTTCTATCTCGGCATAACCACAATGTATATTAGTTTCAAGTTATCACGTCAGCATGATAACCATTGTCACATTTATTAAAAGAGTTTCCGCACCTTCATTCCGGATATCGTCGAATCTCCAGCAGAAAATTGAATCAAAGTGAGTATCAAACTGAAAGAGAGAAAATAGAACTCTTCGCGTCAAAATTGTGGACATAATTAAAAATGCGCAAAAGGGATGGGATGACGTGGACTTAGTAAACTTGGACCAGAGTAACCCTGGGCCGGATGACCCTGGCCCAAGTCACCCTCAAACGGATAACCCCCGGCCCAGTTGAATCAGGGTGGGTAAATTTTAATTTTTCATGGTATATTTTTCCTAAAGTCATAACCTTTTGGTCCAATATCAGATTCGCGTCATTCTCATGCTATTGCAAAAATTGCGATTTCTAATTTTCAAATATATGGTCAAATCGAGTTTTTGATTTCAAGATTTTAAATGAGTATTGGGTTGTTTTTTTATCACTTAAGCAACAAACTTAGATTAGTTGCCGAAGAACTCCAAACGAAGTTACGGAAGTTAATAGTCACTTATATATTGACCCATTGCTAGCTTGTTTGGAGGTGATTCTTGCTCTGGGAGATCTGGTCGGATTCTTAAGTTTGTCTTAAGACAATGCCAAATTGGGGAAAATTTGGTACCTTCGAAAGCTCTCGACAAATTTTATTTAATCACAGTAGCATGGTCGAGTTTTCAACAAAATTCGACCGCGGGACAAAGTCGGTCAAACTTGAAAAGTCTTTAAGGTGTCTATGAGAATCTCGATACCATTTATTGTAAGGTAATCGAATTCCGCACTTTCTGAGGAATTTTCTTTCATGGGGACACCAAATCCACATTCGAACTTTTTTTCCCAAACATGAAATATGTAGAGTTGGATTCCCATCTCTTGAGCAATATTGGATAGTTGATGAAGATCTATGACACGAACCATTTCATCAAAGCGATATATGTGTTAGTATCAAATTTCTGTTCATATGCCAAAGCAAAAAAGATCAAGGATATGCCCAATAAATGGATCAAGTCAAAAATACATTTTTGTTGGTTAATTAAGAAAATTAATACAATTTGTTTCCTATTGGAAAATACTAAAAGCTCAACTCAAAAGAAAAAAAATAAAGGAGATTAATCAAAAAGTATTGGACATTATCCATTCCAACATGAAAAGCATAATGTGTATTGGAGTCCCTAAAAAATCCTGACAAAGTAATCCCAATTGAAAAAAACATAATGAGAATTCCAGCTAAAACATTTGTATGAGTTTAAAATTGACTATTCTATTGGGAAGTTATGCATTATCTATGTTATATAAATCTCTTTTATTTATTATTAGACTAATTTCTATTGAAAATACTCCAAGCTAATTCATCGTTAATAGTATTATCCACATGCATATCTTGAGTTTTGAAGTTGTAAATTTCTTCCATGTAATCAATTTAATCTGTTTCCCAAATAAATTCTTTTCCATCATCTTTTCCTAACCATGTTGTGAATTATTCGGGTGCATAGCACAGGTTACAAACCCAGTATAGGAATGTAAGTTGATAAAGTATTTTATCTAGCAATTGAAGATCACATGAAAAAAGTTTGACTATGGAGGGGGCAAAGGGGGAACAAAAAGAGGAGAGAAGAGGCATAAGCCAGATTTTCTGCATCACCAACTATATAGCTTGACAAGATATCAAAGTTTAATCAGTGCTCTTTATTATTGTAATATTTTGGTGTATATTGTGATTGAGAATCATATTACTTGATTAGGAGTCTAATATCATGCCGGCATGTCGTGTAATAAAGAGAATATACAAAAAGACTTCAAAAACTTCTTCGATTACGTGTCCACTTTCCATCAAAAACTGGAAGGGGCAGGCTGTGTCCTCTCTTTACCAGGTGACTAGAGCAGAAGAATCAGATGAGATGGCCAGGAGGTTCTGCTCTCGACCACATTTTGGAAAATGAGTAAAAGATCAAAAAGAAAAACCACACCGAGGATGATGATCAGCTGTATAATCTTTGAAAATCAAGCCATGGAAACAAGAAGCTAGAATGATAACCAGTTCAGATTACTTCATCCAATAACAATGGCAAAAACATCGACATGAGAATGCCAAAGGAATGTATCCATCTGTATCAACAGAGAAATCAGAATAGAAAATATGGATGGACTAAGCTTCAACAGAGAGAGAAGAAAAAAAAAAGGGTAAAAGAACCCAAGTCTAGAAAGCTTATTGCCAGAAACAAAATAAATGGACTAAGCTGCACATTGAGCTCACAATCATCTGATCTGTGCTTGCCTCTGTCGCACCGATTCATCACTTGAACACAACACTAGCAGCAATATCAAACATTGTTTCTTTTTTCCAAACAGTACTGAGAGGCTAAAGATCAACCATGTTAGTTATGTCTGCGAGCCTTTGCTGTGTGGCTGCGCTTGTCGGCATTTCTGCATTGGCTTCAGGATTCTTCACGTAATGAGCCCTCTTGTGACCGCCCAAAGCTTGGCCCGATGAGAAATCCTTGTGGCATATTGAGCATATGTGCCTTTTCACCTTCTCTGAGTAGTTCTTGATGCTCTCGGGTTCCGCACATCCACGATTCCCTTCAATCCCCCAAGAAGCATCGATTGGAGCATCCTGTTTGTAGCTCTCAGTGTCCTTGCTTTTATGCTTCTTTTGCTCACCCAATTCACTGAAAACTGGGGATTCCTCAGCGCAGACCTTATCTCGGCGTGAATTTAACCCTGGTTCAATCCATAGTTCTGCTCTAGCTCTCGAATCAGAACCCGCAATTCGCATCATGTCACGATCCATCATCGCCACCTCATGCATTGGCTGTTCGTCCGCTCTGGCTGCTTCAGGCTTTTTGTGCTCGACTTCCCAAGCCCCACAAAGCATCCCGGCAGGAACCTCCAATTCGACCCCTTCCTGCTCCATTCTCGTATAGCCTCTTGAATGGCGTTCCTTGTACTCGGATGCTTCAGTTATCGTCGGTTTTTCCATGTCAATGAAATCCAGGGCCGAGCTCTTCAGGAAATGTTCGATGCCCAAACCCGAAGAATTGAAGCCCGCCTCACCTCGGGACATCATCATCAACTCAACTGCTGCTTCGTTTGCCGGGTCTTGCTCGGCCTCGCTACTGAACGAAAACCCATTTGGTACGGAAAACAGAACTCCCTCAGTTCTTTCATCGACATCGCAGCTGACTCGCGGTGTCCTCTTCCTCCTGGTCATGTGCATTGCCTCGTCGTCAAATAAAACACTGAGCAGGAGATCACCTTTGGTCTTACTCAAGCCCACGTAAAGATCTTCACTGGAGAGACTCAAATTCAATCTCTCCCCGTCGTGGATCGGCCTCGCACAATCCCGGCAAGATTTCATCGACCCGGACCCTTTGCCACGGTCCGCGCACCGGTCGCCGCGCTCGTCGTCCTTCCTCAAGTGAATTTTCATGTGGCCAAACAGAGCTGTCGTCGACCTGAATCGCTTGTGGCAGACCGAGCACGGATTTTCTTGGGCATTTTCCATCAGCCCCAAGAATTTCCACGATTTCTTGGGGTTTTCTCGGAGACAATACCCAGGACGTCTCGCTTTCCCCGAACCGTCACCGATCGCCAATGATGGCTCTCTCCGCAGTATATTCTTGGCCATGTGACAACTCATGTGTCCTCCCAACACCCGTCCGCTCGAGAAGATCTTGTTGCAGACCTTGCCAGTACACTGTTTCGCGGGATTCTCTCCGATAATCACCAAATCACGAAAAAGCAGAAAAACAGAGCGAAATCGAAGAGAGAAAACGCAAACAGTTGGTCGAAACTCAGAAAGGTCGAGACTTTCTCCCTCACCGAGAGAGAGAGAGAGAGAGAGAGAGAGAGAGAGAAGGGCACAGAGGAAGCAGAGGAATCAGAAAGCAGAGGACGAAGAAGGAGGGGTTTTGAATGTGCAGATACGAGAGTGAGTGGGCTTCTATATGACGATGGATTAGTTGTTCGTTGCGCGCTCTCTCAAACGGGTATTGCCATGTTTGGCAGCTGGAATAGTCCTACGCCTGGAACTTGGAAGCCAAAAAAAAACAAAAAAAGCTCTTCATATTCCAACATAATCATTTTTCTCTTTTTTTTTAATCCTTTGTTCACCTTAATATTTGGGATTCTATGCGAGAAAAATTATACAGATAATTTCAAGGATCACGAAATTTTATTAGGATTTATCCTTCAAAAAAATTAGAGTACTAACAAGTATGCTTCTCTTAGAAAAATCAATTAAGCAAATGATGAACTTCATGCGATTTAGAAAAAGTGCATGTCCAAACACATTGGCTTGGATAGGAGAAAACAAATTTTGAGAAGGTTTTGGTGGCCTACTTAATAAGGCAATATTTTCATTTTCTATGCATTGTTTGCATCTTATCCGAGATGGAAAGTGCATGGAAAACGACAAATATTCTTTATTCAGGTACTTAACAGGAAAATCCTTTTGAGAATATAGTAAGCAATCAGGAGAATTTGCTATTTCGAGACTCCATTCTCTATTGGGTAATAAGTATGAGTATGTATATAATCACCTAGCCGTAAATGGTGGATACTAGGCACCGCGTGTTGCGGCAATGTAATAATAGGACGAGTCTAGCTAAAATTTTCATTCCTATTGGGCGTTGGAGCACCAAATCTGGCAAAAGTTTACCAAGTGTGATAGTTTGAGAACATGAACAAAGCAACTAAGAAGGATAAGGCTAAACAAATTAGACAGCTCATTTTCCAAGTACCAAAAAAAATCAAAAAACAACAAAATAGATGCATGGGTGCGTTTGGGAACTACTTTTGGGGAAAGTCTTTAGAAAAATGCAAAAACCTTTGAATTAAAAGTGTTTTTCAAAATGCAATTGTGTTTAGTAAATTGTACTTTGAAAGCCCTTTGTGAAGTACTTTGAACAGAATGGTGTTTGTGGAATTAAATTTACAAATAATCTTTGTGTTAAAAAAAAATTATCAAAAGAAAAATAAAATAAAAATTGACTAGCAAGGGCAGTGGTTGCCGGCGACCCCGGATTTGGGGCAGTGAGGTCGCACAACGCCGTCGTGACCTCCGGCAACCCCGGATCTAGGGCGGCAAGGTCGCGCGACGCCGCCTCAACCTCGGGCGACCCGGATGGGGCGGCGAGGTCGCGCGACGCCGCCTCGACCTTCGGCGACCTAGATCCGGGCGTCGAGGTCACGGAGGACCTCGCCGCCCGGATCTAGGTCGCGGTGGGGTCGCGCGAAGCCGCTGCAACCCAGATTTGGGGGTGGTGAGGTCGCGCGACCTAGATCCAGTCGCCGCTCAAGCCTCCGACACCAGATTTGGTCGTGACTAGACCTGCGAATAGATGGGTCGTGCGGCCTCGGCGAGCTCCGTGCAGAGGTCACAGTGCGGCAGGCAACAGTCGCCGGCGACCGTATCTGGTCACAACCAGATCTACGACTCGTGGAGCTCTCTGACGACGAGCGCCTGGGTCGCGACGTCCCTCTATGCCCGGAGAAGATGAACAGTGCTCATACAAGGGCACGCACTGGAAAATCGAAAAATTCGTGAGGACAATTTTGGAAAAAAAAAAGTATGAACAGTGCTCGCGTGGGCATGCCGAAAAAGCCGAAAGCCCAAGGCACCCCCAAGGCAGCCTTGGGCTTTCGGCCTTGAAAATGTTGGCTTTGCCAGTAAGAGACTTGCAAAGTTTTTTCCCAAATGCTTTATTTTGGCCCAAGGGGCTTTTCATGGCCAAAGCTCCTTCCAAAGCTGATTCCAAACGGACCCTATGTCAGTCATTGGATTACGGATTTTTGAGAAAAAAATTATAGATTAATTTTCAATTAGGTGTTTGAGCATGCACAAAGCATTATAATGGCAGGACCATTTGATGCATGTGTCATGGCCAAGAGGTTTCTGTAGCTAAAGAGCCATACCTTCCTGAGGAGGACCTTTTGCGATCGCTAGAATTTCCAACAAGCGCTCTTCCATAACGTTCCAAGGGCGGGCGATACGGTCATTACAACAAATTCTAGAAGTCTCCTGCCATTAGTGTCGGTAGTTAGTAGATGGGGCGGTGGGATCTCATCCGTCGAATGACAACTCGATCAATGGATGTAATTCGAGGAATTCTAATATAAGAAGGGGTGCCCTTCTCCTCATTTGTATCCATCCAACCATGCAGTAATATAAAGGTTATTTTCTTTCCAGAGCTTCTCTCTCTAGAAAGTGTGCAATCAATCAAGCAAGGCTTGGCTTAGGAACCATAAGAAGTTTGTGGCACTCAATTCGAAAAACGAGGTGGGAAGGACTTAATCTTCACATAGATCTATTTAACATTTGAATTTATTAAAAGTGTATGCTTCATAGTAAATGGTTCAGTTTATTCAACCATGATACAATAATGTTAAAATAATGTTAGAAAGGCCCCTTGATGGAGTACTAGGCGACAAATTAAATTCCACGTCATCATTTACTTTTATGATAAATGGTTTATAAACTATGACCTTGTGGAATATTTTTATCATAGTCCGGTGAAATTGAAAGTCAAGACCAAATTTCTGGGGCAGATTTTTTTTCCTTTTAATTTCTACTCGTGACTTTTCCTTCAAAATTTGAAAAGATAAAAACGTCATTTTCAATTTTAAAAAAAAAAAAAAACATTATATAGCTAAATATTTTGAAATGTCTCAAGTGCTTTGTGTTAAATGAAAATTAAAGTCTGAGCTCCATAAAACATAGAAATCAACTAATATATGATAGGAATCACAAGTCACCCTAGAAAACTAATCAACCCTAGAATCAATGTCAAATGTGCTGATGAGATTAGATGGGAAGATCGAGAAGAGAACTCGCTTCTGTTGTTATTAAGTCCGGAACTATCTGCAATGTGTTACTTTTGCTCTGTTCATACGCAAGTTCAATGAAAAGTGTCGGTGCAACTTAACATACGAATTGGTATTTGAAGTCGATTTCCCCGCTTACATGATAGCCATTATCCTTAATAGAGTTTGACCCAACAACAGTTCACCACTTATAAAATGTAGATACATATAGAAAAACAAGGTAGTTAATTGTTCTAGAACACCAAGAGAGTCTATTGAGAGTTGCTAATCAATCATAAACATATTGACCCAACGAAAAATGCAATGAAATCATTCCAGAAAAACAGCAACAGACAAAAGGGTAATACTATTGAATACGATGTAGAATGAAAGAGAATCCGCTGACTTCACCATGGGGACCGATTACGCTGACACTCCAGGGAAGTAGGAGAACAATCGAAATCATCAAAAGAACGAACAAGGAGGGATAAAAACGGTTGCCTTAGAGATAGTGTCCTTGGCCGGCATCAAACGCCAATATTGGGTGCAGCTCTGTTATCCGATCTCGCGCAACTCGTCGAGCATACCTGCCTGTTCAACTTCCCCGAGTCGTCATTGATGTTCTTGAGTTTTGTGCAGCCACGACTCCCTTCAATCCCTTGAGAAGCATCGACTGGAGCCTCCTGTTTGTAGCTCTCAGCGTTGTTTTTCTTAAATGGACTAAGCTGCACATTGAGCTCACAATCATCTGATCTGTGCTTGCCTCTGTCGCACCGATTCATCACTTGAACACAACACTAGCAGCAATATCAAACATTGTTTCTTTTTTCCAAACAGTACTGAGAGGCTAAAGATCAACCATGTTAGTTATGTCTGCGAGCCTTTGCTGTGTGGCTGCTCTTGTCGGCATTTCTGCATTGGCTTCAGGATTCTTCACGTAATGAGCCCTCTTGTGACCGCCCAAAGCTTGGCCCGATGAGAAATCCTTGTGGCATATTGAGCATATGTGCCTTTTCACCTTCTCTGAGTAGTTCTTGATGCTCTCGGGTTCCGCACATCCACGATTCCCTTCAATCCCCCAAGAAGCATCGATTGGAGCATCCTGTTTGTAGCTCTCAGTGTCCTTGCTTTTATGCTTCTTTTGCTCACCCAATTCACTGAAAACTGGGGATTCCTCAGCGCAGACCTTATCTCGGCGTGAATTTAACCCTGGTTCAATCCATAGTTCTGCTCTAGCTCTCGAATCAGAACCCGCAATTCGCATCATGTCACGATCCATCATCGCCACCTCATGCATTGGCTGTTCGTCCGCTCTGGCTGCTTCAGGCTTTTGTGCTCGACTTCCCAAGCCCCACAAAGCATCCCGGCAGGAACCTCCAATTCGACCCCTTCCTGCTCCATTCTCGTATAGCCTCTTGAATGGCGTTCATTGTACTCGGATGCTTCAGTTATCCTCAGTTTTTCCATGTCAATGAAATCCAGGTCCGAGCTCTTCCGGAAATGTTCGATGCCCAAACCCGAAGAATTGAAGCCCGCCTCACCTCGGGACATCATCATCAACTCAACTGCTGCTTCGTTTGCCGGGTCTTGCTCGGCCTCGCTACTGAACGAAAACCCATTTGGTACGGAAAACAGAACTCCCTCAGTTCTTTTATCGACATCGCAGCTGACTCGCGGTGTCCTCTTCCTCCTGGTCATGTGCATTGCCTCGTCGTCAAATAAAACGCTGAGCAGGAGATCACCTTTGGTCTTACTCAAGCCCACATAAAGATCTTCACTGGAGAGACTTGTTACACATAAAATTCATGATGCGGAAGCCAGGATCGATTATAGACAAACCTCCAGGCATTGTTTGTAATCACGTTCGTCTGAAAAACCTGAAATCAAAGAAATATTGGGCATACACTACTAACCCAATTCACTCTCGTAGTGTATTCTGAATGAGAGAGTTTGTGTTAGACCTTGTCATCACCCGTCAGAAATGAACGTACGTTCCTATTTATACACCGTCTTCCATCAAGACGGTTACCAAATGGGCGGTTGTCACGAAAGGGTACGAAGCGTGGAAACACTTCATGTTGAATAGTCGCAACTTTTAGAGAAAATGTGGGTCCAAAATGTGGGATCATACAAAAATAAATAACATTCTCCCACTTGATCCCATCATTTTCATCATACGGATTATCCAACTAATTCCACAAAAACTTTATGCTTAAAGAAAAGAAACAAAACACATAGATCATGGCGACATGTCCTCTAAGAGCGAGTAATATCTTCAATGTATCACAATGCATCTTATTTCTTTAATGTTAGCCTATATGTGACAACATATTTTAATGAATAAACCCCATGTTTATTCTAGAACTAAGGATAAATCTTATTCTCATAAACAACAAAATGTGTACACCAAAATTGAGAATCAACATTACAACTGAATAAGAGTTTCATACAACAAAAATCGTTCATATGACGACAAATCACATGATGGGACCTATTCCCATACTAGTTACATGATCCTTATACTTCATTGGTGGCATGCATTTAGTTAAAGGATCGGCTATCATCAATTCAGTGCTAACGTGTTCAATGACCACTTTATTCTCCTTAACACGTTCCCTTATGGCTAAATACTTAATGTCGATATGCTTACTTCGACTGTCACTTTTGGCATTTTTAGCCATAAAAACCGCAGCTGAATTGTCACAATATATTCTTAATGGCCTAGAAATAGAATCAACAATTCTAAGCCCGGCAATGAAACCCTTCAACCATACACCATGCGAGGTAGCCTCAAAACAAGAAATGAACTCAGCCTCCATAGTGGAAGTAGTAGTCAAAGTCTGCTTGGCGCTTCTCCATGACACGGCTCCGCCAGCTAACATAAAAATGTATCCAGATGTTGATTTTCGTGAATCAACGCAGCCCGCGAAGTCCGCATCCGTATAACCAACCACTTCCGAGTTGTTAGTCCGTCTATACATAAGCATGTAGTCTTTGGTACCTTGAAGGTATCTCATGACTTTCTTTGCAGCTCTCCAGTGGTCTAAACCTAGATTACTCTGATATCTTCCCAACATTCCCACAGCAAAAGCGATGTCAGGTCGAGTGCAAACTTGAGCATACATCAAGCTTCCAACAGCAGAAGCACATGGAATGTTGTACATTTGTTCCCTTTCTAAATCGTTCTTCGGGCATTGGTTCAAATTGAACCTGTCACCCTTCACAATGGGTGCTATACTTGGTAAACAATCTTTCATCCGAAATCTCTCTAAAACCTTATTGATATAGGTTTCTTGAGATAATCCTAAAATACCTCGAGGTCTATCTCTATGGATCTTAATGCCAATGACATAAGATGCCTCACCCATATCCTTCATATCAAAACTCTTAGAGAGAAATTGTTTCACCTCATGTAGCAACCTCTTATCATTGGTTGCAAGTAGAATATCATCCACATATAGCACAAGGAAACAAATTTTGTTCCCCACGACCTTCCGGTATATACATTGATCCATGACATTCTCTACAAAACCGAATGAAGAAATGACATCATGGAACCTTAAGTACCATTGGCGGGAGGCTTGTTTCAAGCCATATATAGATTTCTTAAGCTTGCACACCAAATGCTCACCTTTACTAGAGGGGAATCCTTCAGGTTGTTTCATGTAAACCTCCTTATCTAGTTCTCCATTGAGGAACGCCGTTTTCACATCCATCTGATGTAATTCCATATCAAAATGGGCAACCAATGCCAAAACAATACGAAGAGAATCTTTTTTAGATACAGGAGAAAATGTGTCTGTGTAATCGATTCCTTCTTTTTGAGTGAATCCTTTGGCAACGAGTCTAGCTTTATATCTTTCAATGTTACCCAATGAATCCTTCTTAGTTTTGAAGACCCATTTACAACCAATGGCCTTCACACCATCAGGTAACTCAACCAAATCCCAGACTTCGTTAGATGCCATAGAACCCATCTCTTCCTTCATGGCATTGTACCACAAATTGGATTTATCACTATCCATGGCTTGTGAAAACGTTTTAGGATCATTCTCAGCTCTAATATTGTAGTCAGACTCTTGTAAATACACAATATAATCACTAGGAATAGTCGATTTCTTTATTCTAGCAGATCTTCTCAATGTTGCATCAACATTCTCTTGAGGAGCGTGTTGCTCAACTGGTTGTTCAGTAGTTTCTAGTAATTGCTGAACAACTGGATCTACTAGATCAATATCAGCAGGTTGTGAAACTTCAACAATTGGTTGTTCAATAGTCGGCTGAACTAAAGGGGCATTATGAGCAACAACAAACCTTAAACTTGAGGTGGAAGGTTGAGTATCTGTATGATCTTTCTTAGGATCAAGGTCCTTCAATTGATCACTCCCACTAATCAAGTCATTTTCAAGAAATTTAGCGTTTCTTGATTCCACAATCCTAGTGGTGTGAGATGGACAATAAAACCCGTATCCCTTAGACCTTTCAGCATATCCAATGAAATACCCACTTATGGTCCTTGGGTCTAACTTCTTTTCTTGTGGATTATAAACTCTCACTTCAGACGGGCATCCCCAAACACGCACATGATGCAAACTCGGTTTCTAACCCTTAAATAACTCAAAAGGTGTCCTTGGGACAGCCTTGGTCGGAACTCGGTTTAATATGTACACTGCCGTCTTAAGTGCTTCAGTCCACAAGGATTTATGAAGTTTGGAGCTGCTAAGCATACTATGCACCTTGTCCAATAAGGTCCGGTTTCTTCTTTCCGCTACGCCATTTTGGTTTGGAGAACCAGGCATAGTAAATTGGGCAACTATCCCATGCTCTTGAAGAAACCTTGCAAATGGACCAGGTGCTTGTCCATCTTCAGTGTATCTACCATAAAATTCTCTACCTCTATCTGATCTCACGATCTTAATTTGCTTACCGCATTGTTTCTCTACTTCTGCCTTAAATACCTTAAAGGCATCTAATGCTTCATACTTATTATGAATCATATAGAGATACATGTAACGGGAGTAATCATCTATGAAAGAGATGAAGTATTTCTGACCACATGAGTCCATATCCGGACTACAAATATCCGTATGTATGATTTCTAATATTTTTGTATTCCTCTTGGCACTTTTCTTTGACTTGTTGGTCTGCTTTCCCTTTATGCAATCCACATAAGTATCACAATCAGTAAAATCTAAAGTGCCGAGTACTCCATCATTTACTAATCGCTTAATTCTTTCTATGGAGATATGTCCCAATCTCCAGTGTCATAACATAGAGGAATGTTCTTTCACAACACATTGTTTCATACCAGCTTTATCATGAACATGCATCGCATCATAATAGGCATTGTCTTGTAAATTAATTTGAAAAAGACCATTAGACAAAGTACCACTCCCAACAATTTCAGATTTAAATGATAAACAGAAGTTTGAATCTGAAAAGTTAAAAGAGTATCCCAAAGGTACAAGTCTTGAAACTGAAATTAAGTTTCTAGAAAAACTAGGAACATAAAAGGTCTTTTCCAAATTCAAAACAAAGCCACTATTGAAAACTAGTCTACATGTCCCAATAGCTTCCACATGCTAATACATCTTGTTTCCTGAATAGATGCTTTGTTCACTTCCCACTGGCTTCCTGTGGTTTTGAAAACCCTGCAAGGAATTCGAAATGTGGATTGTAGATCCAAAATCAATCCACCAAGTGTTGTGACTTACATCAGTCATATTAGATTCATAACAAACACAAGAGATTAGATTACCTTTCTTCTCAAGCCAGGCCTTAAATTTGACACAATCCTTCTTCATATGCCCATTTTGTTTACAGAAGAAACATTTGGATTCTTTCTTAATGTCAGCTTAGGGAGGTATTTTACCCTTTCCCTTATGCTTGCCATGGCCCTTATTCTTTCCTTGTGTTGCCAAATGAGTATTTTCTCCCAATTCCATAATCAGTCTTTCTTCTTCTTGAACACACATGGTCATGAGTTCATTAATTGACCATTTATTCTTATGCGTGTTGTAAGAGATCTTGAAAGGTGCATAATGTTGTGAGAGAGTGTCCAGAATATAATACACAAGAAAAGATTCAGCTATCTCAACCTCAAGTTTCTTAAGCTGAGCTGCAATGTCCCTCATTTGCATGATGTGCTCACGCACACCTTTAACACTAGTGAGCTTCAATGATGAAAACTTCATAATCAGGGTCATGGCATGCGCCTTCTCAGAACTCTCAAACTGCGCATCTATGGCCTCCAATAAAGCCTTAGCATTGCTATACTGAGCAACTGAACCACAAATACTAGGAGATATTTTAGCTCTTATAAACATCACACAAATGCGGTTGGACCACTCCCATTGGTTATAAAGAGCTATCTCAGCTGAAGTGCTCGAATTAGTAGGAGCAAGTGGTTCGTCTTTCCTTATAGCATAGTCAATGTCCATCCACCCCAATTGAAGAAGAACCGACTCCTTCCAAACTTTATAGTTCTCACCATTCAAGTATGGGAACATCAAACTTAAATTCAGAGAAATTCACGGGTTGCGAAACCGCATATCAAATAATCATGCTTATGTCACAAATTTGAGGCAAATATACATAAATCATGTTTTACCAATGTAAACATGTCATAATATGAATCACATAACATAAAAACTACCTATGGGCTAAGTTTTTAATTTAAATAGATTCATAATTACATCATGAAGAAACTACCATATTATATACCTTTTCTTAATCCCTATGGGTAAATTAAGAAAAATAATATGATATTTCATCCTAATTAATCATATTAATACAATGAAAATTCCTGTGGGATAAAATCATCATATTAATATAATTAATTACAATTAATGTCCATTTCTAAATATGACCCGAAAACTCTTGATATATAATTTAATTAATTAAAGATGTTGTGGCTACTCTCTAATTAATTAAATATATGAATCATTGGACATTGAATTTCATGCATAAAATAGTCATAAAAATGCATGAAATGACATAATAATTAATAAATGTACCAAGGGCAGAACAGTAAATAAATTGGCCAAGGGCAGGATTGCAAAAAATCAAAAAATTTGGGGCAAAATTGAAAAAAGAGCCGCGGGCGGGAGACAACAGGCGCGTGCTGAGCACGCACCAGAATTCGCGCTGGCGCGTGCCCTACACGAGCGTGGTTCAACGCGCAGGCGCGTGCAATGCACGCGTCTGGCAACTGCCGTGGGCAATCCGCGCGCATGGGCCCCACACGCCAGCGGTTGGCGTGCGCGTGGATCCCACGCGAGCAGCGGTTACTGCGCCCGTGAGAGTGCGTGGCGCGTGGGCTCCACACGCCTGCAACCGCAGCGCGCGCGTGGGCTCCACGCGCCTTCTTCCTCGCACCCAGGATGAATTTCTTCGTCGTTTTTCGCCGTTCCGCCGCGGTTTCGCAGGCCGTTTCTTCTCCGGCAGCCCATCTAAGATCGAAATAAATTATGGGTTTTGAAAAGCATGCCGGCACGACTACATGGGTCCGAGTTACGGCGAAAATGACCAAGAAATTGGCCTCAAACCAAACAAAAAACTCCAAAAACGCAAATCTTCAACCACCATGACTTCCGCCACCTGATTAGCCTCCGGTGAACACCCATATACCGGAAAAACTCATGGCTAATGATCCTCATGGCGGTACGACCGTATGGGTCCGAAATCAAGAGGTGGGTCGCCGGATTTTACCCGGAATTTGCGAGTTTCTCTCTTGGCTTAAAAATTCGAAGTTACTGTTCATGTTCAAAAGTGCCCGAAAATACACCAAAAAATCCGAGAAAAACAAGGCAGAGGCAAACATGCTCTTATACCAAATGTTAGACATAAAATTCATGATACGAAGCTAGGATCGATTATAGACAAACCTCCAGCCATTGTTTGTAATCACGCTCATCTGAAAAACCTGAAATCAAAGAAATATTGGGCATATACTACTAACCCAATTCACTCTCGTACTGATGGTGTATTCTGAATGAGAGAGTTTGTGTTAGACCTTGTCATCACCCGTCAAAAATGAACATACGTTCCTATTTATACACCGTTTTCCATCAAGACGGTTACCAAATGGGCGGTTGTCACGAAAGGGTACGAAGCGTGGAAACACTTCATGTTGAATAGTCACAACTTTTAGAGAAAATGTGGGTCCAAAATGTGGGATCACACAAAAATAAATAACAAGACTCAAATTCAATCTCTCCCTGTCGTGGATCGGCCTCACACAATCCCGGCAAGATTTCATCGACCTGGACCCTTTGCCACGGTCCGCGCACCGGTCGCCGCGCTCGTCGTCCTTCCTCAAGTGAATTTTCATGTGGCCAAACAGAGCTGTCGTCGACCTGAATCGCTTGTGGCAGACCGAGCACGGATTTTCTTGGGCATTTTCCATCAGCCCCAAGAATTTCCACGATTTCTTGGGGTTTTCTCGGAGACAATACCCAGGACGTCTCGCTTTCCCCGAGCCGTCACCGATCGCCAATGATGGCTCTCTTCGCAGTATATTCTTGGCCATGTGATAACTCATGTGTCCTCCCAACACCCGTCCGCTCGAGAAGATCTTGTTTCAGACCTTGCCAGTACACTGTTTCGCGGGATTCTCTCCGATAATCACCAAATCACGAAAAAGCAGAAAAACAGAGCGAAATCGAAGAGAGAAAACGCAAACAGTTGGTCGAAACTCAGAAAGGTCGAGACTTTCTCCCTCACCGAGAGAGAGAGAGAGAGAGAGAGAGAGAGAAGGGCACAGAGGAAGCAGAGGAATCAGAAAGCAGAGGACGAAGAAGGAGGGGTTTTTGAATGTGCAGATACGAGAGTGAGTGGGCTTCTATATGACGATGGATTAGTTGTTCGTTGCGCGCTCTCTCAAACGGGTATTGCCATGTTTGGCAGCTGGAATAGTCCTACGCCTGGAACTTGGAAGCCAAAAAAAAAAAAAAAAAAAAAACTCTTCATATTCCAACATAATCATTTTCCTCTGTTTTTTTAATCCTTTGTTCACCTTAATATTTGGGATTCTATGAGAAAAAATATTATACAAATAATTTTAAGGATCACGAAATTTTATTAGGATTTATCCTTAAAAAAAATCAGAGTACTAACAAGTATGCTTCTCTTAGCAAAATCAATTAAGCAATGATGAACTTCATGCGATTTAGACAAAGTGCATGTCCAAACACATTGGCTCGGATAGGAGAAAAAGAATTTTGAGAAGGTTTTGGTGGCCTACTTAATAAGGAAATATTTTCATTTTCTATGCATTATTTGCATCTTATCCGAGATAAAAAGTGCATGGAAAACGACAAATATTCTTTATTCAGGTACTTAACAGGAAAATCCTTTTGAGAATATAGTAAGCGATCAGGAGAATTTGCCATTTCGAGACTCCATTCTCTATTGGGTAATAAGTATGAGTATGTATATAATCACCTAGCCGTAAATGGTGGATATTAGGCACCGCGTGTTGCGGCAATGTAATAATAGGACGAGTCTAGCCAAATTTTTCATTCCTATTGGGCGTTTGAGCACCAAATCTGGCAAAAGTTTACCAAGTATGATAGTTTGAGAACATGAACAAAGCAACTAAGAAGGATAAGGCTAAACAAATTAGACAGCTCATTTTCCAAGTACCAAAAAATCAAAAAAACAACAAAATTAGGATGCAGTACATGTCAGTCATTGGATTACGAATTTTTGAGAAAAAAATTATAGATTAATTTTCAATTAGGTGTTCGAGGATGCACAAAGCATCGTAATGGCAGGACCATTTGATGCATGGATGTAAATCTACATCGATCATATCTACCATAACTGCTAATTATATGAGCCCTGTATATGAATGCCACATGATTAACGGCCTGGGTTCAAGTAAGAGTATCTCCAAGGATACAGGAACCATAAGAAGTTTGCGGCACTCGATTCAAAAAAAGAGGTGGGAAGGACTTAATCTTCACATAGATCTATTTAACATTTAAATCTATTAAAAGTGTGTGCTTCATAGTAAATGGTTCAGTTTATTCAACCATGATACAATACTTTTAAAATAATGTTAGAAAGGCCCCTTGATGGATTACTAGGTGACAAATTAAATTCCACGTCATCATTTACTTTTATGATAAATGGTTTATAAACTATGACCTCGTGGAATATTTTTATCATAATCCGGTGAAATTGAAAGTCAAGACCCCTTCTACTCGTGACTTTTCCTTCAAAATTTGAAAAGATAAAAAAAGTCATTTTCAATTAAAAAAAAAAAAAACATTACATGCCTAAATATTTTGAAATGTCTCAAGTGCTTTGTGTTAAATAAAAATTAAAGTCTGAGCTCCATAAAACTTAGAAATCAAATAATATATGATAGGAATCACAAGTCACCCTAAACAAGTGTGCTGGTGAGATTAGATGGGAAGATCAAGAAGAGAACTCGCTTCCGTTGTTAATAAGTTTGGAACTGTCTGCAATGCATTACTTTTGCTATGTTCATACGCAAGTTCAATGAAAAGTGTCGGTGCAGCTTAACATACGAATTGGTATTTGAAGTCGATTTCCCCGCTTACACGATAGCCATTATCCTTAACAGAGTTTGACCCAACAACAGTTCACCACTTATAAAATGTAGATACATATAGAAAAACAAGGTAGTTAATTGTTCTAGAACACCAAGAGAGTCTATTTCTTAGAGTTGCTAATCAATCATAAACATATTGACCCGACAAAAAGTGCAATGAAAATATTCCAAAAAAACAGCAACAGACAAAGGGATAATACTATTGAATACGATGTAGAATGAAAGGGAATCCGCTGACTTCAGCATGGGACCGATTATGCTGACTTAGAGATAGGGTCCTTGGCCGGCGTCAAACGCCAATATTGGGTGCAGCTCTGTTATCCGATCTCGCGCAACTCATCGAGCATACCTGCCTGTTCAACTTCCCCGAATCGTCATTGATGCTCTTGAGTTCTGTGCAGCCACGACTCCCTTCAATCCCCTGAGAAGCATCGACTGGAGCCTCCTGTTTGTAGCTCTCGGCGTTGTTTTTCTCGACCGGTTCACCAAGAACTTGGGATTCCTCAGCGCAGACCTTATCTTTGTACGAATTTAGCCGCGGTTCCATCCATAGTTCTGCCCTTCCTCTCGACCCAGAACCTCCCATCACGTTACCATCCATTATCGCCGCCTCATACATCGCGTCTTTGCCTGACCTGGCTACTTTAGGCTTCTTTAGCCCAACTTCCCTAGCCCCGCAAAGTATGCCGGCGGGAACCTCCATTTCGACCCCCTTCTGCTCCATTCTCAAATAGCCACTTGAATGGATTTCATTGCACTCTGATGTTTCAGTTACCCCCGCTTTCTCTTTCTCCACATCAAAGAAATCCGGGGTCAAGCTCTTCCCGAAAGGTTTGACGCCCAAACCTGGAGAATTAAAGTCCGTCTCACCTTGGGACAGCATCATCAAAGAAATTGCTCCTACAGTTCCCGGGTCTTGTTCGGCCTTGCTACTGTACGAAGACCCATTTGGTGCGGAAAACAGAATTCCCTCAGTTCTTTCATCGACATAATACTCGATTCGCGGAGTTCTCTTTCTCCTGGTCACGCGCATTCTCTCGTCGTCAGATAGAACGATGAGCAGGAGATCACTCTTGGTCTTGCTCGAGCCCACAAAGTGATCTTCATTCAAGAGACTCAAATTCAATCTCTCCCTGTCGTGAATCGGCCTTGTGTGATCCTGGCAAAATTTCATTGACCTGGACCCTTTGCCGCGGCCTTTGCACCGGTCACCGCTCTCGTCATCCTTTCCCGAGTGAATCTTCATGTGGCAAAATAGTGCCCTCATCGACCTGAACCGCTTGTTACAGACCGGGCACGGCTTTTCCTGGGCACTTTCCTTCAGCTTTGAGAATTTCCACGTCTTTTTGGGGTTTTCTCGGAGATAATACCCAAGACGTCGCTCATCTGCCGAGCTGTTATCGATCACCAACGGCGGCTCTCTCTCCGGTAGATTCATGTCCATGTGACACCTCATGTGACCTCCCGAGATTGGTCCGCTAGAAAAGATCCTATCGCAGAGCTAGCACGGATATACTCTCTCCAGATTCTCTCCGGTCGCAATCAAATCACGAAAACAGCAAAGAAAAAGAAAAAGAAAACAGGGGGATATCGAAGAGAGAAGAAGCAAACAGTTCGTCGAGACTCCGAAAGCTCAAGACTCTTTCTTACCAGAGAGCGAGCGAACGCGCGCGAGAGAGAAGGCTACAGAGGAGGAAGAGGAATCATAAAGCTCACGAAGGAGTAGGGGCTTTGAACATCTCTCTCTGGAGTTTTTAAATGTGCAAATACGAGTGAGTATGAGTGAGTTTGTATATGATGACCGATTTGTTGGTTGTCATTCCTTTGTTGTTGCTCGCTCTCTCAAACGGGTAATGTGGAAGGGGAGGTGAGGGGTTCAAATCCCCACTTTCTCGGGGGGATGGGGGTGGGGACGCATAAGTTTCAAAAGTGGGTTTCGACTTCCACGCCCTGCAAGAGGTAGGGCACAAGTCTGAGAGTGAGTGTAGAATAGGAATAGCATAGGACTGACCAAAAAAAAAAAAAAAAAAACGGGTAATGCCATGTTTGGCAGCTGAAATAGCCTAAATCCAACATATATTTTTCTTTGGATACTAGATGTATCAAAAGTTGTTTATGGGGTTCACTTTAGTGTCAAAAGTTTTCGTTGGCTCATTTTAGTGTCTAATTGGAGGACCACTTAATTGCCTTCGGCAATAACTTGCTAGAGAAATTATGTGGTTTTATAATTAAAAATTTCATTTTAGGTGGCATTATTTTGACACCAAAGTGATTACTTTTTAACAACGATTGCATTGCAGCGATCATTTTTTAACACCAACTAGCACTAAAGTGGCATGCCAACGAGTAACGTAGGATTAAGAAATTAATAAAATATGATCACATCGAATTTCTAGTGATTCAGATTGGAGTTAGCACTTTAATGATCAATTTTTTTTCAAAAAAGTGGTACTTAAGTCATCCGAATTTTTTTTTAATACTAAAGTGAGTGTTGTACATAACTTTTGGCACTTCTATTATTCTTATCTCATTTTTCTTTTGTTTTCCTATGTTGTCCCTTATATTTGGGAGTTGGGAGACGTTTATATAGATAATTTCAAGGATCATAAAATTTTATCAGGACTTAGCCTTTTAAAAATGCAAAGGTACTAACAAATATACTCCTCTACTTGTGCCATAAATTAAGTAATGAACAAGTCGATCTAAACTGCTTGTTGTAGACAAGACGCGAATTTTCTTGAGTATTTAAATCACACCTTCATACTCTAACAGACCACTATCAATTGCTCTAAAAGTTTAAACTTTTAGATGAAAATGTGATTTATTATTTAATTGCTCTAATATTTTCCTTTAGCCCCAAGAATTTCCACCATTTCTTGGGGTTTTCTCATGGAGAATACCCAAGATGTCGCGATTCCTCCAAGTTATTATCGATCGTTAATGGTGACTCTCTCTCCAGTCTCTTCTTGGCTGTGTCACACCTCATGTGACCTCACACCAATCGTCCGCTCCATAAGGTCCCACTGCAAAGATTGCACTAATACTCTCTCTCGGGAAAAAGTGTGCCCAAACACATTGCCTCGGATAGGAGAAAATGAATTTTGAGAAATTTTTTCTTAAGGAGTGCCCCACTTAAAAATGAAATATTTTCATTTTCTATGCATAAATTGCATTTGATCCAAGATTGTAAGTGCATGGATAACAACAAATTTTCTTTATTCAGGTGCTTAACAGGAAAATCCTTTTGAGAATATAGTAAGTGATTAGGAGAATTTACTATTTGGAGACTCCATTATCTATTGGGTTCTAATTATGAGTATGTACATAATCACCTTGTCGTAAATGGTGGATACTAGGCGCTGTGTGTAGCGGCAATGTAATAATAGGACGAGTCCGGCCAAATCTGTCATTCCTATCAAGCGTTTGAACACCAAATCTGGCAGAAGTTTACCAAGTATGATAGTTTGAGGACATGAACAAAACAACTAAGAAGGATAAGGCTAAAGAAATTACACAACTTATTTTCCAAGTACCGCAACAAACAAAAAAATTAGGGTATACTATATCTCAGTCATTCGATTATGGATTTTTGACAAAAAAGATTACAGATTAATTATCAATTTGGTGTCATTGCATGCACAAAGGACCGTAATGGTGGGAACATTTGATGCATGGACGTAAGTCCACATATGAGCCCTGTATATAAATCTCACATGATTAGCGGCCTGGGCTCAGGTAAGACTATGTCCAAGGATAGAGGAACAATAAGAAGTTTGTGGCACTCAATTCGAAAAAAGAGGAGGGAAGGACTTAATCTCGGCATAGATTTATGTAACATTTGAATCTATTAAAAGTATATGTTTCATAGTAAATTGTTCAATTTATACCATCATGTTATGATACTTTTGAAATATTGTCAGAAAGGCCTGGAGTACTAGGTGAGAAGTTAAATTCCACATAATTATTTAGTTCTATGATGAATGTTTTATAAACTGTGATTTCATAAAATATTTTTTTCAGAGTCCCGTGAAATTGAAACTTAAGACCCCTTTTGTGAGGCAAATATTTTTGTTTTCCTTTTAATTCCTACTCGAACTTTTCCTTCACAATTCGAAAAGGTAAAAAGGCCCTTTTTGATTTAAAAAAGAATTACGTCAAAATATCTTGAAAAGTCTCAAGTGCTTTGTATTAAATAAAATTAAAGTCCGAGCTCCATAAAAGTTACAAGAAATCAAAAAATATATGATAAGAATTAGGGGTGAGCAACCGGACCAGGTTTACCTGGAACCCAGACCGGACCATCCGAAATACTGGTCCGGGAACCGGTTCCATTTTTTGGGAACCGGTTAGAACCGGTCCTGTTCCCGGTTCCGAGTGAAGATCCACCTGGGAATTGGACCGATTTTGGACCCGTTTTTGAGATATTACTAAAAACATAAAACCCTAAGCATTCTGCCCCCCCTCTCTCAGTCTCTCTTTCATGCAATTGCAATGCTGCGACTGCCCCCGCTCTCTCTGCTGCCCCCCTCTCTCTCAATCGCGGCAGTATTTCTCTCTCAATCTCTCTTCAAGGTCGTGCGATCCCGATCTTGCAGCAACGGTTACTGGGCAACCCTGGTAAGAGGGAAGGGCAAAGGCAGCAACGGTTGCTGGGCAACCCTGGTCAGAGGGAAGGAGCAGGGCGGAGAGACTTTCATGAGGACGGGGGAATCGGAGGGAGAGAGGAGAGGGACCGCTGACTTTCACGACTGCCACGCCCTCGCTAGTCGCCACCATCGTCGCCAGCCGGTTCGCCTCTCGTTGGCGCCCCGTAGGAACGCAACTTGCTGTCGCCTCGTCCGCTTGTCACCTCTTGTTGGTGGGTTTGTGACTCCACTCTAGTCTGAGTGTTATTATCACTTCTCTGCATTTATTGTGCCACTTGCGTGTTAACAACCATCCGAACTCACTAAAATGAAGAAACTCATGACTGGTTTATAATTTGTTAACGTATGGATCCTTTGATGGTCAAGAGAGTGCTCATTCGGAAATTTTGATTGAGGGATCTTCCCAAACTCAAGAACCCAAACCAGGAAACAAAGAGGATGTCTCAACTGAATTGTCTTTTGAGTTCACGTCACATGTTGACGTTGGTTTGGGATATAAGTGACAAAAAAAGAACAATCTTTTGTGTTTCCTCTGTGTCATTTCTGCTAAAGTGAATGTTTTCTTTTACTCGTTGACACCATATAGACTAACCAAATTGATTATATGCTTCTGTGGAAGTTATGGTTCATGTTGCCGTTGGACTTCTTTCAAGTGTATTTTCCAATGATATCGGACAGTAACAAAACAGGTTCCGGTGGAAACAAGATTGACCCTGGAACCGGATCGGAAAAACAAGATGGTCCGGGTATAGGGTCTAATGCAAATAGGGTTGGGTACAGGGTCCAAAAAGGGGAACCGGTTATAATAGGGTCGGGTACAGGGTCTAGGTCTGGACCCTACCCACCTTTGAACCGATCACCCCTAATAGGAGTCACAAGTCACCCCGAAGAAGGAAATTAATCGACCCTAAAATCAAGGTCGCGTCTACTGACGAGATTAGATGGGAAGATCAAGAAGAGAACTCGATTCTATTGTTAATAAGTCCAGAATTGTTTGCACTACGTTACTACTGTTCTGTTCATATGCAAGTTTAATAAAAAGTGTAGGTACAAATTAACATATGAATTGGTATTATAAATCAATTTCATCATCCTAAATAGAGTTCAACCCAACAATAGTTCGCCACTTACAAAATGCAAACATAAAAACGAGGAAGATAATTGTTCTAGAACACCAAGAGAGTCTATCTCTCAGAGTTGCTAATCAATCATAAACATATTGACCTGAAAAGAAACATAATGAAAATATACCCAAAAAGTAGCAATAGACAGATGGTGATATTATTGAATATAATGTATAATAGGGTGCATTTGTTCAGCGGAAAATGAATGATTTGAAAATTGTTTTTTTAAGAATGATGGTCATACCTGTTCCGTGGAATCATTATAGCCTTGCACCATAAACCAAAAAAGCACTTGAGGAATTCAAACAAGCATAGGACAAAGCAAGGACACCTCCATCACAAGAGTCGGAAATGGTAGACACAGACAATCTTGCACAAGAATCCCAAGACCCCTATGAGGATCCTAGAGGTACGGATACTTGGAGTGCCAAAACTTGGCACGGAAGAACACTTAAGTGTCAAAAGTTTGGAAAAGTACACTTAAGTGCTAAAATCGGAGCAAAATGGATTACCTAAGTGTCACTTCAGCCAAAATCCGGTCAAATTGCTAACGTGACAATTTTCCAACGAGGTGAGTGCAAAATGGTGTCGTTTGCACACTAATGTGGTGAGAAAATGCAAAAATGACGTCGTTTTGTATGATGTGGTAAATAATTAATATAAAAATTAATTAAATTAAATTTAAACTAAATTTATTTAAAATATTCTAAAAAAAAAAAACTTAAAATAAAAAAGGGGGGGAAGGGGGTGAAGGGAGGCGGCCGAGAGCCGAGCCCTCATCGCCACCGGGAAGAAGGGTGACGGAGGGGGAGGGTCGGCTAGGGTTGCCGGCCCCTAGCCAACCGGTGGTGAGGGTTGCGAGCCCTCATCGGATCCGAGCGAGGGCCGCGACCCTCGCCCCAAATCTAGGTGAGGGCTCGCGAGCCCTCGCCGTCGAAAGGCCGACGACGATGGGGAGCGTCGCCCGGACCTTAGCTAGGGACCAACGACGCCGACCAATCAACGGCGGGCCCACGAGCCCTCGCCCGGATCGGGGGCGAGGGCCCACGAGCCCTCGCCCGGATCTAGGCGAGGGCCCACGAGCCCTCGCCCGAGATCTAGGGCGAGGGCTCACGGGCCCTCGCCACGGGTTGGCTAAGGGCCGGCGATTTGGGTGAGGGCTCGCAAGCCCTCGCCACCGTCGGCCGTGGGCTTGCGACCTCGACCGACCCTCCCCCTCGTCGCCGGCCCTTCCCGACGGCGGTGGCGAGGGCTCGCCCTCGCCTGCCTCCCTTCGCCCCCCCTCCCCTTTTTTAATTTTAAGTTTTTTATTTTTTAGGATATTCTAAATAAATTTAGTTTTAAATTAATTTTAATTAATTTTTATATTAATTATTTACCACATCATACACTAAACAACGTCGTTTTTGCGTTTTCTCGCCATGTCAGCGTGCAAAACGATGCCGTTTGCACTCACCTCGTCGAAATATTGACATGTCAGCAATTTGGCCGAAGTGGGCACTTAAGTAATCTATTTTACTTCGATTTTGACACTTAAGTATAGCTTTCCAAAATTTTGACACTTAAGTGTCCCTCCGTGTCAAGTTTTGACACTTGGGGTATACTTCTGTCGAGGATCCTGCACAATCATCTCAATACCCCTATGAGGCATCCTATACCCAATGGGGAGAGCCTCACAAAAATAGATGAATGAAAAACATTTCCATCATCTACAAAGATATTTAGTCATATATTGTGGTTGATGATGAAAATATTTTAAATTGACTAGTTACTTCAAGTGATACAAACTATCATTTTTAGGAAAATATTTTAAAATTATTTATTCTTCACAAAACAAACAAAGCCAGAGTGAATCAGTTGACTTTACAATGTAGACCAATTATCCTAACTACTATGGGGTTAGGAGACCACTTGAAACCATCAAAAGAACGAATATGGAGGGGTAAAAGCAACTGCTTTAGAAATATATAATCCTTGGCTGGCGTTGAATGCTGATATTAATTGCATTTCCATTATCTGATCTTATGCAGCTTATCAAGCATACTACTTGTTCACCTTCTCTGAGTCGTCCTTTGATGCTCTCGAGGTCAGTGCAGCCATAACTCCCTTCAATCCCTTGAGAAGAATTGACTGGAGCCTCTTGTTTGTAGTTCTCGGCGTCCCTGCTTTTATACTTGTTTTCCTCAACCGGTTCACCGAAAACTTAGGATTTCTCAGTGTAGACCTTATCTTTATACGAATTTAGCCCCAGTTCGATCCGTATTTTTGGCCTTTCTCTCAAATCAAGGCTTGTAATTCCTGCAGTTCCCATCGTGCCACAATCCATCATTGCCATCTCATTCATTGGCTCATCACTTGATCTAGCTGCTTGAGGCTTCTTGAGCTCGACTTCCCTAGCCTCGCAAAGCATGTCGGCGAGAACCTCCAATTCGACCCCTTTTCGCCCCATTCTCAAATAGCCACTTGAATGGCTTTCATTCCACTCGAATGTTTCAATTATCAGCCCTTTCCCCACGTCAAAGAAATCTAGGCCAGCTCGTCGTGAAAGGTTTGACACCTAAACCCGGAGAATTGAAGTTTGCCTCACCTTGGTTCATGATCAAAGTGTTGGCCGTTGAAACAACTTCTCAAGATTGACATAACTAGGAACTCGAACATATTGAAGGAGAAGATGAAGATTTGCATACCTGATTTGGAATCCATGATTCTAGGATTAGAACAATGACAATCTGATACTTCGATGCTGAAGATCTTCTCCTCTATCACCCTCCATACCCTAGCTCAATGAGAATGCCTCTCACAAACGTTCCTTATGTGAGGTAGTGGGTGCATACATTTCAAAATGGCAAAAAGTGAGGGTTAAATGAGGGATCTTAGCCTATTTATAGAGTTGTGGTTGGGCCTTCTCATCTTGAGCTAGCCCAACTCAGCCTACATAAGCTAGACCCATATTCGACTGCTAAGAAACTTTATATATTACTTTATTAGACCAACTCCGTAAAAACGGTAAATTACAATATTGATTAATGTAGTCCACATTAGGAAAACTCTTACATTCTCCTACTTTGGCTATATTAATTGAGATTGCATTGTATGTATGCACTTTTATGTTAGTCTAGAGATAATTCTCAACAATCAATCCGATCCCATAAAGTATCAAACATCGGATCATGGAGGTAACTGCATATACATACACAGAGCATTCCATGATCACAAGTGCTTTCAACTTTACTAATATGGGTTCATATGGTTGTGTGGCAAATAGATAACACCTCATAAAAAATAATATCTTATGTGTTATCCCCTTTGTCTGTCACTATTCTCTTACCTTAGGTATCACAAAAAACTGGATGTGCCACTAGAGATTATCTTTATGATTCTAATGAACCCACATACATATTATATTTATGGTTAACATTTCTTTATGTGTAATTAGACATATGTACAATGCTAATAACTGGATGCCTCTAGCCTTAACTCAAGGTTTACACAATACTCTAAGATTTTCATTAGATATATGTTAACAACTCAATAATAATCCATACCAAAAGAGTTGTCATATATCAAAATGTTACCAAATGTAACAAAACAAAGATGTAAACTTTATTAGAGCAAATCTGAAGTACCTCCCACTAAATGATAGTATCCAATGATTCTCCCAAGCCCATGTTCATGACATGTCGCTTAAATACATAAGGGCGAAAGCCTTTTCTTAGTGGATTTGCTAACATATCGTTTGTGGGAATATGTTCTACTATAATGTCACAATTATGTATCATTTTCTTTATGGTAAAAAACTTGACCTCCATATGTTTAGACCTCTTGAGACTTCTGTTGTCATTGACAAATAACACTACAGGGCTATTATCACAAAATAATTGTATGGGTCTATCCATAAAATCAAATACGATCAATTCTCTAATGAGGTTCTGAAGCCAAACAACTTGAGTTGCAATTGAAAAGTATGCTATAAACTTCACTTGTATGGTAAATGATGATATAGATTTCCATTTATCGTTTTTCAACAATACTGCACCTCCTACTAACATGAAGAGATATCATATTGTCGACTTTCTATCATCCTGACAGCTAGCAAAGTCTGCATCCGAATATGCTGCCAATCGCAAATCATGGACATATTAGTAAATCAACATATGGTCTCTTGTTCCTTTTAAGTATCTTGAAATCTTTTTGGCAGTGACCTAGTGATTGTGTCCTAGATTTGACTGATATCTACCTAGAAGTTCTGTCATAAAGGTGATATTTGGTTTGTTGCAAACTTGAGCATACATGATACTTCCAAATGCACTAACATAAGATATATCCTTTATTTGGTTTTTCTCAAAATCCGATTAAGGATATTGTGAGAGACTCAATTTGTCACCCTTAACAATAGCAACGGTGCCTAGTTTGCAATGCTACATGTTGAATTTTTCCAAAATATGATCAACATATGCCCTCTGAGATAAACATAACATATGACGAGAACGATCCCTATGGATCTTAATGCCAAGAACGAGGGATGCCTTGCCAATGTCCTTCATGTCAAAATTCCTCAACAACATTTGTTTTGTCTCATGCAGTATTCCAATATCGCTACTTGCAAGCAAGATGTCATCCGCATAAAGTATAAGAAAAATAAATCTCATCTCACTAACCTTGCAATATATGCATTGATCTAATTTGTTCTCGACAAAACTGAAAGAAGTGATGACATTGTGAAACTTCAACTACCATTATCTAGAAGCTTGTTTGAGACCATAAATAGTCTTCTTCAATTTATATACAAGCTTACCTGAATTATCTGCCGCAAAACCTTCGGTTTGCACCATATAAACTTCCTCATCAAGGTCTCAATTTAAAAAGCAATTTTAACGTTTATCTGGTGTAACTACATGTCAAAATGAGCTATCAGCACCATGATCACTCTAAAAGAATCTTTAGAAGAGATTAGAGAAAAAGTTGCTTCATAGTCTATCCATTCTCTTTGAATGAAGCCCTTAGCCACCAATCTAGCTTTAAATTTCTTAATTTTTCCTTTAGAATCTCTTTTGGTCTTATAAATTCATTTGCAACCTATGGGTTTGCAACCTTCCAATAATTCAACAAGCTCCCAAATACTATTGTGTTTCATTTGCATCTCGTCTTTCATTGCATTCAACCACAAATTTGATTAAGGATAGGAAACAACATTTGTATAAGTCACAGGATCTACAACACAGCCAATATCGTAGTCATGCTCTCCTAAATAGACTATGTAGTCCGGTGGTACAACTGAACGTCTTTCCCTAGTAGACCTCCTAAGTGGAGCTACTGGAGACTCATTTTGAGTTTGAGGAACATGAAAAACTTCATCAGGGGCTATCTCAATAATAGGATCTAGAGTGTTAATAGGTTCATTTTGTGGCATATAGGCTCCATAATCGTTTGTATGGGTAGGGAAAAGGACATAGTGAGTCCCATCATATTATTATCCTCACTAATCTGCCAGCACCTATGCTCTTCGGCCACATCAAATTCCAAAAATTTTGCCGTTTGTAATCCCACAATCCTTATGCCTCCATTAGAATTGTAAAATTGATATCTCTTCAAATAATCTAAGTAAAATACAAAGTAGCACCGAATGATTTTAAAGTCCAGTTTACCTAATGTTGGATTGTATAGCCTCACTTATGTAGGACATCCCCAAATTTTGAGATCGTTCAAACTCAGTTTGCGTCCAATCCATAACTCAAAAGAAGTTAATGGAATGGCCTTGGTAAGAGCATGATTCAGTATGCAAAGGGCTATTTTTAAAGTCTCACCCCAAAAGAAACCAGGCAAATTGGTCCTACTCATTATACAACTTACCATATCTATAAGAGTACGATTGTGTCTTTCGGCCACACCATTCTGTTCAGGACTCCCACGCATAGTGAACTGAGCTACTATCCCAGAATCCTCTAAGTACTTGGCAAATTGCCCTTTAATCTGCCCGGCATTACCATACCTACCAAAATATTCTTCACCTTGATCGGATCTAACAATCTTTATTACCTTTCCTAATTGCTTCTCGACTTTAGTTCGAAAAATTTTGAACTTGTCAAGAGATTCAGACTTTTCCTTGACCAACTATAGATAACTATATTGAGAATAATCATCCATAAATGTAATGAAATAAAAATTTCCATACAAAGTTGCAGTATAGGGTCTACCAATATCGTGTGAATGATTTCCAACAAGTCAGAACTTCAGACTGCGCCTTTCTTCTTCATCTTATTCATCTTTCCTCTACAACAGTCTACGCAAGTTTCTAGATCACTTTTGAGAGTAGGCAATAGTCTTTCAACTCTCTTTTTAAAGATGTGACCAAAACGTTTATACCACAATGCTAAAACTGTTCCTTAGAGATCTTTTAGAAACAACATTTTCAACTGTATTAGCGAAGTATATACCATCGGGAAATTAAGTTCCATTTAAAAGAAGGTACATAGAAGGTGTTTCTTAGTGTCATATTGAAATTGTAATCTAAAATCAAAATGTCATCTCCCACAAACTCGATGTCGATTTTATCGTTGTTTCCTACAGTGAGCTTTGATTCATCATGATTTAGCGTCCTTCTATTTGTGAATTCTTGTATGGTAAATGCAACATGATTAGTTGCACCACCATTTAGCCAACAAGAACTGGACGAGGCTTCAAATAGGTTGGATTCACATACAAATGCTAAAGAATTATTACCTTTAGGCTCACTCTTGGACAATCAAGTTTTATATTTATCACAACGTTTTTCTTTATATGTCATCTCTTCCTACAAAAGTAGTAAATGACACCCTTCTTCTTAAAGGGTGCTTTTCTAAAGCCCATATTGTTGGAAGGACCTGCAGCTTCAAGATTTATTTTCTTTGGATCTATACTATTAGAAGGGTCTACGACTTTAGGATTTCCTTTATAATAATGATGTACAATCCCTTTACCCTTCCTACTAGTAGAATTAGAGGCATACAAGGTGAGATGTTCTCTTTCTTTTTTCAATTTCTCTTCCTTTGCCACCACTCTAACTATCTATCAGGTCATTAATTGACCAAGTCTCATCTTGCGCACTATAATTGATTTTGATAATTCCAAAATCAGGAGGAAGAGTATTTAATACTTGATGCACAATGCAAGTTTCAAGAATATCAACATGAAGAATTCAGAGTTTTGTCTGTAGCTCTACCATCCTAAGTATATAATCTCTTACCCCACTTGAACCATCATACCTCATATTGAAGAGTGTTCATATAAGTGTACCAATTTCAGCATTAGAAGAGATAGGATACTTGGCCTCCAAGGCTTCCATCATTTACTCAGTAGTACAGTTACCTGGCAAGCCACTCATCAAATGTTCCTAAATGGATCGTTTCATAATGAGCAAGCAAATCCTATTGCTATTTTCTCATGCAACAAATTGTACTTTCTAGGCTTTTATATTGACATCAGTAACATTTGCCGGACTATCCTTAGCAAGAGCAATATGAACATCTGCTAGCTCCATTCGATTTAGTAAGAACCTTAATCGCAATGGAATCGCCATTTATAGAGAAGGTGATTGATTTCACAAGCAATGCATATAATTAGCATCATGTGAGTACTGTGTACTTTGAAAATCATATAAGTACACATCCTGAGAGTTACATACATCATCATATAAACATATTTAGGCAGAATACATGACATGCAATTGCATACTCTCCACATGCCAGCGGTCCATAAGAATATATTCCAACTTTTTATGAATTCATCACCTTTTGGGTTATGGACCACTAGGGCTAGTTACTCCTCAGCCATATGTTGTACATGTATCATTCCATAAACTAATATATAATCATCTCATTTGAAAGTATGACCATGCATTAGTAAAGAAGACATCCTATCACAATGAGATAGATATTTCTCAAATCCAATTAAGTGTGCCACTTTCGCGGTTGCAACCCAATTGAATCTTTGAAAACCTCTCATATCAAGGATATAAATTTTATGTCTCATATTTACCTTATACATGTGATTTTAGACTTGATGATAGGGGCAATTTGTCACTAAAATCACATGTCATGACAATTATATTGCTTATTCATTAATACATGTTGGACCTTATACATGTTATTAATAAATCAATACTATACACATTCTTCATGTGATGATAAACTCGTGAGTGTGTAATTGTATATCCAAAACCATTAAAAAAAATACATGAAAAATACGTCAAAAAGACCCCAAAATACACACATTTAGTCTTTGCCATGTATTTTCACACTCTTAAAAGCATCAAACATGTAAAATAAATACATCATAATGTAGAAAATTCCCATATGAGCATGCTGGTACCAAGCAAGCACCAATCGGACCCTCCACATGCCCTCACGCGCCGTCGGAGTTGGCGACATGTGAGCTACACGCGATGGCGTGCTTAAACCGGTCTGAAAGTCAGTTCAATTACGCTCGACTTGTTAATGGTCCGACCAATCAACGGTTTGACTAGCCAGGGGTGCGACCGGTCAATGGTCCATCTAGGTCGAGTCACCTGGTCAAATCAAGTCAAGTCAACCTGGTCAACATGGGTTGGGTCAACTTAGTCAAACTAGGTCAGGTCAACCCGGTCAGGGAATGACATCATCTATCGCCAAATGAAGCATCCGTGATCTTATCGCCATCAAGGCGGTGGCAAGTTGATCAGGTGACATTTTTTATGACGCCAGCTCCCACCTAAGGTAGTTCACACGCCCGCTTGTGCGAGTCGTGAAAGTGCTCAACGATGCAAGTAGGCATGTGTGGGAGTGTTCAACCTCTTCTGGAGGTGTGCCATCTATCAAAATCTTCGTTTTGACGAGAGAAATCCAAATACATAATCAAAATTCACTTTTAACAGACCAAAAATCACGAAAACGAGCAAAATAGTACACAATTGAGCCGAATCCGAAATGCTCAAGGAGGCACCTACGGCCTTCATCACAAGCATGCCAACCACCAAGACGCTTGTCTCGCCAAGACAAGTCCGAATATGTGCTCAAAAAATCAAGTTTCAATGGATACAATTACTAAAAACATGCCAAATGCAACAGTTCGAGTTCTAGATTATATAGGCTTTGATACCAAATGTTAGCCGTCAAAACTGCTTCCCAAGATCGACATAGCTGGAAACTTGAACATATTGAAGGAGGACGAAGATTTGTGTACCTAATTTGGAATCCATGATTCTAGGAGTAGAACAACGGTAATCCGATACTTCAATGTTGAAGATCTTTTCCTCTATCACCCTCGATACCCTGGCTTGATAATACTGCCCCTCATGAACGTTCCTTATGTGAGGTAGTGGGTGTGTGTGTTTCCAAATGGCAAAAAGTGAGGGTTAGAGGAGGGAACTAAGTCTATTTATAGAGTTTTGGTCGGGCCCTCTCATCATGGGCCGGACCTAACTTGGCCCAAATAAGCTAAGCTCATATTCCACTGTTAAGAAACTTTATATCTTGCCTTATTAGATTAACTCCATGAAAATAGTAAATTACAATTTTAATTAATGTAGTTTACATTAGGAAAACTCTTACGCAAAGAAGCTGCTCCTTCGCTTCCTAAGTCTTTTTCCGCCTTGCTACTGTCCGTAGACCCATTTGGTGTGGAAACAGAACCCCTCCAGTTCTTTCATCGACATCATATGTGATTCGCCGCGTTCTCTTCCTCTTGTTCAAGCGCATCATCTCATCATCAGATAAAACAATGAGCAGGAGATCACTCTTGGTCTTGCTTGATCGCACAAAGCAATCTTCATTCAAGAGACTCAAATTCAATCTCTCCCTGCTCTGAATCAGCCTCGTGTGATTCTGGCAAGAGTTCATCGACCTGGACTGTTTGCCGCGGTCTTCGCACTGGTCACCCCTCTCGTCGTCCTTTGCCTAGTGAATCTTCATGTGGCAAAACAGTGCCCTCATTGACCTGAACCGTTTGTCGCAGTCCTAGCACATTCTTTCTTAGGCATTTTCCTTGAGCTCCGAGAATTTCCACCTTTTTTTGGGGTTTTCTCGAAGACAATACCCAAGACGTCGCTCTTCTGCCGAGCTGTTATCGATCGCCAATGGCAGCTCTCTCTCCGATAGATTCTTTTTCATGCGGCACCTCATGTGACCTCCCAACATTGGTCCGCTAGAGAAGATCCTGTTGCGGAGCTTGCACGGATATACTCTCCAAATTCTCTCCAGTCGCCATCTAATCCCGAAAACAGCAAAAGAAACAGAGGGAAATCAAAGAGAGAAAGCAAACAGCTTGTCGAGACTTCGAAAGGTCGAGACTCTTTCTCACCAGAAAGCGGGCGAGTGCGCAGGAGAGAGAAGGCTACAGAGGAAGCAAAGGAATCGTAAAGGCCTCCGAAGAAGGAGCGGGGGTTTTGGACTTCTCTCTGGGGTTCTGAAATGTGCAAATACGAGTGAGCGTGATTGGGTTTGTATATGATGATTGATGAGTTGGTTGTCATTCCTCTGTTGTTGCTCCCGTTGGAAATTTGTTTGTAAGTGCATTTCTCTTTGTCCCACATAAGAAAAATGGGAGGAAATTGGCTAATTTATAAATGTGAGGTTTCCTTTGTGTATCTAAAGGAATGATTGGGTGTGGGCTAGACCCCACCATACCAAGTGCACGTATAATTTTGTGATTTTGGCACAATTATATCGCGCAATTATTTGGCGCACTTAGCAGTTAGCACGCTCACGGTTTAATTAGTACTAATCCCTTTGTTATTTTTATTTTTATTTTTATTTTTATTTTTATTTCGTACAGTTATCTTATTAAATTTAATCAATTCAAAGGTTGTTTTTGTTTATTGAGAATTTTCGAAAATTAATTAATTAATAAATAATAATTTCGAAATTTTATTTATTAAATAATTATTATTAATTTTTATTCCGAATTTTTGTTTGTGTCTTTTCAAGACAACTTTTGAAAAAGATACCCGTTTAGTTTGCAACCTTTCCCAAAGGGTTGCATTTGTTCGGTTTTTAACTTCTTACGAATGGATGCCTTTGTTTATTTGAGCAATTTTCGAAAGAATGTGTTTTTTTATTTTTGCAACTTTTCACGAAGAGTTGTCTACGTTTTTTAAGACTGTTTTATATATACTTGTCAGATTGAGGAAGAATGAGTGTGATCATTTTTCTTTTTTTCGAGTCCTCTTTCTGAAAACTATAGCCATCATTTCAATTGTTTTCTAGAGAGACCCTGGAGAAATACTAGAATTGTTATCTAGTATTTTCATTTTGAGACTCTGTTATATCCTAAAGGACATTTGCCAATGACCATTAGCAACTTTGTAGGGCAAATAAATCCTTAAAAAAAGTGATATCATGCCTCAAAGTCCGACTCGAGTACTCTAAAGATCCGTCTTCATTGTTCTATCCTATTCGAAGCAGTATTTTCCCAATAGCTTGCTCTCTCAAACGGGTAATGCCACGTTTGGCAGGTGGAATAGTCAATGCATAGAACCCAACAAAATTAAATAATGATAGAATCAGGCTTCCTAAATCCAACATATCATTTTCTTTTGTTTTTCCGGGTTCTCCCTAATATTTGGGATTTAGTGAGAGAAGATCACCTAAATAATTTCAAGGATCACAAAATTTTATCAGAATTTAGCCTTTAAAAAAGCAGAGTACCAACAAATATGCTCCTCTAGTACCATAAATTAAGTAAAGAGCTAATTCAATGGGATCCGGAAAAGGCACCTGCGCAAACACAATGGGCAGGCTAGGGAGAAAACTAAGTTTTAGAAAGATGTATCTCTGGAGCACTGGTTATCCTTGCTTAATGGTAAAATGGTTTCATTTACAATACCCAAATTATACATAATACGAGAGAACCGATGCTTTAAAAATGACAAAAATCTATCGGTGTGTTGAAACGGAAAATTCTTTTGAGAAAATGGTAAATTATCTAGAGAATTTGCTATTTTGAGGCTCTATTCTCTTTTAGGTAATAAGAATGAGATAGCATACAATCCAAGACAGCAATGTAATAATGCGATGAGTCCAGTCAATATTAAGCTATTAAGCACCAAATGAAGCAATTTACCAAGTAAGATACCAAGTACGATACCAAGTACGATAGTGTGAAAAAATAAAGATGCAACTAAGATAGATAAGGCTAGACAAATTATACAACTTATTTTCCAAGTAGGAAAAAAATCAACAGATAACAAAATTAGGATATGTAATATAGCGGTTGCGCCATTCAATTATGATTAACTTTCAGTTAGGTCATGGCAATCGCAAAGCACCCTAAGGACTAGATAAATTGTTCCATGGGTTGAGTCTACATGGACCGTGTCTATCTTAACCGTTAATTGTATGGCATCACATACAAATTCACGTAATCGATGGCTTTGATTGTCTTTAAACCATCGATAAGGTTCGAACAAGAGTTTCTCCGAAGACTAAGAAATTTTTTAACGTCACTCACCTGAAAGCGGAGGAAGAAAAGACTCAATCTTCACATAGATCTATTTAACATATGAATGTATTAAAAATTGATCGTAACAATTACAGCAAGTATGGTTCTTATTAAATTGTAATTTTTTCAATCACGTTACGATACTTTTGAAGTAATTTAAAAAATATCGCTTGATAGAGTTTTAGGTGACAAGTCAAATTTCATATCATTATTTATTCCTTTAATGAATAGGTCATAGAATACGACCTCATGGATTATTTTTTCAGAGTTTAGTGAAATTGAAACTTACGACCCCCCTTCTTATTTGGGGCAAATTTTTTTTTTTTATTTCTCTCTAATTTCTACTCATGACATTTCCTTCAAAATTCGAAAATGTAAAAGAATTATTTTCAATTACAAAAGATTATAAAAATTTGGACATTTTATATGTCAACCTGCAAATATTGTAAAAAGTCCCAAGCGCTTTGTGTTAAATAAAAATTGAATCCGCAAAATGTACGATAAATCAAATCAAATGTAGGAGTCACAAGTCGTCCCAAATGGGAAAACTAACTATAACCCTAGTAACGAGGTCGTGGGTGCTGACGAGATTAAATGGAAGGATCAATAAGAGAACTCGCTTCCCCGAATCATTCTCATGGTGAATTGTTAATAAGTCCGTGATTGTCGGCACTGCATTACTGATGTTTTGTTTACATGCAAGTTCATTGAAAAATGTCAGCGCAATTTAACATACGAACGAACTGGCATAAGAAGACGATTCCCCGCTTACTCAGCAGTCATCATCCTGAATAGAGTCGACCCAACAGCAGTTGGCCAGTTAATGAAGACAAATAGAAAACAAGGTAGTTAAGGATTCTAGAACACCAAGAGAGTTTATTTCTCAGAGTTGCTAACCAATCATAAACATATTGAACCGACAAAAATGTAATCAAAATATACCCGAAAAGCAGCAACAGACAAATGGGTAATATAATTGAATACAATGTAGAATAAAAGAGTGAATCCGCTGACTTCACTGTGTGGACCAATTACCCTGACTACTCTGCGGAAGCAGGAGAACATTCGAAACCATCAAAAGGCGAACATGGAGGGATAAAAAGGGTTGCTTTAAAAATATAGGATCTCGGCTGGCGATGACCGCCAATATCAGGTGGGTCTCCATTATGCCACGGCAGGCATGTCCTTGAGCCAGGGATCCAGCGGCTTGCCGATGGAGTAGACAATGAATCCGATCTCACGCAGCTTGTCGACGTTGACGACGTTCCTGCCATCAAAGACGTAAGCCGGCTTCTGCATGTTGTCGTATATCCTCTGGTAATCAAGAGTCTTGAACTCATCCCACTCGGTGAGGATGCAGAGGCCATGGGCATCCTTGACAGCATCGTAGGCATCCCAGACTACAGAAACCTGCTTCACAGTGGTGGGACTCATCGGCTGAAGGTGGACTGGGTGGTCCCAATCAAACTTGTTCATGGTAAGGTCCCTCTGGATCTGCTCCTCAGTCACCTGAGGATCATAAATGCTTAGCCTGGCCTTGTCTCCCAAGAGACCCTTGCAGACGTCAATTGCGGGAGTCTCACGTGTGTCCCCGGTATCTTTCTTAAAGGCAAATCCAAGAATGGCGATCTTCTTGTTTGAAACTGTGTTGAACATGGAGGAGACCACACGGTTCACGAAGCGGGCCTTCTGATAGTCGTTGATCTTAATCACTTGTTTCCAGTACTCAGCCACTTCAGGAAGGCCATTGCACTCACAGATGTACACCAGGTTGAGAATATCCTTTTGGAAGCAGGATCCACCAAAGCCAACACTAGCATTAAGGAACTTGGGACCAATTCTTGAGTCCTTACCCACAGCATAAGACACTTGAGCAACATCTGCACCAGTGGCCTCGCAAAGTGAGGACATGGCATTCACAGAAGAGATCCTTTGTGCCAAGAAAGCATTAGCAGCCAATTTAGAGAGCTCTGCAGACCAAAGGTTGGTCGTTAAAATGCGCTCTTCAGGAACCCAATGAGCATATACGTCCTTCAAGGCTTGGATGGCTTTCTGGCCTTCTGGAGTTTCCCTGCCACCAATAAGGACACGATCTGGACTAAACAGATCTTCGATTGCCGTCCCCTCAGCAAGGAACTCTGGGTTCGACAGAATCTGGAATTTGATTCCCTTGCTGTTATGGGTCAGAATCTTCTCTATTGCCTCGGCAGTCTTAACTGGGACAGTCGATTTCTCCACAACAATTTTATTAGATTTTGAAACATCAGCAATCATACGGGCTGCACTTTCCCAGTAGGTCAGATCTGCAGCTTTGCCTGCACCCAGACCTCGAGTCTTGGTAGGGGTGTTGACAGACACAAAGACGATGTCAGCCTCAAACACATGTTTCTCCACATCGGTGCTGAAGAAGAGGTTCTTCCCTCGGCGTTGCTTCACCACCTCATCAAGGCCTGGTTCATAGATTGGGAGCTGGTCGCTGTTCCAGGCTTGTATACGAGAGACAGAAATATCAACGACCGCAACTTCTATTGACGGGCACTTGAGAGCAATCACGGCCATAGTAGGCCCACCGACATAGCCAGCACCAATGCAGCAGATCTTCACCATCTCTCCGCACCAATTTAGAACCTGAGAGAGGCGAAACATATTAGGAAATAGTTCTAAAATAACTCTGCTAATTTTGGATTCACTAGTCAAATCGACAGACCAATCGCAAATCACACTTAATATATTTACAAAATTGCACATATTCCCCTCGGCTTCCTGAAATAAACTAGCAACTTCTCATGGCCTACGCATGTCGGTGAGGTGCACAAACAGTGTACTGCATGCAAGTATCCACCTAACTCTGCTTCATTCAGACTCTCATCTTAGATCTAATAATTAAGAGCTCTAATTTGCCTGAAGAATGAACATAGGTCTGCATTCTTTAGCCAAACGCTTTCCTCTCTTTCACCAGCCAGGTAAGTCTCGGGGGATTGAATCCAGCATCAAATTAGTAAGCACCCCCGGCAAGCCAGAGGACAAAACGTAGTCAAAATTGAGAGAAAAGCTATCGACAAGAGCAATTTGGCAAATAAAAGCCCAGTAACAGACGGAGATCAGATCACACCGAATTATAGAAAGGCGAATAATCGCCAATAAGAAAAGGTACGTCCTCAATTCATTCATAAAAGAAGTATGCTTTCTCGGTTCAAACAAGTACACAAATATACACAAAGAACATCTAAAATCGCATATAATGCCACAGGCGATGGGGTCAACCTATCAGATCCGATAGTCCAATGCTAATTCACGACACAAACCAAGATCGCCAGACCGTAAGCTTTCAAACCCAAGCCCGAACCATGCAGCGAACACGAGAAGAGCACAGATCTAAGAAGGAGAACGCCCACAAAACCCAAACAGCCACCAGATCCGACCAGCTCAAACTCCTTCATCACGCGCGCATCTCAAAGGAAGCGAAACGACCCGAAAACTTCCGGATCGAATGCCGCGACATGCGACGCGCATTAGATCTAAACGATCCAGACCCGCACAGCCCAATCGGCCGCCGGGGGGACACGGGATCGGGCGGTCGATCGAACGAATTCGAGGGCGAAAAGGAGGAAGCATCGTCGACCGAAACCGGAGCATTGCGTTTCGAGGATGCAATCGAGGATTTACCTTCGACAAGAGAAGCCGCTCCCCGCGTCCGGAAATAGGAAGAGCGCTGGATCGATTGAGGGGCAGAGGGGGAGAGGGAGAGAGAGAGTTGAAAAATGGACAAGGAAGAACGAGGAAGCGGGGCGGGTTTAAATACGCGAATTGAGCTCGTTCAATTCAAGATCTACCCACACCTCCTTATTATCAATCGGACAATTCTTCCTCCTCCTCCTCCTCCTCCTCCTCTTTCATTTTTTATTTTTCCTTCTTTTTTTTGCCTTTTACGGTTCGTGTGGAGCTTTCCACGCGCAAATTAACGCGCCGCGTGGCGTTGCAGCGGACGGTGAGGATTTTATTCTTCCACGAAATTGGCCCCCACCGTTTCGGGCTTACAGTGCAGGTTCACGCGGTTAATGGGAGGATACGACCTGTAAAGAAGGAAGCGCCGACGACGACGCGACGCCATATGCGAAATCCCCAAAATCCCCCTAAAATGGCATGTATTCTCCAAATCTGATTTTTTGTTCTAAAATTCTCTCTCTCTCTCTCAATTTGATCACTTTGACTCAAGACCCTTTCAAAAGAGAGCGGCGCACGTTTCTCGAAATTCCTCCTGAATTTATATTTGTCTCCAAATTTCCAGAAATCTATCATCATGACGTAATAATCATATATGAATATAAGTTTTGCATGAAAAACTTATAGATAATCTATTTGGTTAATAAAAAATAATGCATATAAATCTTACTACCATATATGGTGAACATTCTCCTAAACCTCCTTAACAACAAGAATTCGTAGTATTTTACAAGATAAAGATGTTATAATTATATTCACTTGGTAAATGAAGAGTTCTTTTCTTAAATCTCATCAATCTGCGTGGCATCACTTAAATTTAACTAATTTTTCCACATATCATTTTCCATTTTGTTCCCAATCAAGTCACTTGTTTATTTTTTCTTTCAAGCATCTAGTCAAAGATCCACCAAATTAATTCTTAGTGGTCCTTCATCTATCAAATTCTTGAGTGAATTACTTGACCCTGTACATATCACAAGAAAAGTCGACGGAGAAGGTGCAGCTATTAGCGGCGACATAAATGACGTTTTACCTCACGTCATACTAAACCAAAAACAGAAACATCCACATAGAACAAAAGGATGAGAAGAGAATTGAATCCATATATCCAAAATATGTCACATTAATTGCATAGGAAGCCAAACAAAAAAAAACAAAACAGGATGTTTTGAATTACAATCTACATTCGACCAAAAAAAAAAAAATACAATCTACATAATAATAATGATGTGTGATATCTTGTGCCTCAAAAAAGGAGTGATTGTGGAGATATAACTTTAGACTTCTTATATATTTACATGGAGTTTAAATTGGAATTATTACAAAAATCAGTAAAGTGAAATGTTTCGATAAAGTAAATAGAAATCTCTTAGTATAATTCGTCTCCACCCCAACCCTCCTAAGAAATGGGAATTCGAACTCCTCACCCCCCCTTCTATGTTGGAAGGATGGCCACTGGGATAAACCCCAGTGGTTTAGGAGCCTTATTATGAGTTTTGCCCAAAAAAAGAAAAAAAGAAGATTGTGGATTAAAAATAAACATGAAAATATTCTCTTTCTTCTTATATAGCAAAATAAAAGTTTCATTTATTAATACGGTCTTATCAATTGAAACAAAAAATGAAGTCGCATATTCAAATCTTAGTAAAAATCTCATGAAAAATTGGTGTACATGCAATAAAGAGAATTGTAGTTTCGACTTTAAATTTCGAAAGAGGTTAAAGGTAAAAGTAGAAATAAATGAAATTCATGGAGAACAATTAATTCGTAGCATTACAAATTTTGCTTTGGTGGTACCTTTTCGGAAGTCCTTTTTTTTTTTTTTTTTTTTTTGGAGAGTGCAACAAAACCACTGCATGCGACGAGGAGAAGGCAACAATAACTAGTTAGAATCCTAGGAGTTATTAAGGAAAATGTTGTATAAAGAGGATTTTTAGAAGCTTGTTTTTCTTACTTACTTCCGTAGGGAAAATTATCCCATTAATCTTAAACCTAGCCAGTATTAATTCAATCATAAGATTGATCGATTTTCTCAATTCAACTATTAGCCTTTGTGCAAAATTATAATGTAGTCATTCCGGTCAATTTTCGTAAAAAAATATTGATTTGTCAATCCTGTCACCTTAACTGTCCTACGTGGCACATGGTGACATTAGCAATTTTTGGTAAAAAGTGGTCGGAAGAACTACATTGTAATTTTGCCTGTGGGATGCTAGACGCCCGTCATTGACTGCCGATTGCTCGTCGTTGGGCTACCTGTTCATCGTCGATTGGCAGCCACCGGATGTTGGCCACTCGCCATTGGTTGCCGAATGCCGCCACCGAATGTCGGCCGATTGCTGCCATACACCAAATGCCACCCACCTGCCCATTGTTGATTGTCAGGCACCAACCACTTCCCACCAAACGTTGAACTCCAACCAATCGTTGTCAAACACCGCCCACCGTCCGTCAGACACCGCCCTTTGAGAGATAGAAATTTTATTTTGTTATCAAATGAATTTCTATTACAGAAATAGAAATTTTAAATTATTATCAAACACGTTTCTTTGCTCGAAACTTGTTTTGAGAATAGAAATTAGAAAATCAATTTCGGCTAGAAATAGATTTTTGTTTCAGAAATTTTTTCATGCACTCCCTAAATTGAAAAAATTAAAAAGATCACATACATACAATACCTTTAGGACTGATGAGAAAATTTCACCACTACTCTAACATGAGAAAAATTACGAAAATGTCTCAAACATATTGCACTTATGCTTATTTAGTCATAAATCTTTAATTTGTCCTAAACATTTAACAGGTTTGTCAATGCAGTCTATTCAGCCAATTTTGGCTGAAAATTAATGACATGGATACTAGTTGTCCTATGTGACATGGTCGGTGCTGATGTGGAAAATTTTTCAAAATTTTAATTTTTTAATTTTTCTTTTTTTAATTGTTAAGGGTCGGCAAAGGGCCCTTGCCATTGGTCGAGGCCTAGCTACCCCCGTTGGCCTTAGGGCAAGGGTCTAAGAGCCCTTGCCGGACCTTGGCCGGAGATCGATAGCCCTTGTTGGGCCCTTGATAATTAAAAAGGAAAAATAAAAAAAATGAAAATAGTTTGCCTGTTACATAAGACGGTCGACATCAATGACATATATTTCCCGCCAAAATTAGCGGATGAACTATATTTGCAATTTTTTAAAAGATTTATAATTAAATTGACCAAATTAAAAAGTTTAGGGCTGAAGGTGCAAATGTAATAAATTTACAGTTATTTTGGGTAATTTTCCCCCCTATCATTTTTTGTTTGTCGGACTCTAATCTGTTAAATTTTTTTTTTTGTCAGTCCTACTCTATTCCTATTCTACACACTCTCTCAGACTTTTGCCCTGCCTCTTGCAGGGCATGGGAGTCGAAACCCACTCTTGAAACTTACGCGTCCCCATCCCATCCCCCCTGAGAAGGTGGGGGATTTGAACCCCTCACCTCCCCCTTCCATGTTGGAAGGGTGGCCATTGGGGCGAACGCGTCCCCATCCCATCCTATTTTGTTCTCTCATGCGGCACGTGAAATATACGTGAGGCCCGCTCAAGCTCTTCCTTTCTGCAAATTCAATGATAATCCTCGACGCCATAATGTTTAGACCTCCCTGGCGTTGCTCTTAAATCGCGCTTGCCATCCCGAGTTTTCAGCCCGTGTTTATCGGCTAGCCGTTCATCAATTGCGCAGCTTCTGCATGGAGCTCTAATTAAATATTTGTCATTCCTTCATTCCGTGGTATGGTACACTGAAAACTGCACCACGAGGTGCTTTCTTTTACTCTGGGAGCCCCTTTTCATTTCAATTAGGGCGGACCTACTGCACTTTTTGAAGAGTCAGCCTCCAAGACGATGTCCGACTGCCTTCAACGTTCTCGATTTCTACGGTTGTTTGTTTTTCTCGAAATTTTACGATAAAGGTATACTACTTTACATATTAAGGAGGGCGGTTTGGATTTGGGACGCTAAGATTTGAAGAAACCCTTCTTACTTATGCTGTTTATCTTAAGATGCAAAGTAGTATTGCTTCAATATAGATAGGGCAATGTGATATTGATGTGAATGACCTCATTGAGGTAGCCAATGTCCTCGACAAGTGACTTGTAAAATTGAGGTCGCGAGCGGCCATGGTCGACCTCAAATGGAGGTTTAATATGGTTGACCTGCGAAATCTCACTACGACGACCTCGTTTGAAATCGCGCGAGAGAGAGAACCAAGGGGCATCGGTGGTCGTGGGGACTGGGACCAAGATCCTCAACTTCAAGATGACTAGTGACTGTGCATTTACTGGTGGCTGAGTTAGGGTTGAAACTGGCAACTTCGTGTGCAAATCCATATTGGTAATCGATGGTGTCAAAAGCCAAAAACTTTATGTGAGAAGTATATCCTTTTTTCTGAAAATAAAGGGCGCAACCGTGGCGCAAAAAGTGAGACTGATTTTTGATACTTTTCATTTATATTATATTTTTAGTCTAGAAATATGTTAAAAACTACTCTCGATTATGATATTTTTTAAATTAAATTCTCCAACTTCTTTTGTTTGTTTTCCTGTTGGTCATTGACCGTTTTTGTTTTGCAAAATCATTTTTTTATAACTTCCATTTTTAGCAATCGAGTTCAGCCCCGTAAATTATTTATGTGACATGTCTAGATATTGGATATTCTTAAGTGAACTGAGCGTATGATGTTCTTGTCCACTTAGACCAAGCCAACCGTCGAATGTGAAGTTTCATCAATTTGGAAGAAAGTAAAGAAACTTTGATGATTGATTTGGGTAAATGAGAAGTTGTAGTCATCAAGCCAACGTAGCATCTTTCTTTTTGGCATACGGAGTTGATGCCGGAACGGCTGCCTCAATTCTCATCAAAGAAGGGCAATTGAAAAAAATATTGGATTTCGATGTGCGGGACGAAGGCCTATATTAGAAATCAAATAAAGATTTTTGAAAAGTATTTTCTTATTATCAAGAAGAATTTCCCTAAGGGATAGGGTCGCGAGAAAAGATGATGATGCGTATAATATTCTGAATTTCTTGCAATTTTTTCTTTATTAGGATGGTCCAATTAAATCAAGACAGTTGACTTTACGCCATCTCTCGCTCAACTATTTGTTTGGTGCAAATTCCACTTCCCCGAAGTTGGTGGAACTCGTGGCTAGAACGTGGACAGAGACAGGTCGGCCTGCAGAAACTGCGGAACGAGGGATTAATAGATAAAAGGGCTAATGCAATCATGCATCGTGGAGTCGAGCCATATGAAACTAGACAAGCAAGGTTTCTTTCTAAAATAATAAATAATTTTTCTGGAATTAATCATCTTCGGGCAAAAACATATTCAAAAAATGTGTTTCATCCCCCCACCCTTGTAGGCCTGGCGATCATGGGCAATAGAATAAGCACTCACATCTCGCCCTGCTCTAGTTTGTTGACTCCTAGCTTGCAGAATAAGCAATCATGGCTCTCTTTGATATTCTGGCTACCAAACAGCGAAGTGTTTTTTCTTTTATCATATTGTCGTTTCTCTGAATGATTGAACGAAAAAGACAATTACGTTCTAGCGGAATTATGACCTGAAATTTAAGAAAGTTATACGAAAAAAATCATCCAAAAAAGTCATAAATCTATTATACTTTTGTTAATTCGATCTTAAACATTTAATTGTGCTAATTGAATTTCAAATATTTTTATGTTTTGACAATTAAGTGCATTCGGCCAAATTTAGCCGGAAATCAATGATGTGGACATTGGTCATTTTATGTGGTACGATCAACGTTGACATAAATAATTTTTAATAATATTTTTTATTTTTTGATTTTTTTTAAAAATTTTTCTTTCTCTCTTTTTTTTTCTTCCCTTCTCCTTCTAGCTGGTCGTCGGACTTTGACAATGGTCAATGACCGGCCAAAGGTGAGGTCCCACGAGGTCGACCTCGCCATGGTTGGGGGAGGCTTGTCGTCGCCATCCTTGAGCGAGTTCAAGGTTGACCTCGCCAATTCGATGATGGCGAGCCTCGCTCGCACTTAACGAGGCTCATCCTCATCAATGCTAGGGAAGGTCGGCCTTACCAGTGGCAGGGCGAGGCTCGCTCTCGCCGGATCTGGTGAAGTTAGAGCTTGCTAGTGGTAGGGTGAGGTTGACCTTGCTGGCCCTCACCTCTGGCTAGTTGTTGAGGCCTAGCAACGGCTAGAAAAAAAAAGGAAGAGAAAAAGAAAGAGAAACAAAAGAAAAAAAGGAAAATAAAAAGCAAGTAAAAATATTTTCAATTATTATTAAAAATCAGCCATCTTAGCATTAGTCGCACTAGGTAGAATGATCAATATCCACATAAGAGATTTTCTATCAAAATTGATCAAATGGACTCAATTGGTAAAATGTAAAAATGTTTCGAACTCTATTGCCACAAATAAAAAATTAAGACTAGATTGACAAAAGAGCAATAGTTTTAGGGTTTTTTGGACAATTTTTTCAAGTTCTACAACTCTTTGAAACTTTCACCTTTATTTTTGAAAAGCGATTATTAGAAGGGGAGATCCTGTCAAAAATCCATTTTTTTTTTTCTGTGGGACACCAATATCCCGAGCTTTCTTTCGTCTCGCTAAATCCCCCAAACCTGTATTAGTGATAAAAATACCATCCATTACACTTCTATCCATAAGGACCCTTGGCCATTGTGGACAAAATGCAATTTTGGGTCATCGGTACGATTTTGGAGAATTGATTAGACTGAGAAAGGGTTTGCGATATTGTTGTCCCACGAGGCAAAGGTGTAAACTTCATGTGGGGATTAACTTTATTGGACATACGAAAAAAGGAGATCTAATTGTTGATGTCAAACGTTATTGTAGTTTAGGACGGAATGACCCTTCGTGAACTACTCATAAAAAAACCTAGAAGCAATATAAAAGGTCACTGGGTTTGTTATCTTGATTAGGTATGGAAAAATATTAAAACCAAACTAATAATTATTGATGTACTTGTTAAGTAATCGAATCAAATCAATAAAACAATTATACTGAAGATATTGCACTGATTTATCGACTATTTTAGTTTTCTTAAAGACCCTCCTTAGTTTATATGGACATGCCTCGAATAGAATGGCGTACTTGTGTTAATCCACGTTATATATGTACGTATTGACCAAACTTCCCAAAAATGTGTCACTTCAAAGGTGACAAACGATCATTACATGACAGTTAATGGAGCTTCCATCTTTTAAATTTTCCTGTTAGGGGTTTTAATTTTGCAAAAAATACTTTTCACATAAAAGAATACGCCAATATAACATTAATTAGTTAGGAATAGTTCAAATAATTGTTTATGTACAACTTTTATTGGACTTGTCTTGTTCATATCATCTATATTTTTGGTATTAAAAAAAGGTTAAAGACCTATACAAAAATTTAACTCATAAATCTACAATCTCTAGTTTATCATATAATAAAATACGAAGTAACTCAATAAAAGGCAATACAAAAATTAGTATTCAAGTGCTTATTGATTTCAAGATAAGCATTTTCTACCATGGGATCACAACATGCTATATTCAGTTCAATAGATCACGGCGTCATTTTTTTAGCTCCGGCTGAATTGGACTCACTTAATCTTTTCTTCCATGAGATCGCCATTGGTTACAAATCTCTAAATTCACAATTAATGGTCAAAATGGTAATTTTCTTCTAACTAAAGTTCAAGGATCATTATGAAATTTCACAATATTTGGAAGGTCAGATCTTGTGCCCCGTCAATTAGATCCTTGATTGGTAGTCGAAATCAATCAGAATAAACTGAACTAACTCCTTCATATGAAAAGTGTAAGAATTATACATGCACACGGCAGGAAAAAGGGATAAGTTGAAATTTAGTCCTCTAACTGGAGTAGTTTTTGTGAGGAAAAGTTACTCAAAACTCTCTCAAACTTTGGGATAGTGCATGTTTGCTCTCTCCCTAAAATTCCATTTTGTTAAGGCCATTAACCCCTCTGTTATATTTTCTGTTAGCTTGTGTAATACATGTAACTTATAAGAGTGGTAAACGTGTATTTTCATCATTTTATGTCATCAAAGAAATGAGATGAAAATATACTTTTATTAACTAGAAATCATTTATATTACTTGTGTCAACAGATAAATTCACAGGGGTTTATAGATGTAACGAAATTTTGGACTTGCTCCTAGAGAAAATGGCTGTGCCTAGAAGGAAAATATATTCTCATGTACTAATTTTTGTTGCTCGCTATGATGATTGCATTATTCTGGTAAAGGGGAAGGAGAAGCTTTAAAATCAAGAAATCAGATTGCTTTAGATTTCAGGGAAGGTTGAGTGGGGTTGAAGCCATGTTGAAAACCTTTGACTGAACTGAAAAGCACGAGCAGCTGGAAAAAAGGTCGCTTGATTATGACTCATGATTAGACCAACAAGCTCACCAGCTAACACACAATTATAATATTATTGCCAAAAAAAAAAAAAAAATTGGGACAATGATGTAGCATCTAATTAGATGACATTTGGGAACTTCGTTTGGTTATTTTTTTTTCTATATAATATAGTAAATAGGCATAAACACGAAGTAATCAAAGAAGAGATTTTTAATTTATTTATCAATGTACTATATAATATTACACATTATAAAAATTTCTCGGTCACATTTAAGTTTAAAACATTCTAAAATTGTGGAAACTTTTTTTTTTTTTTTTTTAAATACTGAATTTCATTGAAATTTTTTTTTGATCAAATATACTGATAATTTTTAATTTTATATATATATATATATATATATATATATATATATCACATAAAGCAAGGAAGGCCTCTTACTTTTAAGTAGGACTAATCGATTCCCAATCTGGTCCAATCAGGAATAAGACCGAAAGGGTCGGTTCCTAGATTTTGGGATTGGGAATCAGACCAACTGATCCCAGGTTTAGGAACTGGACCAATCAACAGGTGCGGTGGAACCAGTAAATTTGTTGTTTTGGGCTAAAAATGAAGTGAAAGATGGGAGAAATTGTGAGGAATTATGGTTTGTTTCTTAAGAAATTTAAAAATATATTATATATGGTTAACAGGTCTTGTCCAATCGGTCTGATCTGGTTTATCTAGTCAGTCCGATTCCCACATTGGAATCAAAAACAACACCGATCAGCCACTGGTTCCAAGGGGAATCAGGAATTGGACTGCTCTCTTTGGGAACCGCCCAAAGCTGGCCAGTACAATATGGTCTAGGCAGTTCCCAATTTGGGCAGTTTCGTTGCACACCCCTATTTTTAAGAGTTTGTGGTCCTTTTTTCTTCCCCCAAGGTGCACTCTATTAGTTATTTTGTAAATATTCTATCCATGGACATATGTGTAAATTAATAATTTTATTTAATAAACCTTTCAATCTTGAAATTTGAACAATTTCTCTATCTGATGAACAACCTTGCCAAAAAATTTCAGATCTTGAAATATTTTCCGTTTAGTATATATGTATGTACAATTTCTCAATATTATGGTGATAATTTTCTTCCATAAATAATATAATTCATAAAGAGTCAATTGTACAACATTTTTAAATGTTAATTTGTTGTATAGACAAAATGCATGTGCAATTTTTAGTAATAATGGAAAGATTAGTAACGACACAGTTATTTTCGTAGAATTTATTCTTTCCCACTTCTCTCTCCCTTCTGAAATGGTGGAGCGCTCTAGTTCGCACTACTAAAAATATTTTGGGTTGAGAATAAAATCCTTCTAGAATTTTATAATGTAATATTTATTTGATGTTATATTATTTTTGGATGTTTATCATAATTTTATCGGTCTATGTTATAAAGCATTAGCTTCAGAATCAAACTTTTCTAATATATGTTGTGAAAAGTCCATGGCGAAAATTTATCAAGATAAAGACACAGGTTTAAAGAAATTAGTCTGAGTTACCTTTACACATTAAGATTGTGTTTGTTTTGAGAAAATCTTCACAATAAAGAAAATTGTTTTAAATCATTTTTTAAGAAAATATTTTCTCATTTTTAAGTTAGGGAGTTCATTTCCTAATTAAGCATACACTTTATTATTATTATTATTATTATCATGAATGGTTTTCAATGACTATTAATTTCAAGCAAATCAATTATATAAAAGTTTAGAGAATGAATTTGTGGAAAATTGTTTCAATCACACTCAAACTCAATTTCCAAAATGATGAGGGATCACCAAAAAAAAAAAAAAAGACGCAGCGGGTTGGAGATGGGAATTTCTTGTTCTTCTTCAGTCGTCATCTTCTTCTTCTTGTCTTTTTTGGGGTCCCTTTTTCCCTTGAAGCCAAACTTATAACCCACAGAGGAACAAGAGAGAAAGGAAAAACTATGTCTAGACAAGTCCATTGGATTTCTCCTTTCAATGGATTGTTGAGTTAATATCATGAAAAATTCAAAACTTATATATATGCGACAAATTTACTTCAAACTAATTTTTTAGTCATGAAAAATCTCAAATTGGTACACTTGTAACAAATTTACTCAAAACTAAGTTTTTAATTATAAAAAAATCCAAAATGATACACATGTGACAAATTTACCCCAAATTAATTTTTTGATCACTAAAAATCTCAAACTGGTATATTTGTGATAAATTTGCATCAAACCAATTTTTTGATAGACAAAAACCCAAACTAATATATTTTTGACAAATATACCATTTCTTAAATTGGATTAATATCACAAAAAACTATAAAATTAGTGTACCCGTGACAAACGGAGGGTAAACTCTCAAATTGATATATTTATCAACTATCACATGTCATTTAACTCAATAATTTGATTCTAAAATTTAACAGAAATTAACGAATGGGAAACTTGTCATAGTTATAGCAGTATGGAATAAATTTGTCATAAGTGTACCAGTTTGGAGTTTTTGGTGGTCAAAAAATTAGTTTAGAGTAAGTTTGTTATGTGTATATCGGTGTAAGGATTTTGTGATATTTAACCCGAGATATGGGTAGCGCTCGAGTTGGTGGCTCAATAAGGATTGAAATGGTCATGGGATTTTTGTGAAAATTATCAAAAAAAATTGTAAACCTATTGTAATTGTGTATTTAGTTCTAAATATTTTAATTTGACTAATTTAGTTATAATTTTTTTGACAATTCGCTAATTCAGTCCATCCGACTAATTTTGGCGGGAAATCATTGACGTAGCACCACTAGCATTTACGTTCATAGTTTTCTAAACATATTATGATTTTTTGTTTATTTTCTCTTTTATTCCTTTTTATTTTTTATTTTTCATTATGGTCAACAAGGGTAAGGCTCGACCTCACCAAAGCTGTGAGTAAGGTGTGGACAAGCGGGCGATAACAGCCATCTTTTTGGGCAAATTTTTTAAGTTCAAATCAAACTTTGGTCCAAATCATCATATCGAGCTCCCCGAATATTGAAATCCGTAATTGAGCTGCTATGATCACTTGTTCTCGCCTTGCCCACGGAACTTGCCAGCCAAAATGAAAAAATTAAAATAAATGACAAAAGGAAAGACAATTATAAAAAAAAAAAAAATAATAAGAATATTTTTTTAGAAAATTATAAAAAAATTGTTCACGTCAATGTCGACAATACCACATTAACAATTTCTGGCCAATATTGACAGAATCAACTAAATTGATCAATTAGGGCTGAATTAACATAATTTTAATATGTTTAGAACTTGTTTGGTAATTCACACGGATTCTGGAAGATAGGCTTACATTGGCTAAATACAGACAAATCAATAGGATTGAAGTTGAATAAGATGTCTTGCTTGTCTTGTCGGCCAAACACCAACTTATGTACATCTCTATCATGTACTATTCGATTATTGAAGGCAAGGACTAACAACGTTTTGGTAGATGAAGATTTTGCACGTCTTCCATGATGGATCTAATGGGAACGTGCTTCCCACGTGATGTTTATCATGTTTTAACTTACGTAAATTTAATGGAATTCCCTTTAGAGGACAAGAACGAAGGAAGGTGAGAGAACCCGTGAAATGGGTTATGGCTCGTAAGGATGAAGGCGCTTGGCTTACAACTCGGAGCACGCAATCGCTGAAAAAGTATGCTGGGGAGAAACACGGTCAACGGCGAAACACCAATGGAGCAGATCGAGGGCGACAATGGGAGCTAAATCGGTATGAACTTCACAGACGATGAAAAATTAATGAGGTATGAAGAGCAACAATATTTCTCAAGCGGACGAAAGCAACCCTACAATCGACGATTCAAAGGAACCATTTGATGGATTTTGACGTGGTTGAAGACGATGAAGAATTGAGGAAGATAGAACATCACATCTGTTTCCTCTACTTTTTTATTTTCCTCTCTCTGCTTTAAGTTTAATTTGATTCTTAATTCCTATTTTGATGGCTCGGTTTTTTCAAATCACATGGCAAGAGCCACATAAGTCGTCAACTAATTTAATAAAGTATAGGGGCTTGTTTGATAAATATGAAAAATAATTGTTGAAATTCTAACCACTAAATATCAAGTATTGACAATTTTAAGTGATGATACTGACCTAATTTCAACGACTGAATATTGTTAATTTCTTACCATTCGTGGAATTTGGATCATTCGCACTATTATGAATCAGACAGGATCATGGCCGCCACGTGTTACGGGTACTAAAACAGGAAGGCTTGCTAGTGGGCATGGCATATTTTTGGACTAATTAGTGTGCCTTCGGTAATATTTTTACTTCCGAAAACAATTTTAGTTCATAAATAGTTTTTTTCTATTCCCTAAATGAATTGCTGAGCAGATATAGGTATTTGATAATTATATAAAATTTACATTCCGGGAATAGAAAAAGATCAGAGATGCATTTGGTATTATCCTTAAAATTTCTATTCCCAAAATTTTTTCATTTTATTATAAAATTTTTAGAAGAAACTTAATAATTTATGTTTGGATAAAACTTGAACTTTTGTAACTAATCAAGATATTCTAAGATGGCTTTGGAAAATCCAACATAATAGTTTATTAAAAATGGATGGCTAGAAATGGCAACTAAGAGTCCAACTGGTTTATGATTCACAATATGAGGAGGTCGACAGTAAATTCCTTGGGCATTACAATAAACAAGTGCATAGGCCTTTTAAGCTTTTTTAGTTGCAAGAAAAAGAGTAAACTTTGCCAGGTGGAAATGAGCAAGGATGAAACAATTGAGGATGTGGGCAATCCTAAAGTTGGTGCACTTATCTACAGAAACTCATTAAACCTTCAAGCAAATGACATCGAAAATCCGTAGAGCATAGGCTTATTCGATTGCTGTAAACATATGACAAGTGGTAATACAAAATACTTGTTCAGAGCCATCTAATTTTCTATTAAAATAGAATTCCAGATAATCTTAAAGGATGTCTCCAATAGAATCTTAAGAGAAGAAAACATCTTCTCCTAGCGAAGTCGCCAAGTTGTTGCGACCTAGCATAGTCTCTTAAAAAAAAAAAAAGACATTCAAAAAGTCATATGGTAACCTAAGAGCTTACTTAATTTTGAATCCAATTCTTATCAAAACATTTTTACTTTTTAATGCTAAACTAATTCTATTAACACTAAAATCTAGTAAAACTACTCAAAATCTAATTTTCTCAATTTTTTCTTAAATTTCTAATTTTTATTTTATTTTTTATTTAGAAAAATGGGGAATTAGATTGGGTTAGGAGATTGATCCGGATGTGAGTCTCACCTGGACCTTGTGTCAATCATGTAAAGATGAGTTAGGTTACGCTGAGTTTTTTTTTTCCTTCTTCCCTCCCTAAAATGACCTTATTTATCCTTGTGTTCCTAGGAACCAAAAAAGTAGATTTTTTAAACTTATTTTTGTAACAAATTTATTTCCTGGCTACTAATGTATTTCGGTAAATAGAAAAACAACTGACGTATACAAACATAATTCAATCTTTTTCTATTCCAAGGAGTAAAAGAATAGAAAAATAGAGAAATAGAGATGTTACTAAATAGGCCCTTAATTTCCAATCAAGCTCGACATAGATAAAGACATTCAAGTCCATCTTGACTATAAGGATAACAATAAGACAAGCTTGTGATGACTTATCTAGTCCTAAATTTGTCTCAACTTCTAATTATTTCACAAGCACTATAAGTTGCATTTAGTTGTTCGAATTTCTAGTTGAGATATGATTACATAAGATAATATGTGAAATTCAAGGATTCTTGTATGTTTTAACCATTATTTGATGATATGCAGAAATAAAATTGGATATTTTGTTGGTACGAATGGCATATAGGTATAAATGGTAAAAATTTCTTATGATTCATCACTAAAGAAATTACAAATGCTCAAACAGATATAACCTCCATCATTTAATATATAAATATATATTTATAAATTTAATATGAATCAATAAAGAAGCTAATCATAGAGCTCCAGAGCCAACATTACACTATGACAAGAAATGTAAATAAGTTATAGCAATATCGATGAAGTAAAGCAATCGACGAATGTCATATCTAATAAGAGAGAGAAAATACGATTATTTACCTTCTCAATTTCGAAAAGAGGTGCTTTTACTCTCTCACCTACTTATTGTTTCATTATTTTTCCATCTCTTTTTTTTTTTTACTTCTTTTCTCTTTTCACTTCTTTTTTATTCCCTTCCATGAGTCCTCACTTAAATTTATTAAATAATAAATTATACTAATATATATAATATGTAATAAATATAAATACTAACTATATATATATATATATATAGCATATATATTATAGAGTAGAAATAAAATCAAATATAAAAATAAAATTGGAATAAATAGAAACTAAGTTTTTTGTTATCTTTAATTTTATTTTTGTATTAAAGTTCACATCTTATTTATATATTATTATTTTAATTTTATCAATTTAAGAAGTTTGTTATTAAAAAAAAAACTTATATAGCATGAATATAAGAAATCCTATTCACATTTATTTCACTTCCCCCAATAAATATTTTTATTTGGGCTATCTCGCTTTTATATTTGAGTTTATCCTGTCATGGATTGAAACCAAAAACAAGATATGATAAAATTTATCATATCCTGAATTTTATATTGACTGCTAAATTATATCTTAGACATATTACAAGTTATCTAGTACTCGACGATTACCATATGTTTATTATTTCTCCAACATAATTATTTATTATCTAATGCCAACTAAATAATAGACCATCGCAATAATGAAAACCAAGGTTATTCAACCACCTCGATTTCAAAGTTTCGTGTATAGATACAAGTATTATAAAGTAATAATGTAGATGAGTAGAAGTGATTACTATTTTCAAAGTATATGACAATACATAAGTGAATTTATATTCTGAAAAAAGAGTAAAAGCAATTTTAGTAAAATTTCCCTCGGTAAGACAATTTTGGGTTTAGAGTTAAAAGTAAGACAAATCTCAAATGCATCACAAGTTTTGCTACAGGGAAATTGTTCAATCAATTCTAAACATATTGTATGGATGCCAATTTAATTTTAAATTTTTAAATTTTTAAAATTTTGTCAATTGATTTCTAAACCTTTACACAAAATTAAAATGTAGTCATTTGGGCCAATTTTTACTGAATATTATTGATGTGGCATGTGACATGTAGGATAGCCGGTGATAATTGGACCATCACGTTAGTGATTTCCGATGATAATTGATCGAAATGATTACATTTAAATTTTATGCTGAGGTTTAGGATTGTATAAATAAAATTGAAAAGTTTATGACTCAATCGACATACATACGATTAATTTAAAACTGATTGGATAATTTTTTCATTTTGTACTAGGATTCCAAATTCATCCGGCATCCGAAACAACAGCTGCTTCAAATCCAATTAACGTTCGGGGTGTGTTCGGTCTTTTATTAGACTCAACCATTGCCTAACCTTAGTTTAGGCCCGCCCAAGTTTTCGTTTCCTAAGAAAGGGAGAAAGTGGTTCGCTTGTGGTGGGCCTTCCAAGCTTTTTGATAATCGATCTTACGTAGAAAACGGTGAAGTAAATCCTCAAGATATATGGCATCTGTTTATGCTCACGTCCATGGACGGACTCTTTAGCTCCTATACTCAAATGCTCCCATAAGACATCACAAGATTAATTCGTCGTTTTAAAACTGAGGATGGTGTACTAGAAGTCTTAAGATTTGTTGCAAAGCTTCTTGACAATCGATCTCGCGTAGAAAACAGTGAAATACATCCTCGAGATATATGGCATCTGTTTATGCTCAGGTCCATGGACAGACTCTTTAGCTCCTACACTCAAATGCTTCCATAAGACAACACAGGATTAATTCGTCATTTTGAATGCCAAGGATAGTGTATCAGAAGTATTAAAATTTATTGCAAAATGAGTCTCAAAATCTTCAAATTGTGTAATCAAGTTCTAAAATTTGTCCAAATAATGCAATCAAAAGACTTTCAATAAATTTGTTTAATTTCGTTAACCTTTGCTCGAGCTTGCGGAAGGGTTGCTGATCCTCGCTCCGCCTATAGGGGAGAACTTTCTAGTGCTTGCACAATGGTGGCCCATCGCCCGCCACTGTAAGGTTTGGCCAGCCCTCGCGGTCTCACTGCACCTCACCTTCAAAACATTGGCCATTCAAAACCCAACAGGCCTCTGTCAACCAACACGAAGCAAACACAAAATCACCCTTTCGCAACCGGTAGCAGCTAAAAAAACTCCCAAAGCCCCGTCTCCTTAAGAACCGCCAATGCCTTTATCCTTAAAAAATACAGACTTAATTCAGTTATGTCTTGTAGCAAAATTTATAATTAGCTTTGGAATTTGTGGGTTTAGATTTGTAGTCTATTGTTAAAAATATAGAAACATATTTTTTCTTTGCAGTAGTTGTTGACACTAGAATTTTTTCCAGCAACTTATTTACGCATTTTTTTGTAAAATATAAAAAATACTAAAAAAATACATGACAAACAATAAAAAGAGAGAAAATAATAAAAAAAAAAAAAGGGGCTCCAATGAGAGAGAGCTTAAGCCCATCCAATTCACGCAGCCCAGGCCTCGCCCACAATAGCAGCCCAAACCATGCCAGCCCCATCAAAGAAGTCTGGATTTGGAGCCCAACCACAAGCCCAAATAATTTCTCTCAGCGAAGCCCAATGGTAAAGAGCAAGCCCATCCAAGAGTTGGGCTCAGTCCAATGACTCAACATGTAAGTCCAAGGCATCTCTCTCCCCGAACATTCAAATTGAACACTACAAGTACCAATGTTGAGTTGGGCTCAGTCCAATGACTCAACATGTAAGTCCAAGGCATCTCTCTCCCCGAACATTCAAATTGAACACTACAAGTACCAATGTCGAGTATGGTTTCAGGATAGAATTGGAACCAAAGAATCAGACAGATTAACTTGGAACCGAAGAATCGAACCGGTGGAAACCTATTTGATTCCAAGTTCTAACGTATGCATGGTAGGTTCCATGTTCCAAATTTTGGGAATCTATTTTGATTGGTAGGTTTTAGAGACGCGGACCCTTGGAGTTAGGGGTGTGCAAAAGAACCAGGATCCCTCCGGATCACCCGGAACCGGACCAGAACCGCCTGGAACCGGTGGTTCTTGAGGGAACTGGTCCAGTTCCCAGTTCCAATTTATGGGAATCAGTGGGTACCAGTCCGGTTCCCGGTTCTATGGGCGGATCCGTCCACCCACTCACTCGGACCGGACCGATTAATTTTTCCATAAGCTGTAGCGATCTCTATGCGGGATTGGCTTTTGCCCCCCCTCCTTCCTCTGTGCAACCATAGCCTTAGGAATCCCATAAAGAACCAACTTTTTATCCCAATATAACAAAGACAAGCCTCTCAAAACATAAGCAATAAATCACAGTATGATCCGAAAACACCAACATGAATTGCGACGACCCTCGAGATCTAAACCCAACAAACGACCCAACGCAACTAGAAACAAGAATGCAACGTATCAAAAGAAGAAGAAGCAAGAAGCAGAGACCCTGAAACGAAAACGAAACCAAGAAAAACTAAGCAGAGCGGCCCTATCAGACGTCAACGAATTCACGAACGAACTTGCGGCAAAAGGGAAAGCTTGGAGAGCGAAAGCCAGAGAGCCTTGCGGGCAGGGTCCTCTGAATTCATGCAAAACGAGAAGATAACAGAGAGAGAGAGAGAGAGAGAGAGAGAGAGAGAGAGAGAGAGGCAGGGGGGATGATGGGTTTCTTTCTTCCTTTCCCTTGAGGATTGAGCAACAAGAAAAAGAGAAGAAAGAAACTAGGGATGGATGTCAAAACTACAATACCAAACTGAAAAACCAGAAGCTTTTGCCAAGCTTCAAGGGATGAATCTAAAAGCTTTGCCAATATCTATAAGGGAGAAGGAGAGAGGGAGAGAGCGGGTAATGCTGAAGCTGAAGGTGGTGAGTCGTGATTTGAGGGGATGGGATACTGCACTTTGCAGACCGGTTCCATGGATCCACCCAGGAACTGGATCGGACCGGCGGTCCGGTTCTCGGGTGGATCCATGCAACAAACGGGAGGATCCCAGTTCCAATTTTTTGGAACCGATCCTTAGCAGGCGGTTCTCGGTTCTAGGTCAGGAACCGCCCGCCCGGACCATGCACACCCCTACCTGGAGTGCCATAACTTGGTAGAAAGGGACACTTAAGTGGCATAACTTACGAAAGGTACACTTAATTGCCAAAATCGGAGCAAAATGGATCACTTGAGTGCCAATCCAGCCAAAATCTAGCTAAATTGCATACGTGGCATTTTTCGGCGACTTCTTTTACTAAGGTGGCAAATGTTTTTTTAAAAAAAAAAAAGCCCACATGGACGATAAAAACAACGTCGTCCATCCACACTGAGTGAGTTGACCTAAACGACGTCATTTTTCCTTGATGTTAAACGACGTTGTTTAGGTTAGTTTGGCTTAAGCACACCTGGCTGTTGCCGTTCCTCCCTGTCCACATTCACACTAGATCTCAGGCCCTTCTCTCTGTCGCCGTTCACGCCCAGAGGTGGTCATCGGTCGTCGTCATCAGCCGCCGTTGTTGGTCGTCGTTGCCACTCACCATCGTTGGTCGTCGTCACCGCTCACCATCGTTGCTCCTCCAGGTTCGGCCCCTTCTCCCCCTCCCCTGTGATGAAATTAGGGCTCGATTATTTTATTGGGGCTCCGATGGAATTTCTGTTGAAATGCGTGCGCTCTATTTGGCTACTCCCTTGTGTGGAGATGTTCGCCTCGGTCGATGATTTCTACAATCGATGCTCGAGTGAAACGAAATATTGAATAAGGTGGAACTAGGAACTAGTGTGTTTGAGTGAAACAAAATATTGAATCAGGTGGGATATGATAGATAGATTAAGGTGGAAGGTGTGAAATAATGGCCCTCAAGTGCTCTGCAAAGAGCACGCAACTTTTCTATCAATCTATTTTTGTTCCCTTGATTATGATCCTTTGGTTCTTTTACTCTTCTTTCCTGATTGTTGTTTCTAATCAAATAGTCAACATATATGCAGGGAACATTGAGGAGTGCAAAATTTGTTTTGATACTTTATATAAGTTCGTTTACTTGCAAGGGACATTTGGAACCAGATGTAAGTACCTCATTTTAAAGTTTATGGATAAATTCAGGGCTTGGATTTTCCTCTGAATTTCTCTTGGTTTGTGTAATGACCTCTTGACACAATATATTAATGGCCAGACATCATAGAGTAGGGTATGATTTCTTTTGGTTGGATGAGAAACAGAACTTTCACCCTAAATTTTTACATCGAGCTTTCCTTAATTTTCTATATGTGTTTTCACATTGGTCATAGATTTGATTAAGTTGATGTACATTCTCTCACATCGCAGGTTTAGTTCAGCAAAAGATAGTAGACAAAATTGTTTGGGCTATGCTTGTTGTGGGGACCCGTGCTTGTTGTTGGGGCCTCTATTTTTGGTTAATATTTTAAGGGAATTGAAGGCAAATAATTAAAGTGGCGACCTCTTTTTTGGCTGTCATGTAGGGGCATATTGTCAGTGTGGGGACCTCTGTTTAATAAAGTCCATGAGAGTGGGGAGACTCCCATGTGCAATTGTCTATTGCCCTCTGTGGATGTGGTCCCAAAAACTAATTATTATTTTTCTTGTTCTTGGTGCAGAAATGGCTTCTGACAAGGATTATGTCGCTGTCATAGTTTGTTACGATGGGGAATTTGTGATTGGGGAGGATGAGTGGGAGTATGAGGGTTGAAATGAGGGCACCATCTTTCTGGAGATAAAGAAGGCATCGTATATAGGATTTCTTAGGGATATAATGACTTATTTGCCTTATAAAGTTCAGAAGTTAATGTATTGTATTTCTGGGAAAGGCTTAAGAGATGGTTTGAGATGCTTAGAAGATGATAATGGTTTTAGGGATGTTCTATACCATTATCTTTATGGTGAAGAGGTAAAAATATATGTTCAGTAAAATAGTGAAAGTGAGGACGAAAATGATGATGGAGAGATCGCCCAAATAGGACAAGAATGAGATTGTATTCAAGGTAGTACTAGCGTTAGGGTCAAAGGAGGGCAAGATAGATATGATGGATAGGAGAGGAGTGCAGATGCAGTTTACGAAAGTGATGATGACATAGGTGATGTCACAATCACTGGATTAGATTGGGAAGTAGCTGAATCAAGTGATGATGATGATGATGAAGGGTTGCCTGCTGAAAATTTTATAAGTGATAACGACGACGAGGAGCTTGTACAGTCAAGAAAACAGCGAAGGGATTTTTTGACAAATAAGTTTGCAGCTTTGTAGGTAGCTGATGAAGTTCCAAATAGGGTCGAAGGCCTTGCAGATACTGGTGCTGCTGGCGAGGAGACTGATTATGAAGAAAGCGTCGAGAATGCTACTTCCCAGGATGAGCTTGAAGAAGATGAAGGAGTTATGCATAGAAGGAAAAGTAATTTTCCTTCTTATGATCCATCCATTGCTTCTCCTACTTTGTCGGTAGGTATGAAATTTCAAGATGCAAAACAATTTAAAGAAGCTATACTGAAGAACTCCATTGTTGCACAGAGGAATATTGACTTCATTAGAAATACTAAGACTTTTGTAAGAGCTAGGTGTTCGCAGCAAAATTGTCCATGGAAGATCTATGGCGCATTTATTAGGAGAAGTGTATCTTTCCAAATTAGAGTCTACTAAGAGGAACATAATTGTTCCATTAATTTTGAAAATAAAAAGGTAACAAGTACATGGTTGTCCAAGCACTTCTTTGAATTGATTAAGCTGATGCCTCATATGAATAGTACTCAGTTCAGGATACTGGTAAAGGAGTAGGTAGGCATCAATATATCCAAGAGTCAATGCAAAAGATCAAAGCAAAATGTGATGAAGATACTCATTGGTCAGTACAACAATGAATATGGACAGTTGTGGGATTATGCTTGGGAGTGTAGGTTGTAAAATCCTTCAAGTAGAGTGTATGTAGAGGTTGTAGAGAGACCACTTCCTAATATTGGGACCAAGTTCGATAAGTTCTATGTTTGCTTTGATGCATACAAACGGGGATTTTTATCTGGTTGTAGAAGGATTATAGGATTGGATAAGTGTTTTTTGAAGGGCTTGTGCAAGGGAGAATTGCTGGCCACAATTGGAAGAGATGCAAATAACCAAATGTTTCCACTGGCTTGGGCTGTTGTGAAGGTAGAGAACAAGGACAATTGGTCCTGATTCCTAAAAAATTTAATGACTGATTTGGAGATAACAAATGGGGCAAGGTGGGCATTCATGAGTAACCAACAAAATGTAATGTTTGCTTTTTGAAAAATTTGATCACCTATTTGCTTTTTGATATCAATATGTCATTTGCTAACATTTTTTATTTTGAATTATTGCAGGGACTGGTTCCAGCAATAGCTGAGTTGTTGCCTTATGCTGAACATCAAATGTGCACGCGGCATATATACGCAAATTGGGCAAAGAACTATAAAGGGGACAAGCTGCAGTTGCATTTTTGGCAGCTAGCAAAGAGCACGAATATGGTTGACTTTAGGATGACCAAAGAAGAACTGCTTCAATTGATAAAGGAAGGTTATAATGCACTATTTCAAACAAAACCGAAGTATTGGTGTAGGGCATTCTTCAACGAGGAATTCAAGTACGATAACATCGATAACAACATCTGCGAATCATTCAATGGGAGGATAATAAATGCCAGATGCAAACCAATTATCTTGATGCTTGAAGACATACGAGTTATGGTCATGACTCGGCTGCACAGACAAGGAGATGAGGCTGCAAAGTGGACTAGGTAATGTGGTCCTAGGATTGCTAAGAAATTGGATGACAACTTGGCTGCAAGTAGGTATTGTCATCCCACTTGGAATGGGGATGAAGAATATGAGATAATGAAGGGTTCCGATAAGTATGTTATCCATTTAAGTACGAGGAAGTGTTCATGTAGAACACGGCAACTAAGTGGAATTCCTTATGCATATGCCATATGTGCCATACAATTGAAGGGCCACAACATAGAAGACTACATTGATGATTGGTACAAGAAGCCGAAATATCTTACTTCGTATCAATTCATGTTGCAGCCAATCAAAAGTAACAAGTTCTGGGAGCCAATAGATCACGAAGCACCTCAACCTTTGCCACTAAAGAAGAAAATGGGAAGACCAAAGTGAAAAAGAAGAATGACAGAGGGAGAGGTCTCATGTTAGCATAGGATGAATAGGACAAGTGTACCGATAAAGTGCTCTTTTTGCCACATAACAAGGCACAATATTAAATGTTGTCAATTAAGGAAGTAACATGAATAGTTGAGGCCAGCCAAAGGGCCTAGTGAAGGGACAATTGGAGAAGGAGAAACAGAAAGGTGAAATGAGTCGACTGTTCTTCAGTCGACGACAATAAACCTAGTAAGTCATGACAATTGTGTTTATGTTTATTTATGATTTGTTACAAATATGTACATAGATATGAGTGACATATATGTAATGTTTTTGTCTTTGTTAGGTACGAGAATGACACGTGAAGAATTGGCCGAAGCCCCTGTTTTACTTGAAACTAAAAGGCATGTTCAAAGAAGGCAAGGTAGAAGACAACCACCTGAAGGATTGGCCGAAGCCCCTGCTATACCTGAAATTGAAGGGCCTATATAAAGAAGGCAAGGTAGAAGACAGCCACCTGAAGAATTGGTCGAAGCCCCTGCTATACCTGAAATTGAAGGGCTTGTTCAAAGAAGGCAATGTAGAAGACAGCCAGCTGCAGGATTGGCTGAAGCAACTGGAGGGCCAGTTAAGTCGACTGTTCTTCAGCAATAGCAGAGAAAAAAATACCTAGTAAGTTCAATAATTTGAGTTTAGTTTTTCTTTTCGTTGTTATATGGCATGATGTTATATTTATGATGTCCTTTGCCTTTTTCTCAGATTCGAAGAAGGCAAGCTAAAGCTCAGCTACCAATAGAGGGCCCAACTGAAGGGCCACCACAAAAGCCAACCGAATGTGTCACTGAAGCTGAATGGCTAAATAGAAAAACAACCAGAAAAAATCCAAATCAAGAGCCACTTACAAGAAGGCCATCTAGAAGACGCCTAGCTGAAGAATTGGCCGAAGAAGCCCCTACTGTAGCTGAACAGCCACAACAAGAGCCCAAGAAATCACATGAGAGAAGAAGAGACAACCAATCACAAGTACCTGAAAGTGACGCTCCCCTTCAAACAAGAGGGGCTATTGGGAAGAGGCTAAAACAATATGGTTATGGACTTTATACAGATGAGTGTTCTTGAACAGTTATTCTTAATGTAAGTTTTATAGGTTGCATTTAATTTATAGTGCAAACTTTTGTTGATAATTGAGTTTTCTTTTTTAAGCTTGGGAGAAGTTCAGAGGTTCTTATCTCTCAAGGCCCAACTCAAGAATCAACGACTATGCCAACAAAGAAGAAGACATTGGTTGCGCTAACAAGAAAGAAGAGTAAGAAGAAGAACCTAGTTGCAGGTCCATCTGAATTAGTTTAGCCTATAACGGTTGCAGCTCCTTATGAATTAGTGCAGCTGAGGACAATTGCAGCTCCATCAAATTAACGCATCCCGAGATAATTGAAGAAGAAGTCTCACGTCCAGTTAGAAAAAATGCAAGGATTATGAATCAAGTGTAAGGTCCATCAAAAGGAGCACAAACATGAGGTATTGTGCATATTGATTGATGAAATGAGATGTGATATGATTTGTGGGGATGAGGAGTCAGTTGTTTTACTGTGGATGTTTTTTTTTTTTTAATAGTTTGTCATTGAGTTTGTGAGACTTCATTTCAATAGCAATGGAACGATCTTGTTGCTTGTCATTTTTGCCTTTTTCATTTTTTTTGATTTTGTTTTTACTTTTACTTACTGCTGCTTCTGATGGTGGATCTATGGTGGTGACTGGGGTGTTTGTGTAGCTGGTGGTGGCGACTGGTGAAGCCTGGTGGTGGTGGGTTCATTGTGGGGGTTAGGTTAGGGCCTCTTGCTGTAGCTAGTACTAGTGCAAGAGTGTAGTGTGTATAGCCTAACTTGCATGAGCTCCTTTTGCAATAGACCCATGACCCACCACCAACAGTAGCTGTTAATGGTGGGTCTATGGTGGTGGTTATGTGCTGGTGTTGCTAGTGGTGGTGGCCAGTGGTGATTGCTGATGCCTACTAATGATGGATCTAATATAGGGGTTGGGTTGGGGGTTTTTGCTGCACTTGGTGCAAGATGTAAGTGTGCAATATGCACATCTTGCACTAGGTAATACTGGTGCAAGCTGGTGTAAGGCACCTTGCACTAGCAACTTCTGCAGCAGTATACCACCAGCATAGTGGTGGCTAGTGGTGGCTCAAGTGGATGCCTGGGATGCTTGGTGTGGCTGGTGATGATGGCTGGAGGCCGATGGTGGCCAGTGGTGGGCGGTGGTGATGGCTAGTAGTAGCTGATGGCTGCTGCAATTTATAGAGGAAATGTACAAAAAAAATTGGCACTTAACTAATCACATTCTAAAAAACCTAGCACTTAAGTGTTCACTTTTAATCATAAGTGACACTTAAGTGATCACTTTTAATAATAACTTGGCACTTAAATAACTCTTTTTTATCACGATTGGCACTTAAGTAACCACTAGATACAACTTATAGTACTCGAGTAATCACTCGTATCTATTCTATGTATATGGTGGTTTGCAGCAAACCAGAGAAGCTGCTGATTTATATATATGGTTCCACTTATGGCAACTCCATTCAATTCAATGTTTGCTACTAGTTTACATTCAATTCAAGTAAAGAAGTCACCACAACACCTCGACCCAATATACATTCCATCATCACTGATTTATATTTGAGAATAAGTAAAAACATATTACAAACAGTATCTCATTCATTTAATCATTCATTCCCTTTCATTGACCTCCCCACAAGCACAAGAAGTAACACATAATACATGTGACAGCCAAAAAAAAAAAAAATGCCACAACAATCTTGTAGACAACACAACACTTTCTCTCATCTTCCAACAAAATAAGTTACATTTCATTCAAAACAAGTACATTTCTCCACTCATTTACAATTATGGCAGTCAGAGAAACTTCTTCTCATCTTCCAGTATTTTACATTTCATTATAAAGTAGGATAGATAAAAAAAAAACAGGAATACAATAAACGCTTGGTAACACTTCCATTCAATTTTCATCTTTGAAACTTCATTCTTTAAATGGTTAGCAGAAGATGCTTGAGCTTGAATTGAGTCAACATCGTCCAAGTCATCCACAAGCGTAGATGGAGGTTGGTAACATCCATCAAGTAGGTCCAATATCACCTTTGTGGCTCGGTGAGAGAATTTCGCATCGACCCATTTGAAATATTTGCACTTCGACCATTCTCTGTATCGGGCACATCCGTAGAATCTTCTCCTGAGATTCATTCAAGTCCACGATGTTCTTCTTGGACTTGGTAACCCACAAACATAGAAACGCTCGCCTTCTCCTTCGCTTCGGCAAGAGAAATTTGAGCCGTTGTTGAAAGTCCTGCTCTCCATTTCCAATATTTGACTGTAGAATTTGGGGCAAATTGAATTAGGGTTCGGGATTAGAGCTCTAGGGCTTCAATGGCATTTTGCCCGATTTAGGGTTTTAGATTTAGGGAAAATGGGGAGACGACGGTGTTTTGGCTAATTTAAGGGCTCTATTTTGGCCAACAGCCGAAACGACGTCGTTTTGGGTGAATTAGAGTTGACTCAGCTTTCTGGTGAGCCATCTCGGTGAGAAATATTAATATTTAATTGCCACGTATGATTTCCGGCCGACTTCGCCGGAGGTGGCACTCAGATATCCCACTTTTCTTAAAATGTGGCACTTAAGTGTACATTTCGTAAGTTATGGCACTTAAGTATCCCTTTGTACCAAGTTATGGCACTTGAAGAGATCTTTTGCCGTAGGTTTTAAGTTCTAAGTAAATGAATCATACAACCTAAAATAAGTTTTTGTGTTTTTCTTGTTCTAGGTCTTCATGTGATTTTGCGGTATTCTAAGGCATTCGATGATAAATGTATAATTTGAAATCATTAGTCTGAGTTTTCATTTTATGACTAAAACATTTACCTTGTTAATATCTCATATTTTTTGTGTTCTAAATAGAAGTTGTGGTCAATAAATTATAGCAGCAAATGGAGGTTATTAAATGTGATTATTTATTGCAACTATTCAATTAATAATACACGCCGAATTTGGGTAGAACTTGGAACCAATCATGGAACCTATGACAGATAGGTTCTAAGCTTCAAGAAATATAAGGTAGGTTCCAAGTGAAATCAGTATGGAACTTGAAACCTCTCAACCCTAAGCACGTGTGAGAACTGGAAGGGCAAGAGACCTCATAATCATCATAGATAGATAAGAAGTAAGAAATCATCTCGGTTGAAAAGTTTTGATCAATTTCAGTCTTCTTCATCATTCTCAGTAGGTGGAGAGTTGCCGTGGCCGTCGCATATTGCCGTTCCCCTAGCCATACCTTCCTTTCTCAGTCACAGTAACCGGGGAACTTGAGCTGCTCTCCAGGTTGCGAATCAACTTTTGCGATCTTCAGATCGTGAGTTGCCATGGGTCAGTATGATTTATCCAATCAAGTACGTGCGCTATGCTTTTCTTTAGCAAACAGAGGCCAAGAATTTTAGATATTGATCGTGTCTGGATCTTATGTAATTGAGTTGCTATTAGCGATTTGACCTCAGGTGATGATATGGGGACGGACTGTTGACGTATTCCTGCATCTAATTCATTGGATGAAAGTGTCTGCCATATGTTCGATGATTTTTCTAAGTGAAACTAGAGTACGAATTTCGGTAAAGTTCCTACATGTTGGCGTCTGGTTGATGGTTTGATGTTCAAACTAAGATGTATTCGTTCGATCTCCTCATTGTGCCTTTGAATTGATCTATTGTTTTGCTCTGCCGAGTCTCTGTTTGTGCGCTGCTTGCTTGGTCCCTGCTTATTTTTCATTCTCAGTTTTAGTCCATTCCATTGGCCTCATTGTGGAACGTAATTATTTGTTAATTGATCTTAAGTGGTGATCAAGAATCGCATGTATAAAAAGTGAAATTGATTGTGACGTTTTTTCTCCAAGTTCGAGTAAATTGAATTGATCTGGATGTTCAGCATGTTCTGATTCCGTCTACCGAGAGTGAATATGAATTACATGTTCTGTTATGTGAGGAATAATGCAAATGCTGCATGTGTGTGCACATTGATAAGCACCCTAATTAGATGATTAGTATAATAAAATCTTTGAACTTAGAATCTCTAGTTCATAGGAAGCAGAATGTTTTCCTGCGTTCTACTTGGCTCCTAATTGGCCTCAAATATCCAGTGGCAACTTCCTTACAAGATAGGATCTCGTCTCTATAGTGATCGAGATGGCATGCTGGGCAAAATCAAGCAAACCTCAAGTAGAGATAATATTAGTTCCTCATTGACAATCCACTAAACTCGTTTCCCCCAAATGGGAAAGAATCCCGAGTCGCGATAGTAGTCGTAAGGTATTATTCAAATTAAAAACAATGCAGAAAACATTTCTTCATCAACAAAAGTGTTTTCTGTGGTATGGACGCGGTTATTCACTGCTTTTTGCTCTCTTGTAAAGTAGAGTTTAATGAAAGTGCCAACCGACACGTGTGCTAAATTAAAATCTTCAAGGGAATATTTTGAAATTTTGTTCCAATTTCCAGGATAATTTGGGCACAAAAAGTTGTGACAATGTTGTGTTTCGCTACCTAATCACTCAAATATTTTTCATCTTCTTGCCATGTCGCTAATTTCTTCTTGCTCCAGCATGTGAGAGAGTCGTTGACTAGGGTTTTGAGAAATTCTACTTAGGAATTGCAATGGGCGGGGCGAGCATCGGCGTTCCCCATCCAAACCCCACCCATGGCCCTGTGTTGTACCCGCACCATGCGCCGCGCTTTGGGAGGCAACTTCGCCCATCCCTGCCCCCACATAATCATGCAGGGACCCTTTCGACCAAAAAAATAAAATCATGTGAGAACCCTATCTTGCCATTTTTTTTACAAGAAAATTAATTTATTAAACACAAAAACTTCACATATCAAATGTTGAAAAAAAAATTACCTTTTAAGTAACATAAAAAAAAAAATAGACAATTTTAGTTAACATGTTAATATAAACAATAAGAGCATAAAAATAGAAATGAATTACCTCCAACCTGCGTTGGACGCCACTTCATCGCTCTGCGGCCCTGTCGCCTCCCTGATCCACTCCCTGTCCTCGGGGTTGAGACTGGTCATAGTGATCCACGACTTGCGGATGCCGTTCGTGGCCTAGGATGCTGCCTCGGTCCCAACGCCGAGATTTACGTCTTCAATGCAGTTTCCGCATTTATGCTCTATTGGTATACGTGGGAGAGCAAAGGGACGGCGCCCCGGCCGGAGGCAGATGTCGACATCATGGAGCTCATCTCCTCCAACGGCTTCCCGTTGCTCCTGGACTCCACCGGTGAGTTCTTGAATTTCGGCGCGTCTTAGAACGAGCGCAAGAAGTTCCACTCGGGGTGCATCTACAACACTTGTAGGGTCGTCGAAGGCCGTTATACTTTTTTTTTTTTGGCCAGCGCAACAACAAACAGCACGACGACCAATTATTGGGCAATCAGGCCGTTCAACCGGGTCAAAGTACCCCAAAAGAGGTCGAGAAGATCAGCTCACGGGTGCATGGAGTGGCTCGACAAGCAAGCACGGAATGGGCGAGGTTGAGGTAGTTCCCATCCCCATCCTACGTCCGTCCAAGGTGAAAATTCCATCCTCCTCCAGCCTCACACTCCCCAGCAATTGGGGTGAAGTCGCCTTAGAAGGTTTGTGTATTAGGTTTTGTTGGTAAACAAACTAAGAGTGTCTTATCTCATATTTTTCGATATGATTGGTGGTTACAAATAAACTCAGACATGCATTGTTTCATATCGAAAAGATTTGAGTGGTGGTTACAAATAAAGAGTTGACTTATCTCACAATAAAAGGATACGATTATACATTTGTTTCATTGACAAAAAGATACGAGCGTGTATCTATTCAATTGACGATTACTTTTTTATCTGCTTAATTGACGAACAGATATAAGAGTGTATCTTTTCAATTGTTGGTTATATCTTTTCAGAAGTTATAAAATTCAGAATAAAAAAAAAATTGAAAAAAACAATATTTTTCAAAACAATAGAAAAAGGTTTTTTTTTTTTTTTTTTCAAATTTTAGTTTGTCTTTTGAAATCTTCCATTTGTTCAGAAAAAAATTGTTATAAATTCAATGTTCAACGTTTTAGTCTCATACTTTTCACTTCTCTTGCTTTTATTTTTCAAAAAAATACAGCTATTATTTTCAATTATTTATCTTCGAGAGATCTTGGAGAAATACTAGATTTGCTATATGTTATTCTCACTTGAGACTTTGTTATATCTTGGCTAATTTTTTTCTAGTAAACATTAGCAAAGTTAGTGGAGTAAATAATTCCTTAGAGATAATGCATTTTCACACTTCAAAGTCTGATTCCGCTTTTCCCTATTGATTTTTTTTTCCCAACAATGGAATTAGAATCAATCAAAGTCATGAATCAAGACATGGTGAAACTGGATCAATTTGATGGGAAAAACTTTGCTCATTAGAGGGACAAGATGTTGTTCCTTTTCACTGCCTTGAAGATTTCTTACATTCCAGATCCAATTTGATGCTTATAGAGGATCCAAAGCCTACCACCACTAAAGGAGGGAAGCTAAGTGCAGAAGCCATTGAAAGGGTCAATAAGGAGAGCAAGAAACGTGAAGAGGATGAATTGCTATGCTATGGGTATATTATGAAAACAAAGTCCGATCAACTGCATCAGTTATTCATTGAGATGAAATATTCCAGAGACATCTGGAATGCACTCGAATTCAAATACAAGGCAGAGGAGTAAGGTATCGATAAATATTTGATTGCAAAGTATTTAAATTTTAAGTTTATTGTTAGAGCAAATTCATGAATTGCAAGTGCTTGTCAACAAAATTCATGCCATCATAATTAATAATCCAGAATCATTTCAAGTTGGAGCAATTATTAAAAAATTGCCTCCAAACTAGAAAGATTATGGAAAAAGGCTGATGTACGAGTTAGAGGACATAAAACTAGAGGAAATTCGGAAACGTCTTCAAATTAAGCAAGAGAGTCACATTTATATGATAATTTTGTTTTTTTATGATACCAAGATGAATGTTGTGGAGGGTAATGTATTTCAATCCAAAAACCACCATAATTTTAAAGTCAAGAAATGGCAGAAATTTAAGAAGGCTCAAGAAGAAAAATGGTTGTTGTTTTTGTTTGTGACAAAAAAGGACACTGTGCAAAGGAGTGCAGCATCACAAACACACATCCAAGGACAAGAACATATCAATGGTGAAGGCCAATGTTAATTCGGTTGAAGAGAATTTCGTGGCCATGGTTTCAACTATGTTTTCAAACATGAATATTTTTGAAAAATTTCAATGATTTTATGGCCAAGATTTTTTAATATTACTTCTTTCAAGTTTGGTTGGTTGTTAGATTTTGGTGCAAGTTCATGTGTGCGATGACCATTCAATGTTCAAGCATTTTGAAGAGGCTGTTGATACGAATATTCAAGAGGTGTTGATAGCAACTAACATTCTTGTCAAGGTTGTTGGCAAAGGCATAATGGAGATAGATTTTATTTTTAGAAAGAAGGTTACCCTTCTTAATGTGTTGTTTCAACTTGAAATGAGGAAGAACTTATTTTCTATTGATTTTCTTTGTACAAAGGGGTTTTAGGTTTTGTTTGAATTTGACAAGATCATCTTGTTGAAGAATAAGTTGTTTATTGGAAAAGGGTATGTCAATGATGACATGTATCAGCCAGGTATCAATAATTCTTTCAATTCATCTGCATATATTGTTGATTACCCTTTTTCATGGCATAGTAAAGTAGCACGTTTAACTTTTTGCAGTTAATGAACATGAAGATGTTAGACTTGATAAATTTTAATGGTGAATTTGATAAATTTAAAATCTATGATAAGTCTAAATTGACTAACAAAAAACATTTTTCTAGAGCCAAAAGAAATTTGAATTTATTGGATTTGGTGCATAGTGACATTTGTGAATTCAATAACATGTTAATTGGCAGTGGGAAAAGGTATTTCATTGCCTTTGTGGATGATTGCAAAATGTATACATGTTTTCATCACACAAGATCAAAAGATAATTGTATTATCCATCAAGTTTTAGCACCATACACTCCACAACAAAATAGTTTAACTAAAAGGAAAAACATATTTCTATGAGAAATGGCTAATTGTATGCTTTCACATTTAAACTCACCAATTAATCATTGTGGGGAGGCATTGCTTACATCATGTTACATTCATAATAGGATACCATCTAAGAGAAACAACATTAGCACCTATAAGTTGTGGAAAGGTAGAGACCAAACTTGTCATACCTTAAAGTGTTAAGGCATTTGATATATTATTGAGTACTAGATCCCAAGAGAGCAAAACTTGGTCCTAAAGTTATCAAAAGTGTTTTCTTTAAACATACCGAGAGCAGTAAAGCTTATAAGCTTCTTGATTTAAGGTTCAATGTCATTGTAGAGTTAAGAAATGTTGAATTCTTTGAGAATAAATGTTCTACGGGTTTTGAAATTATTGAAAATAATATAAAACCTATAGAATTACAAGTAGATTCTCATGAGAAATAAAAAATAATTTTAAAAACATAATTGAACCCAGAAGAAGCACTAGATCAATGAAATTGAAAGATTTAGGTCTAGATTTTATTACTCCCATTTTCCTTGTTGAATGAGACAAAGATAATTACGTCATAAGCATACTTTAGTATTCAATTTAGAAGATGATCCTAAAAGTTTTAGTAATGCTATATCTTCTACAAATACATGTTTTTGGAAAGAAGTTATAAATGATGAAAAGGACTTACTTATATTCAATACTACTTGGGTATTAGTAGATTTACTAAAAGAATCTAAGTGGGTGTAAATGGGTTTCGAAGGGCTGTCTACAAAAACAATGAATAAATTATTTTGATATTTATGCTCTAGTAGCATGAATAACATCTATTCAAATTCATTTTTCTTTAGTGTTCATTGTTTGCATTCATCAAATGGATGTCAAAAAGGCATTCTTGAATGGGGATTTAAATGATGAAATTTACATGAAAAAACAAGAAGGTTTTATTCTTCTTGGAAATGAAAGGAAACTATATAAATTAATTAAATCTCATTATGGGCTTAAGCAAGCTCCTAAGTAATGGCATAGAAAATTGATTCATACATATTATCTAATTATTTCAAGTACAATAATGCCAATGAGTGTGCATATTCTAATATCACTAAAGACTATGATGATTTAATGTGCTTATATGTTGATGATATACTTATTTTTGGAACCAATATGATTGAAGTCATTGAGACTAAAAAGTATTTAACTCCCATTTGTAAGATGAAAGATTTGGGTAAAGTGGATATTATCTTGGGTATTAAAGTTAAAAAATATAGTGGGGGTTAATCTTAGAATTAAAGTGATTACGTTGAAATTTTTTAAATAAATTTAAATATCTTGGTTTCGAATAGATTAGTACTTCTTTTATTCAATATTAAATTAAATTATAATACTGGTTGAGTAATAGTACAAATTGAATATGCTAGCGCTATAGGATTTTTAATGTATGCAGTGCATTGTACTAGACATGATATTGTTTTTTTAGTGTGCAAGTTAAGTAGATATGTTGGTAATCCAGTATAGAACATTATAAAGCTATTACCAGAACTTTTGGGTATAAGAAAACTAAAAATTGGGGATTGTTCTATAAAAAGTTTTGACTATCAAGATACATCGATGCTAGTTAGATTTTAAGTGTGGGTGATATCATTACACATTTGAATGAATTTTCACATTAGGTGGATGTGTTGTATTGCTTAGTAGTAACTAGGAAAGAGGTCAAATGGATTAGAAATTTGTTATTAGATATCAAATTATGGCCTAGTCCTATGCATCCTACTTCTATCCATTGTGATAGTCAGGCTATTTTGGCAAAAGCTTCTAGTAGCACTTATAATGACAAGTTTAGACATATCGGTGTCAAACATGAGTGCGTGGAACAATTAATTCATGATGGTACCATAATAAGAGGGTGCATGACAACTACCTGTTTCTATTCTAGAAACAAATTTTCTATTCCAGACTTGTTTTTGGAATAGAATTCCATTTGATAAAATTATTCCAATTTTCTATTTCTGAAATAGATTATTGTTCCAGATATAGGTTTGGAATAGAAATCAAAAATAAAAATTTTCTACTTCTCTATTTCTGGAACATAAATAAAAAATAAAAATTCTTCTCATCGTTCGTCAATCGGTCCTTCATCCGTCGCTGCTAACCACCATTCGTCAGTCGCCCGTTGGCCCCCGCTACCGCCTCTAGCAGTCTCCGGCCGCCACCGCCAGTCGCCGACCGCTAGCCAAAAGGAAGAAATTTTGTGTCGTTATCAAACAAATTTCTATTTTTAGAGTAAAAATTTGGTGTCGTTATCAATGTGGCACCCCCAAACCCAGTAAGGTCGCCACAGATACAAAACGTTACTTGTCTTTGAAGAAGGGGAGTTGTAAAGAAGGGCCGAGGTTCAAAGGCATTTTGTTTTTTTGAAAGGAGTTTAGTGCAGCTCATAGCGAAAATTAGAGGCGAGTCTCACCATCCTTCCACTCTCTTAGCGATGATACAATGCACACCAACTACACATTGAAGGAAAACATAAAGCCAAACCACTTTTATTTACATTTTCAGAATGGACATCTTGGGTCGGTATAAACAAAAAGGAAACCAAGACTTTTCACTACACTTGGCTACATCTCAAAAGAGATCATCGACCCCCTATATCGAACGTGTAAACCTTCCATCTACAAGTGTCGGCCCCCTCTCCAAAAAGTGTCAGCTATCTCCAAAAAGTTGCAACTCCCTCTCCTCTCGCGGGCCGTCACACCCATCTTGGTGCATCAAGCAGTGGCGGCGGCAACATCCCCATCATCACTCCGTCCCGACGGACGTGAACGGATAGGAATCCTGGATGACGAGGCCCCCGGCCAGGCCCACATCATACATCACCCGCACCCGCACTTGCAAGAACACCAACCCAAGGATGGTGACGCAAACGTGCTCCATGCACTCGACCTTCACATCCGAGGGAAGACCGTAAAAAGTACCACGCGAGACTGGAGGGAGAGGCATCTCTCTAATATGAAATGTTAGTCCCCAAAGGGGTGAGTACAACCACTCAGCAGGTAAAAGATCCATTACACTACTCAATGCATCAACAGAGAAATCACGGCATCATAGAACATATATAGTTCATACATATCAATCAAATCTCACCTTTGGGTCATGCATGTTACATCAAGGCAGCCATGTATAAGTCACCATATCATGTGCATAAACTACAATGCATTAGTACATAGATCATGTAGCCATGCATTCATGTATGTCATCATACTATGTGCACACATCACCATGCACTTTTACATGTTACATCAGGCAATCATGCATACATGGAACCCTACCATGTGCACATATCATCATGCACTAATACATGTTACATCATGCAATCATGTATACATGTAACCACATTATGCATTATTCAATTTCAATTCATGTTTTCCAATTGAATCGCCACATTTCTCTTTCCCGGGACCAGTAATTGCATCCCACATTTCTATCGCTTGCACCCAACCTGGCATCGCGAGGAACCTCCGGCACACACCTCCGAGCATCTCAAAACTCCCGAGGACATCCGGCACACACCTCCGAGCATCTCGAAACTCCCGAGGCATTGTCGGCTCACACCTCCGACGGTATCCATATTTTCATACATCTCTTTTCCAATTTCACATTTGAAATTTCAATACAATTGGTTTAAATCACTCTTTTGAAATCATGTAATATGCATTGAGAAAATGTCATTTGATGCAATGGTTTCAATGAAATCTTTCTTTGAGTTTATAAAAATTCATCATTTCTTTAATGTCATATGAAATGCATGAATGTCATCACACCATTGCATGAGTAATAATCCAAAGTATCATGATTCACACAATAATTTTATACAGATCACGCATCACAGCATTTAATTCTGTCCGTTCATCTTGCACAGTTTTTGAAACATTTTCAATTAAATTCCCAAATGACCTTCAAAAATTATGAATTTTTAACCATGTTGTAGACAAGACATAGATAAAGATATCTCATGCAGAATACTTTTCCATAAGAAATTAGTACAGAATGGTATAGACCACACATTGCAACATCATCAAGTCCGAAATATACAGATTGCACAGTTTTCAAAACACATTCGATTAAATATGTAAGTGACCTTCAAAAATCTCGAAATTTAAATATGTTGTATGCAAGACATAGATAAAGATATCTCATGAAGAACATTTTTCCAAAAGAGGTTCGTAGAGAATAGTATAGGCCATGCATTCCAACATCATCAAGTCCGAAATATACAGATTGCACAGTTTTCAAAACACATTCGATTAAATATGCAAATGACCTTCAAAAATCACGAAATTTAACTATGTTGTATTCAAGACATAGATAAAGATATCTCATGAAGAAAATTTTTCCAAAAGAGGTTCGTACAGAATAGTATAGGCCATGCATTCCAACATCATCAAGTCCGAAATATACAGATTGCACAGTTTTCAAAACACATTCGATTAAATATGCAAATGACCTTAAAAAAATCACGAAATTTAACTATGTTGTATTCAAGACATAGATAAATATATCTCATGAAGAACATTTTTCCAAAAGAGGTTCGTACAAAATAGTATAGGCCATGCATTTTATCAAAGGTAGTTACCGAAATCTCCAGATTCAGTCTCTCCTAAAAATAAGAATTTCCCCCACTTGTATTTGTTCGTTTTGTCCCAAATTTGAGTATGTTATATTTCAAGGAGTCCTTAACAACTTTCATTAAGGGATCAAGGTGAGATTTTCAACGGAAAGTCACTTTATAGTCCACGAAGTCACTGGAGCTCAGTACAACATTTCCAGATCTAACGTCTTCAAAAGAAAAATCGTTTCACTAGGCTATACTTATTCATTTTACCTCAAATTTGAGTATGTTAGTATTCAAGATGTTATCTACAATTTTTGTGAAGAAGTTGAAGTGAAATTCTCAGTAAAAAGTTACATGCAACACACAAAATCACCAAGAGGTCAACAAAACAGCTTCAGATCTAACATTTTCGTAGGAGGAGGGTTTTACCCCTCAAAACTCAGCCATTTTGTCTCAAATTTTATTATGTTATACTTTAAGACGTTAAAGAAGTTGAAGCCAAAATCCGACTTAAACATCGCATGCAAGCAGCTACAACAATCTGGGTCAGGCTGTTTATTCGAGAACAGTTTATACTTTCCAAAACAACACCCTTAAAACTTCGGTTTTTCCACCCTAGACATCCGAAATTTATCACCATTCAATAACATATTCTAGACACAACATGCAAGAGCAGCTTCAAAAGATCTAACTTGCCTCCAAACCGAGCAAGCACGAGCACACGGCGGGACACGGCAGCGACGAACTTCTCCTCTTTCTTCCTCCTCGTGCACGGGCTGTTCTCCTCCCTTCTCCCTCTCTTGAAATCTCTCTCTCTCTCTCTCTCTCTCTCTCTCTCTCTCTCTCTCTCTCTCTCTCTCTCTCTCTCTCTCTCATGAAATCTCTCTCTCTTTCCCCCTCATGGACGACAACCCTCCCCCCTTTTCTTTCTCTAATTTTCTTTCCTCCCTACAATGATTAGCTTGTAATCATTTCTAAGCATGCAAAGGGACACTTGGTAAACCTCCTAAGCCACTTGTAAAATGGCATGCAAAAGAAAAAGGGGCCTCTCATGGGCCGGCCCCCTTCCCCCTCCATCCGTTTCCTTGGTCGACAGCCCCATTGGGCCTTGTGGGCCGATCGAGAAAAGGGGTGAGGCAATGGGCTAGTTTGGGCTTTCAATTGTCCAGCCCATCCTCATCCTATAATTTACTTAATCCTTAATTTTTATAAACACCTAATTGGAATCTATAATTCACCAAAACTTTGTGACCTATTTCAGTAAATTCCAATCCATAATCCACATGGCCAAAACTAGAATTTTCCTATCAAATAATTATTCACCAAAAGCTTGGCCAAATACTTAATGCAAGACATGAATAAGAGTACCCCTAAAGATTGGCAAGGAATTCTAGGATGCCACAATCAAATGGTTATTTTTGCTTAGAAACTCTTCTAGAAATAGAAATAGAAAAATCTATTTCTCTTCTAGAAATCAATTTCTGGCCAGAATTGTTATCATTCACCCCCTAATTGTCTATGTGAGATCAAGCATGAATTTTACTGATCCACTTACAAAGACTTTATCAAGAAACATGTTAAAGATGACCTCGAAAGAAATGGGGCTGAACCTCATTGAGTAAAACTAGTAATGGTAATCCAACCTAAAACTAGTATTACTTGTTATAAGGGTTAATGAGTAAATACAAATCTTTGAAAGTGATTCTTTGATACTGACATTAACCTAGACATGAGAAGTCAGCAAGGTCTATTATGTCTTGTAGGCAAAATTATATTCTTAATGAAATATAATACAAATTAGTAATGTTTTTCTTAGTAAGAGAAACACATGTCGAAATGATATAATCGGCAGTGACAAAAAATTAATAGGTGCCTTGTCTTATATCAAATAGCTTTGAGTGACAGTTACTTTGACATCCCAAATTTCACCGACCTTTATTAGTGTAATTAGATCATTAAGAGCTTAGATTATTTTAGATCGGGCCAGAAAAGTGAATCCGATGGATCGGAGGAATGTGTGGGCTTGAGAAGTAAGTGGGCCACACGAGTTTTCGAATTGGGCTTGATAAGCCGAATGGAAGAGCTGGGCTTGGGCTTAGTTTAGAGCGGGCCAAGACTCGGATTTGTTAGATTGGTAAATTTAGTTTAGAGGACCGTGATCGTTGTAGATTGAGCCTATTGGGCCAGAGACGGGTATTTAGGCCCGAGTGATTTTATTTTCAATTAAGTTCATAGATTATAGTTAGGATAATTAGATTAATGTCAATTTCTAAGCTTAACATTTTTGTGATGAATTCTCTATAGATTAACGCTAACTAGTTAATATGTCATATGATGTCATAACTTTGTAAAATTACAAGAGGATCGAAATCAAGTGAAATCAAAAGGAAATTAAGTGAAAAACATTAGATACAAATGAACTGACTAACAATATGGATTAATTGTTAATGGATGGCGAACGACAGATGGTGAAATTGTCATGCATGGAGGCCACGACATCTCTCTCTCTCATTTCTCTATGTTCTCGCATCACCCAGGGTTTCTATCCCCAAAAACCAAAACCAACTCATGAGACATCATCATTAGCAAATCTCATGATTAGTCTAGCCTAGGGATGAGACCATAGCCCCATTTCCCCTCTTAAATCTCGTAACCCCTCTCTCTCTCTCCAAAAACCGAAAACCCATCTTCTTCTTCTTGTCTTCTCTCTCGGTTGAATGGTGAAGGAGAAACCAGCAACCAAAACCAGCGATTTCTTCTTCTTGCATGCGAATTTTAGGTGTTGATCTTGAAGAATCTTTGAGTTATCTAGTAGCTGAACAAAGGTAAGGAAAGATAAGTCTCTAAACTAGAAGTTATCCATTGTTTTTGTCAAGGAACTTGTGGATCTAGCCGAATGGTGGAGGATTGGATGTATTGTTGTTGTTTTGTGTTGATTTGAGCTTGATGAGTACTAGATTGAAGTTATAAGTCATTGCATGTTGTATTTGAGGCTTGCATGTCTCAAAATCTAAGAGTGAGTAAGCTGTGATTGTCGAGCAAGGTGAGGAAGTGCTTGCCGAGTGGAAAGATGTGGTGTATGTTGCGGCGAGTGAGCTTATGGATGAATATGTGCTTGAGCCGAGCTGTGGAAGGGTTCTTTGTTAAAGAAAAACCTATTGAGAGTATTCTTAGATGCTGTGGAAGAGATTTGAAGTGTTGTAACATAGATTAGTAGAGAAATAAATGGTTTGATTGAGCTAGAAATGAAGAAAACCGTATATAACGATTCTGTTTTAGAGAAATTTATATAGGAAGTCTTTTTATTGTGTCACCTTGATTTCTAAAGATGAAGATAAGGAAAGGAATCATTCTAGACTGAGTTCGACATTTAACTATGATCATATGAACGTAAAAACATGAAGATAGAAGTGTACTTAATGAAAACAGTAAGCTGTTTCGTAGAGAATAGCTTGACCTTTGATGATTATGTGAATTTTCTGTAATTATCTAGTTAGAACTGGACTTTGAATCCTTAATGAAAGTTGTAGAACACATTCTCAGGAATAACATATCAAAATTTAAGAATAAATGGACGAATTTCAGTTAGTAAAACAATTTTCTCCGTAGATACTATACCCGGACGTCATTACTGGATGTTAGTAAAGATTGTAGCGATTACTACTCTTAATACAGTGAGAAATGGACTTAGGTTTCTTCATGGAAAATGTCAATATATGTCTCTAATTTAACATACTAAAATTTCGTAGTATTCTAATAAGAATTGGTATACTTTTTGTGTCCGAGATCAAAACTGTGCATTTTAGTCAATAACCTGTTTAGACCCGAGAATATGAAATCGTAGTTGTGTCTTTTACATTAGTCTTGCATGACACACATAGAGTCTAGTGACCTTATAACAGATGTTAGTCGTATAAAATTAAGTCTCATATATCATTTGAGGTATAGGCACAATTAGTATCATGTGTGTGCAATGAGAGTGGTGCATAGTGCTTGATTATGGGGTAAATATTTGTTTGGCATGGTATGGGACATGTCAAAATGGGTTTTATCTTATAATTTGGACACGCACGTGTGCTAGGTACATGAGAGTTAGATGTATAGTTATATACTTTAAAGTCTTTTTCTTGTGCATACGATGAATGCATTAATCAAAAGGTGTGGTGGTGTGAAATGTGTGCTTAAATGAGTGAATGAACCCATCGGTACTGAGATGCCGGTGATGCCCCTCGGAAGTCGGGATGCCCATGCTGTGTGATCATGGATGCCTCGGTCCCGTGTTACTGAGATGCCTCGAAGTGAGATGCCCCATGCTGAGTGATCTTGCGAGGACCTCGGTTGTGTGATACCGGGATGCCTCGGAGTGAGATGCCCATAATAGAAATATTGTGGAAGTCCGGATAAGGGAATTTCCGGAAGTGACTTGATCAGACCGGTAGAGTTCCGGTGGGAAAACTAATCGAGGGTGGACTATATGCACACTAAATATAATTCTACTTGGCGAGTGAGTTCATTCATTATTGTTGCATCTCATGTTGATATGGATTGATTCTGTGATGGATATTTATAGATATGGATGCATTCAGAATGTTTCATATAAGGTGGTTATACATATGATGTGTTAGTATTCATTCGATTATACTTGTGACAATCCTATTTTAGTATCTTAAGCTGTTTGGTCATGATTCCCTTGTAAACTTGATGGTTATGGATTGTCTAAGTTAGAGCCTTATTTTTATTTTGTTTTACTGGGCATAGTTTTTGGTCATTCCTTATATTTTTTTAGATTGATAGTATGGATGTGCCGCCGGTAGCTCGTTATGGTGTAATAGCACGTATTGAGGCTACCCTTAGTGATGTGTTTGACCCTGATGTGGAGATGACTTTTACCAAGTATGAGGCTACGCTGTGGATGGATGATGGTAGAGCTGAGATGATCCCGATGAAGTTCATTGCATGGTTTGTTAATCACGAAGGAGCGATGTATGGCCCTCTTACTTTGACGTGGATGGACCTAGAGCTGGGACGGATGGTGCCTAGACGCCAGTGAACGTGTAGAAGCTAGAAGATCATCTTTTGTTTTTTTGACGAACGTGGGCTTGTGTGGGTTTAGTGGAGTTAGATACCTCACCCTTATCCCTAGCTGTTTTCACATGCACCTTTACTTTTGAATGTGTAAATATGATGTATATAGGCGAGGTACTTGTAAGAAGTCTAGGTTGATTTTTGTAAGCCCGAACAATCACAACAAGTTTAGTAATGAAGCTTCTCATGATCTCTATATCTAATCTTGATAGGTTTGTTTATTATGGATTGATAGGACTATTATAGGGTAACCTTATAATATCAAGTTTAAATTTTAAATAATCCATGTTATACATGCTACCTTCAAAGGTGAACACCATAGACTAACAAATGGGATTTATAAGTCATGAAAAACAATAATATTTATAATTCCGCTTGCGCTTAGTACATGACGCTACTAGGACGTCACAGTTACAAATAAAGAGATGTCTTATCCCATAACGAAAAGATTTGATTGTACATCTATTCAATTAACAAAAAGACATGAGTGTATATCTATTCAATTGACGAAAAAGATATAAGAGTGTATCCTTTCAATCATCGGTTATATCTTTTTAGAAGCTATAAAATTTGGAATAAAAAATAGAAAAATTTAAAAAAAAAAAAAAACTGTTTTTTCCCGCAGTTCAGTTACTCTTTCGAAAGGTTGCGTCTGTTCACACAGCATTGTTGCAAATTTGACGTGCAACGTTTCGGTCTCACACTTTTTCATTTCTGTCATTTTTCTTTTCTAAAAAAAACAATCATAGTTTTCAACCGTTTCCCTTTGAGAGTTTCTAGAGAAATACCATAATTGTTATTGGTATTCTCACTTTAGACTTTGATATGTCACAAAAGACTTTTGCCAATAACCCTTAGTATTGTTTGTGAGGCAAATAATTCGTTAAAAGATAGTGTTTTCATATCTCAAAGTCTCATTCTATTCTTTTCGATGAACTGCTATTTTCCCAACAGGCATCATACCATAAGAAAATGTTTTCATCCCTACTCGCACGTTTTAGTCGCAAATTTTGTTGTTCCATGACTAAACAAATGAATTTTTCTGTGTTGGTAAGATTCAAGAAATGTCAATAAGTGTCAAGAGTTACTGTTAAAAAAAATCGATTTGTTGCTTCTTTTTTCTCTAGTAAACTAGTTATTAGTGGTTATCAATACTTTCGAACTTACTAACTCATGTAAAGTGCCAACTTTGGAAGAAAGACACCCTAGGTGCCAAAAATATAGGGATTGACACATATGTATCAAAACTTCCAAAAGGTACAGTTAAGTGCTAAAATCGGAAAATAAAGGAGCATGTAAGTATCAACAGCAAGAATTTCAGGCCAAATAACTGACTTTACTCTTTCCAACAAGATTTTCAACTTGGCATTTCTTTAATATATATCTACATATATGTACATGTACATATGTATATATATCCACATGGCATTGACATAGTTAGATAAGCCCAAAACGATGTCGTTTTGAGCTAATTTGGATTTTTAGTATAAATATTAATTAAATTAAATTTATAATAAAAAATGTAGCAAATTAGCAAGGGCCTCCATGGCCCTCGTCGTCGTTGCCCCACCATTGCCGGCCCTACCATCCCCGAAAAGAATCGGCCGCAGTAGGGCGAGGGTTGGCTAGCCAATGGTTGGTGACCCTAACCAATCGTAAGCAAAGGTCCGCAAGCCATTGCCCATATCTAGAGCAAGGGGTCACAATCCTCTCCCAAATCAGGCGAGGGTCGCTGAACCTCACCCGAAGGGACCAAGGGTCGCCGCTAGCTATGGTGACCTTTGCTTGGTCTAGCCAAGGACTTGCAAGCCCTCGCCTACAATCGGCCAGGGTCATCGGCCACTACTTGGGGCTTGGCAACCTTGGCCGACCTTCACCCCATCGGCATTGACCCTTTACGGCAATGGTGGGGTGGCGATGGCAAGGTCATGGAGGCTTTCACTAATTTGCTACCTTTTAGAAAAACAAAATTAATTAATATTTATATCAAAAATTAAATTTGGGGGCAAACTGATGTTGTTTTGGGTTAAAAATTGTTGAGGGGATATTTCGACAAGCCATGTAAACTGGTCTTATCAATAAAATAACTCCACTTCAGATTTTCAATAAGCCTTGTCGGAGGTGGCACATAATGTACCTTTTGAAAGTTTTAGCATTTATGTATCCACTCGTTTGAGACTTTGGTACTTAGGATGTCCTTTTTGCCGCCAACTTTTATATGAGTAACCTATCAACTTTTCTCTAACTAACGTACCAACTATTTTTAATTATTCAACTTTCCCTTGAGTTTTTGTTAAAAAAAAAAAACTTTCCCTTGAGTTATTTATTAACTTTTATTATCAACTTCTCTAGGAAGTTACCAACTTTTAATTGTCTTATTTACCAATCTTTTATATATAAACTCTTCTAGTAAAATATCAACTTTGTTAATCGATTTACCATCTTATCACTGATTTTTTACCGACCACTTTTAGTTAACAAACTTTCTATTGAGAGGGTTGTGCCTCGACTTCTCATAAGTCAAAAGTAACTTGTTATTTACCCGTCAAAATCTAATAGATTATTTAAATATTCAAAACTATATGTGATCCACATATCAATATCAACAATTTTATATAATGGAAGTCTTAGGTACTTAAGGCTTAAAAAAAAAGTCAAAATGAGTGCGTTACAAGATTTGGATAAAAAAAGAGTCAAAGGTACATATCAGTCTAAAGAAGCTCGCATACTAACCTTTAAACATTTTTTTAAACCACCTACTTTTCTAGTAAGATACCAGTATTAGTCGACTTACTTATCGGTGTCTTTAATAATTCACCAACTCTCAGAAAGAATTACCCACTTTTTTGAACTATTTTCCAACTCTCTATAATTAACTTATCACTTACTTTAACAATTCTTTTGAGTTACTTACCAATGTTTATTTTGTTAAATTATCAACTTTTATTGTAGGTTAATAACTATTATTTGCCTTACATTATCGACCTTTTTATTTTTTATGGATTACCTACTCTCCCAGAAAATTCCCAACTCTCATTTGAGTTTCTTATCAACTTTTATTCATTTTTTAAAATTCCAAATTTTTCGTAATTTACCATCTTTTGTTTACCATTTACTATTATGTTATTAACTTTGCCTTGAATTACTTACCAACTTTTTGTTGATTTTTTTAATTACCTACTTTTTTTTAAGTTAGCTAACTTTATTCGAGTTACTTACCAACGTTTCTTGAAAGTTATTAATTGTATAAGTTGCTAGCTTATTTGACTTACTGACATTTCTTATAAGTTACCATACTAGAAAATTACCAACTTATTTTTTGAGTAACTTACCAATTTTTATAAGATGAACTTACCTATTATCTTTAGGTTACCAACTTTTCTTTGAGTTACTTACCATTTTTTATTTGATTCGGTAATCGAATTTTCTCATGAACTACCATTTTTATCAGTCTTACTTGCCGACGTACTTGAGTTACCAGCTGTCCTTTAAAATTACTAATTTCTCTTAGTGACCTACCAACTTTTTGACTATTAACTTATATAAAACTTCGACATTACGAATTCTCCTTTTGAATAACTTACTAACTTTTATTCGATTTTTTTGTTTAAAATTACCAAATTTTCTCATATATTGCCAATTCTCCCTAAATCTTTTAAGTGCTTATATTTCATGGAAAACTCAAGATTTTGAAAATATTTTCCAAAAATAATTGATTATATCACTTAGAAAAATTAATCAATGAAAAATATTTTTATTACCCACAACAGTTTATGCCTAACTATTTCTATGGGTAATAAAAACTTTATTCAATCATTTTTGTAAGTAAAATAAGTGATAATTTTTTCAAAAATATTTTTCAAATTTTAATTTTTCTGTAAAATAAACAGAGCCTTAATGTTTTAAAGTGGTCAATAAATTTTCTATTTTTGAAGATATGTTTGCTTCTAATAGTCCTATTTATCGCTTGTCTTAGAATAGTCAGTAAGGGCATTCTAATTTGTTCAAGTCATTTTTTGTCGATAATATTTTGTGTAATAGTAGTATATTTAACTTGAACCAGAATTACAACGAGGAAACCATCAAAGGTTAGAAAACTTTACAGCCTATTTGCCAAGGAAATGTGGTCGGTGGTAAATCTGATGATTACTGCAGTAGCCCTCTCGGCCCAACTAGGTCCGGTCTAGTTAACAAAGCCTATATCATCTTCGATCAAATCCGGACGAACAATTCTTCTCTTGCGTTGGGCCTCCTTGGGCCCACTTAGGAAGTCTCCCTATGGAATTGGAATATGCTGAAAAGACAACTATAGTCGACTCAATCTCATCCTGTCAGCGATTATCACCAGCTTCACTAAGGCTTCCACGGCATCCCAAGCTGAAACCCTAGCAATACTTGAAGCACTCCAAATAGCAGCGTTTCGCGAAGACAAAACTGACAACTTAACTATGGAATCCTATCGTGAGAACCTTGTCGAAGCTCTAGTAAGTGGGTTTGCAGATCAGGTTAAATGAGAGGAACGATTTCTTATTAATGACTATCTTCAATTTTTCAAGATTGACCCCTCAATTAACGTAGGTTAAATGAGAGAAACGAACCACTGGGATTCGCCCTAGTGGCCACTCTTCCAACATGGAAGAGAGAGGTGAGAGGTTCAAATCCCCACATTCTCAGGGGGGATGGGGTGGGGACGCGTAAATTTCAAGAGTGGGTTTCGACTCCCACGCCCTGCAAGAGGCAGGGCAAAAGTCTGAGAGTGAGTGTAGAATAGGAATAGAGTAGGACTGACCAAAAAAAAAAAAATGAGAGGAACGATTTCTTATTAATGACTATCTTCAATTTTTCAAGATTGACCCCTCAATTAACGTAGCCTATTGTCTGCGAGCCTCAAATACAGTGACACATTAAATTGCAAAGAACAAACGTCTTGGTTCTCTTCCCCATAACTGGTTTTCATTTCCACTGCAAGTCCTTTAGGCTCTCTTATATTTAGATTCACCTTAGTTGGGACATCTCAGACTATCTACTTAAATGAATAAATTATTCTTCTGACCAAAAAAATAAACACATCCTATCATCTGGAATTGAAAAAGGGCCGGTTACTTCATAATAGAATTTATGGTCCGTTTGTTTCTCGGAAAATGACTTCCGGGAAAATGTTTTTTGGATTTTCCGGTGTTCGTTTCACGGAAAATGAACTAGTCAAGGAAAATGTTTTTCATCATTGGAAAAACAACATTTAAAGTGAGGAAAAGTGGAAAACGTTTTCCATGACTTCTTCCCTCTTACTTTTTTATTAATACATTTTCATTTTATTTTTATGCTTTTTTTTTTTAATCAAATTTTTAATTTCTTTTCTTTTCTTTCTTTCCTATTCATCTTCTTCTTTGGCCCGATCAGCCACGGTGGCATCCGGCGACCGGCCGCAAGCCAGCGGCCGGCAAGGCTCGCCTAGCCCGATCCGGTGAAGCCGAGATCGAGGCCTTGCCGGATCCGGGCAAGGCGGAGCTCTCACCGACCTGGGCGGAGCTCGTTGGTGGCCAGATCCGGCAAGCTGGGAGCGAGCTTCGCCGAGCTGTGGCAAGCTGCGAGCTCGCCGAATCTGGTGGCAGAGCTCAGGCTCCCGATCCAGGTGAGCCCGGGCTCCGCCGCCAAATCCGGCGAGCTCGTTGGATTTGGCCACTAGGTCTTGGTCGGTGCCGGGCGCCCAAACCGGCCATTGTCGGAGTAGGAAGGAGGCGGCGGCGGCAGGAAGGAGGAGGAAGGAGGAAGGAGGAAGGAAAAAAAAAAAAAAAAAAAAAATCGATTTTTAAAAATATAAATAATTAAAAATTCATTTTTTAAAAAAATATAAAATATAAATTAATTTTTTGGTCATTTAAAAATATTAAAATTCAATTTTTGATAATTTTTCCCAAACAATTAAATGAGCTAACGAACGGTGGAAAATATTTTCCACTCAAATTTTAGGTTTTGGCCAAACACCAGAAAATAGTCATTTTCCTAGAAAATGACTTCTAGGAAAATGTTTTCCGGAAACATGATATTTTCCGTGAAACGAATGGACCCTTAATAATTTTTAAATTATGATTGAGATGGGTAAGAACACTTAGTTTGATACTCAGCTGAAAGTTTAGATTACTCTATTCATCAGTTTTAATCAGTGATATACTCCCTCCTAGAGGGAAAATTACTTGTAGCATCCAATTCACATAAATGGGCTATTTTGCAGATTAATTGTGAGATCAAAACTAATGTTTTGGCCATCAATCAATTAAGAACTTAAAATTTTATTTTGGTCAATTGAGGAGAAAAAACACTATTAAAATGTTGAGGTCATTGTCGACGGAAATTAGAATGTCGGAGATTCCATGTGGAATATTTGGTCATTTGCGGTGCGTTAATTGCGACACCTGAATTCCACCGATGGCGAGATCGAGATTGCTTTGTAACTTTCTCTCTTTTTTTAAACATCAAGTCCCCAATCAACCAAAATGAAACCCTAAGTACACAGTTGACCAATAGCCGGAATTTAGTTTTGATGATGCACTTATTCGGGCGATATGCAATGTTGAAGTTCGCGAGGGACATTCACTCAATTTTCAATCGATCAAGGAACCAGTTAGACAAGAATGTTTCCTCCTTTGAAAGAGTACGGAATTTCCCCAATTGGGAACGAAATATTCGGCCAGTTGGATTCGGACGTACCAACGTTGTTGAAGACGGAACACGTCTGCGTCGTAGTTGGGAGCGTTCAGCTGATCGTTGACGGTCGTTCATCATCGTTGTCATCGAAATCGCAATCGCAATCGCCATCGCCATCGAATCATTAAGTAAAATCCGCCCCCTCTCTCAGCATTCACCCACCCCTCACTTCACTCATTGGAATCACCGCCAAAACAAAAGGAAACCTCTTCGGTCTCATCGCCTTCCTCCCAAGACATTGCCTCCGCAAAGATCTTTCCCAAATCTGTCGGAAAGCTCCCACATTTCGAGTGAACACCGACGTCCCCAATAGCTCGAGTCGGCATTTCGTTCCGATGGCATCGTACGCAGTTCCGTGCCCGAAATCTGCCTCGGTAGCTCGTTTGGGGACGACCCGGCAGACTCCGAGGCAAAATGTGGAGAAGATCTCGTTTCCTCTATACTCTTTCGGGTTTCAGGTGATTCAATTTGTTCCCAGAGGCGTACAACTTTAGTAATTTGTTTGATTTAATTTGGTCTAGCGGTGGAGTTTTGAGTTTCTGCATAAAGTTTGGGTTTTTTGGAGTTTACTTCATGACCGTGTGGGGGTGGCGAGCATTTGAACCTGTGTTCATCTCTTATTTGCCTCATCTTTGATACTTAGATCACTATTGCATCGTCAAACTTATTTGCTCTTTATTCAAATTGTACACCTTGCTTTAGTTGCAGTCTTAATCATCTAAGAAACTTGCGATCGCAAGCTGAACTTCATGGACTGCTGATCCTAGCTGGCATTATGTACATAGGAGCTCATTCGAATGGTTATATAGTTCAGGATAGAATCGACAAGTTTCTCAAAATGCAATGGCTTTTCAGGTAAATTCATTGTAATTTTATTTACCCTTTTGAGGAAATTACCCTTGGGGCTTTCAAGAACAAAGAGGATACTGTCAACTTTTGTATAAGTTAGATCGTTCCATTTTTGAGTTTTGGTTCACAGAAAGGTCATTAAGTCACCCTGTTTCTTTGTTAGATTTAGTAGACTGTCGCTTGTATTTAATTTTGAACTGTATCTGGTTTGCTAACTCTTTGTCAATTTAGAGTTCAGCTCTTTAAGGTCCCCAAAATAAGTCTTTCAAAAGCACCAATGTGCTTCCTAAAAGCTCATTTTTGAATGTAGTTACTTATATAGTGTTTTGGCCTTGATGTGCTATCGGACACCTTAAGAGAGCTAAAGGAGCTCTCAAAGAGCAAAAACTGATGTCACACTGCACTTGCAAATTCTATTGCCCACTTAGTTATTTCTGTGTTCATAGAATGTATCAGCTGATCATGTCGTTTAGTTATTCTCTCTCTCAAGGGACTACGTGTCATAAGACTTTTCGTAATATACACTTTCTGACATTCTGTTTTTAAAATGGTACTGTTATGCCTCCATTTATCTATTGCAAAAGTTTTGATCTGACGAAAATATAGGCAAGACTATTCAGCTTCTGACCCCATGACTAATCTTCCGTCCACTGTTTAAAATTTGCAGTGGCCGAACGGGAAGCGTTTAACTGCTTTAAAAGTGAAGGCAAAGCTGAATGAGGTGAGGTTATTACAGTAAGATGTAACATTCACACATTTAATTTTTAGTGCCCTTACTCTACTTTCTGGAATTAAGGTAACCGCTGAGAAATCCTCTAACTCTGGACTTGATACAAAGTCCGGAGCCACCATATCACATGAAAGCAATGTTTCTGCAGCAGAACTTGACAGAGAAAAAATCATTCCAGATGCATCATCAATATCAGCATTCATGTCTCAAGTATCTGATCTTGTCAAGTACGTAAAAATGAATTATTTGGGCCCAAACGAACTGTTATGTTACTTAACAATCAGGATCATGAAGCACCTAATATTTATTTAGACTTGATTACTATTGATCAGGCTTGTGGATACAAAGGATATTATGGAGTTGCAGCTGAAGCAAATGGATTGTGAGATCATTATAAGGAAGAAAGAAGCAATACAGCAGCCAATGGCAGCTGCTTCAGTGGTAGCACAACCCACACCTGTTTCCCATGCCATGCTTTCACCTCCACCTTCAGCAGCTCCAGTTCATGCTCCTTCAGCTGCTCCAGCTGGTTCTGGACCTGCAACACCCGCATTACCCGCCCCTGTAAAACAAAGCAGCTCTGCTCATCCCCCTCTCAAATGTCCCATGGCTGGAACTTTTTACCGGTCTCCTGCTCCTGGTGAACCTCAGTTTGTCAAGGTAACTCCGGCTACATTTGTAGATATATCTGGTTTTTTAGGAGCAGTCAAAAGCTTATTTTAATTTTTTTTCTCAAAAGTAAATAGCTTATTTGGATACTTCCCTTTTTGTAATTTCAAAGCTTCATTCAACGCTGTGCAAGCGAAGTCTACTTCTGATCCAACTTCGTTTGGCCAAATAAATTAGAAATGAAGAAATCTCGTCTGACATCAATTCACTTTTCAGGTAGGAGACAAAGTACAGAAAGGCCAGGTGATTTGCATTATTGAAGCCATGAAGTTGATGAACGAAATTGAGGTATGTAGACATCTATTTTTTATCCTTTTCCCATTCAAATTATGAAGGTCATCTCCCCCTCTAGCACTAAAAGAAATTACTTCCAAAAAAATAAGTGACCTGTTTTTTTGGTTCAGCCTTCTTTGGTCTAGTCAATTGTGTTTTTGAATATAAAACTGTAGTGATGTCCACACAAACTCAAACCTTAAGCTATGATTTCTTTCCTGGTTATAGGAGAAACTATTAATTTCCAATGAAAATTACCTCTTCTGAAGTGTAAATTGGCGTTTTGGGAGAGTGGAACCTACTGTCACCTCTTCTTAGGTCGTGTTGACTATGCGAATTCATGTCCATGTGTCATTTACCTACATAATGATGTTTAACATGATCACATCCCTTTAAACGAATGTGGCTGCAATGGTTGAACGGCGATATGCCAACTTTAGCATTTTTTTTGCCCGGTCAGTTTAAGAGCGCTGGCCTGTACCCACCAAGTGGACTGGCCACATATAAACAGCGTAAATGTAACATGCAAGATGCTTGATCAATCCCACAGTTCCCTATCTACGAAGATTTTTGCCAACTCAGAAAAACATTATCTTTTGCATGAGTAACTAAGTTTATTATGCTCTCGCGCGCGTGCACACACACACATATACATACATATACATACATATATGTATGTGTGTGTGTGTGTGTGTGTGTGTGTGTAGAGAGAGAGAGAGAGAGAGCATATTGCTCGAAATCAATATTGCGACATAGTAATGCGATCTCACTGCATGTGCTATTTTTATTTTTATTTTGTTTTTGTTGTGTTCTCAAGCTCTTTGGTGTCTTGACACCTGACTGTTCTAGCAAAGGATTATAATTTTGCTTCGCAGTTTCACTAATCTCTGGTCCTATGGATCCTCAGGCTGATCAGACTGGAACAGTAACTGAAATATTGGTAGAGGACGGTAAACCAGTCGGTGTGGACATGGTAAGTTCTCCCTTTCCAGCACTTGTTCGTGCAGTGGATATACTACAGGACTCGGTCTTAACATATGTTTCGCAATATGCAGCCTCTTTTTGTCATTGTACCATGAACTTGACAAGCCACATGGCGCTCTTCTCAACTTGGCAGCAGCCTTGATTTCCTCTGATGTGGAAACCACTGGGTCGTCATCTCTTCCGTAATTGCTATAAAGCGCTCCTTGTCGTGGTCTTTTTGTTTAGTAGACGCATAGGTCAGAGATGTACCCTTCTCAAAAATTGTTGCTTTAAATTTTTTTTCAGACAGTTAAAAATAAGATGTCCTTGCTTCGCTTCCTTTACATAAGCACTTTGCTTCCTTTTCATATGACACATGGCGCTCTTCTCAAATTGGCCGCAACCTCGATTTCCTTTGATGTGGAAAAACCACTGGGTCGTCATCCCCTCAGTAATGGCTATAAAGCGTTCCTTGTCCTTGGTCTTTTTGTTTAGTAGACGCATAGGTCAGAGATGTACCCTTTTCAAAAATTGTTGCTTTAATTTTTTTCAGACAGTTAACAATAAGATGTTCTTGCTTCGCTTCCTTTTCATAAGCGCTTTCTTCAGTTACCTTTGTTCTTTCTTGTGCAATCTCGACCACCAACTCCATTCTTTTTCCCGACCGCTGTAGAACGTGGTGATGTACAAACCGATTATATCACAAGGCAGGTCAACTATTCTGCAAACCATAACCCTTTCAGCAGATTGGCACTAGACAATAAAGCGTCAGCGCAACAAGTACAAATTGCAAATACAGTAAGCTACCACCAACGATTTGAATGATTTTCGCTCCAAGCCGAAGGAGGAAAAAGAACAAACTCAGATGTCCATTCAGAACAACATATTGGGCGAGTGAACCCGCTGGCAAGCAGAAAATCGACTTTGACTATACATTGTGTTGCAATACAGCATGGAGTTGAATTTTAGTAACTGATATAAAATGTGCTACAATACATCTATTTCCCCACAAACAGAAATTTACAACGACAACAAAATTGCTCGAGACTACTCTAGCAAATTTCAATTTTGTTAACATAAAGAATAATCGCCTGCCACTGTAATGCCTAAAACTGGAAATTGGACAATTGAACAGAGTACCTTCAAGAGCCAGAAGAACCCCAGGCTCTTTTGGCACTTCTATTTTCCTTTTCCAGAATTCTATCAATTTCTACTTTTGTCATATCCTAATTATTTTTCCTACTAAATTTACATGTCAGCCTACCTGTTATTTACAAGTCTTACCTCAACCTGCTCCTTGTAACTCTCCTTCCACTATTGGTTAGACGGACCCTGCCTCCTGACCAGTTGTCATCATCCTCGTCATCATCGTCATCCCCACCGCCCACACGTCTGGAACCTCTTCTAGAGGCAGGCCGCTTCGGTTTGATGTTCGCTGTGTAAGCAGAGTAATCAATGGTGTCTTCCCTCAAAGCAATCTTAAATTCCTGCAGCACCAAAGCCAATTTAGATGTCCAAAAATTAGGTCATAAGATCAGTAATTGCACTAAGGCATACATGAAAAAGGCAAAGAGAGAAGGCTCTGAACCTCTATGATAGTTTAAAGTACCTGATATCTTTCCATGACTTCTTGAGAAGTGGAAGGCAAGTTGGTATGTATTCCACTAATATTAAATGGAATATTCTGCTTGGAAAGAACTTCACCGGGTTTTAGCGTCTCATTTGGAGAAAATGACTGATTTGCAAAGCAAAAAATTGCACCAAATTAAGTTAATAATCCTGTTTCATCTCAGTTGCACTTTCATAAAGATCACAATCCATCTAATTGAAAGATTACCTGGCACCGAGCATCGTTGAGGCCATAAATAATTTTTAGGTGCCTCTTTAGTTTCAACAGAAGCTGCAATGCTGTAGCAGCTAGACAGTCAACCTGCACACCACAAAGAAATATTAGACAAGAGTCTCCTCACTTATATGTAATCAAACATAACAATGAATCCAAGAAAAGGCAACAAGTGGGTGCTACCAGAAGCATTGTAGGTGTAGGTAGATAGATGTACTAAAAAAGAAGGGAAAGTAATTGCTTTATTTCATTTATTTAGAGATCAATAGTTCTTTTATGAGGTCATTCGATGAGCCTAGCCAAGCTGCCCAAGCCTGTCCATTATCCAAAATGTGCATTGAGATACTAGGGGCCAGGCCCCTGGGACAAAGTTGGGCGGGCCCCTTTTACTGCGAGGCCATTGCCAAGCCAACCATTTGTCCTTTGAGCCTCTTAGACCTGAACCACCCTGTGGACTGCACAGCCCATTGATTGGGTCTAGTGGTTATCAAGATCATAGAGCGGGCCTTTCAATGTAAGGCCATTGCTCAAACCCAATATTTATCTTCGGTCCTCTCAAACCTGGGCCAGCCTTACAGGCTGCCCACCCATTTATTGGGTCTAGTAATCATCAGGATCATAGAGGAGAGGGTACTCGTCTACCTATTTGCTCTTCCAGGTTACAATAATAGAAAGCCACGACTAGAATTTTCATAATTACCTGGATTTTCTGCATATCATCCTCAGAGCTGCCAGAAAATTCACCAGACCCACCAAAATGGGGCTTTGCCTCCACAAAATTAGAATTGTGCAGATCAAACTGATTTGCTAGCTGTTGTGGGATACTGCCATTCAAGTCAACTGATGCCGTATGATTGAAAAATGGTTGATAAGCCAACTCATGGTATGTGCCATTCAAATCCAGTGATCGTACATTACTGAAGAAAGGTTGAGAAGCTGGCCCTTGACTAATCCCACTCCCATGAACCACATCCTGGCTGTCTCTTGGAAACGATCTTGAACAAAATGCCTTTAAATTTGCCTCAATGGCCCCAGTCCGAACTTGTATTACTCGATTTATCGTATAAATCAAATAGAGTGGCTCATCAGGCATTGTAAACGGCAATGAAGCAAGAATCTCTGTGCAGTGCCTGTGGAATTAAATCAACATTCATGTTATATACTCCTCGCCACAAACAAACTCAGTGCAAGCATCAGTAATGAACTCACATCAGAAAAGGAATGACTGTATCATTCCAAATTGGATTATCAAATTTGCGCACAATTGAGGACATAAATTTGTTCCTGGAAACCCGATTTCCACGAATTAGTTTGTAGATCCTTGAAACTCCAAGCCTTGCTTGAGCAAATGATATACCATCAGATTTCCCCTTCATGCTCCCTGGACCCTTATGAGGGACATTCTCACTCCCACCATTAGAGGAACCATCGCTAATAATTTGTATAAATATAAAGGACATTTGCAGCCCATCCCCTAAACGACTTTCGAAAAAAGCAGGATACCTGAAAAGTACATATTAGTCAAAAGGCCTACATATCGAACCATCAAAATCATTCTCATTGTTACCACTTACTTCTCATTCATGTTCATCAGCAAATGATGAGCCAACTTTGCATTTATTTCCTGTGGATCAGTTTCAAGTGCTATAAGGTATGGAACACATGTAATGGGATGCACAAGACCTTGACGTAAAACCACTTCCACAATCTGCATTAAACAGGGATGAGGCTCAAAATTCAAGTGCGCAGAAATAGCTGTGAAAAACACAAAACTCACATAAGGTAAATCATGGTTACAGTAATGGCAAAGAAAGAAATCAAGCTTATAATGAGCACCACAACATGTTCTCTCTCACTCATATCAATCAGCTATTAAAATTTCCAAACAAAGTCAACTTGCAAGCATTTCCACAGTGAAGTGCTGATTCCAAGTTCTCACCTTGAGGGCAGTTTGACGAACTTGTGCATTTTGGTCTAAGCATCTCTCCAGTATCCTATCCCAGTAGAGTTGAACTATACCCCCACACATGTTAGTATCTCCTGCACCAGCAGCAACAGGAACGCTCTGACTGCTTTCATTGGTGTAATTTGCCTCATTAGTTGTAACCTCTGTTCCCATTTGAGCTTCAGCATCAAGAAGATATTCATACACATTCTGGAGAGCTTGCATCTGGTTCGAAGGACAACTTAGTATTATATACCATGAGAGAGAAGAGGCGGCAAAATAGCACAGCGTACCTTAATTCGAGCATCAGAATCAGAAGACAATGTGGCTTCTATTATTTTGCCTACATCCTTGTCCAACATAAATTCAGGCCTTGCGATTAAAACAAATCCCAGAGCCTACAAGGATTGTCTTATTATGAGTAACCCTTTCAAAGCTAAATCAAAAATTCAATAATCATGAACTAGGAATGTAATTACCTGCAGAGATCTAATTTTTAAAACAAAATCCTCCATAAGCAGATACCGTTTGAACAAGCTCAGACTGCTTGCGACATCAATATTCCTGTTACTTGAATAACCCAGCAAAGAATTGCCGTAGCGGATGAGCAATCCAAGACAAAAAAGAGAACGACCCATTTGCTGAAGTTTGAAAAACAAAATACAATTAGTAAAAGCCCATCAAAGGAAGTAGAAAACACATACAACATGAATGTTAACCTATGCCAAATGAAATCATCTTGCAAGTGTTTAAATTGAGTTGAAGAACTACGCTCATGAAACTCAATAAATGACTCGAACTTTGCAGAGAACTACGAAAAAATTCACGGCAAATTAAGTTAGGCTATGGTGAGAAAAAATTCATTGATCTTCTCACAAACAAGAAATTCCTTCGTAGATTCCCTCTGAATATCACATTCACCACATATGCTTCCACCTATATGGGCTCGACGAGGAAAGTCCACGGATCAATTATTTGGTGACTATCAAGTAGGAAACTTAGATAGCTCGACTGATAACTAGTTGGCTGACGAGCCAGTGAAAGGCATTTACAGATAGTGCTCCTAAGCTAACTAAAACACATAACCTCTAATAGGAACCTCAGTCCTGACATAAGATCCTCATTTGACACACTAATGTCAATGAATTCAACTTCCCACGTCCACATCAACCAATTGGGAAAAGGATGAAGCGATCGAAAAAAAGAAGAAGCAGGGATCTAAGTCCTGCACCATTGTCATTCAAGTATATTCAGAAACCAAATGCATACTCTAAGTAGATGTATAAATGCTAATTAGGAGCCAGCAAGCTTTTGATATTAGTGGGGCATTAGTATTCAAACTGTCCCTAAAAATCCATGATATCTCCACTCCAAGCTGGATTTCTGGAGTTCTTGGAAAAAGCAGGAAATCTGTGAATTTGCCAGTGCCAGCAAATTGAGAAAAGAGTAGGGTCTCAGCAAAAAATAAAACAAAAAATAAAAGAGGAAACAAAGGAGTTGAATCCAATAACAATGCCTAATATCACAACCATCAGAGACGGAAAATGCAAAAAATAAAACTTCAGACCACATATTGGAACTGGAATGAAAAATGACTGCTCCAAGAGCTTTATGGGGAACCAGAAACAAGAAATTGACTCATTGAACTTTTAATCAAGTTCCACCTTGCTAAGTAATGGCAGCAGAGTAGAGCGAAGAAAACAAATCTCATTCTACAAAATGATGCGACAAATGCTAAGTGGGTATTCAAACAAGCGAACTATGTTCAAGCACCAATCCAGAGCTTCCCACATTGCTTTATGAACAAATATGGCACATCACTCTTTCTTTATAGCCATTGCATTCTTCACGGGAGACATATTTGCAACAAATTTAAAGTCAATTTTCTTGATTCAAGCTACTGACCTGCTTGTTCTCAAAGCCCTGTGAGTCCAAATGTTTAAAGAACACCTGTATAAGATACTCAACAACACTAGAACCTTTTCCAGCTACTTTACTCACAGAGCACAGGCACCTGCATCAATTAAACACATTTATGTAAAATTCATTCACCACGCCATTTTGAAGAATAAAATAGTAGCTGAACTCCAAAACTTAGAATCAAGGTGCACACATGACCACTCATATGCAACGGTTAGAATGTTTTAAATGACCCATCTATTATGAACCAAACACACCCTCCCACCCATTCCCAAGGAAAGGGCAGCATATGAGAGAGAGAGAGAGAGAGAGAGAGTCCACCACCCACCACAAAAGGATGTTTGGGTGAGTATCACTTCCTACCTAGAATAACTTGTGGAGACCGCTGTATAAGAACAATTCAAACTGGCATATAGAAAAGGTTTTAAGAAGCTCCTAATCTTTCTGTTGGGTGGGTTTTTCCTTTTCTTTCTTGGATTTCTATTTGGTTTCCATATCACATCAGGAAGAACCAAAATATCCAAATTAAACTGACTCACAATAACTACTGTTGAAAAGAAGTATGGATATCCATTTAAGATGGGAATTGACTGCATCATAAATCATTATGCCTTGAGATACTTGCTAAAGAGGCAAAGTCTAATCAAAGAAAGAAACAAGAACAAGAAGAAACTGACTCATCAAAAACTAGTTTTCCTGATTCAGTTCAAGTTAGACAATTTGGGGCTTCGTTCAATTCAGGCCATAAAAGTAAAACATTGATTCAGTTCGTTCCAATTTAAGTGCAAAGCCAAACCACTTGGCCATTTATATCCTTAACATCTATTTGTGGCAGTAGAGAGAAAATTACGTGAATGGGCAGGAATTTGAAACTTACTTGATGCACGCATGGACAACAGTTAAAAAAGAATGTCGTACAATCATATGCTTCAAATCTTGCTCTAGTTCTTCAATAACACTTTGAGGTAACTTTCGAAGCAAAGGCAGAACAGCATCAATAATGAAGATGATACTTTCCAGTAATTGTGCCACCACTCTATTGTCACCCTAAAAGTAAACAAAACCAATCACATGTCAGTAATGCTTCTTTTGGCTCTCTTCTTCAAGAACTCAGTTTCCACAGAGATTAAAAGACAAAGAAGCATTAAGCACACAAAGAGGAGCAGAGAGACATTTCAGTTCGATTCTGAATGTAAAGTAGAATCAATACTAGTAAGTCAAACGGACAAATAATTTCAAACCAATTGGACGAGTCTCTATTAAAATACTGAGCAGTTCTACCAATAAAAAGGTTTTTCAAAATGTAACAATCAGCAAAGAAGGTAAGTATCTTCTGGCAACTGATGACTTATTGATTTCAGTGCAGTGTTTCAGTTTCAGCACCACATTCTCAGAATAGAACTAATTGAGCATTCTGATTCTGATGGTAGCAACCCATACATTCTCATGGTATGAGAAGATACAAAATGCGAAATAAAAATTAATGACCATAAATTGTTTCTATAACCTGACTCTTGAGATACGGGTGCAAAGTCACCACAAATTGTGAAGGATCAGATGCTGGAGCAAGGAGTGTTGGATCCACAACGCAGAATGCATGCAGAACCATCACGTAAGGAAGTGACCGCACCTCTGCTTCCTCAGTGCTTGATTCCTCCACCTGAAAACGGTAGAATTCCGAACACAGCTTCAGATCCAATAAAAAGACAGCCACTGCACGCAAAAATATACAAAAGGAAGAGATACCTGCAAAATCTTTTCCAGCAAGCTTTTGCACATTAATTCACAGCGCTTTCGAACTGATGCTAGTAGAACAGGGTTGATTCCAGCAGCTTTTGATGATTGTGGAAGAAAATCAAGTGCTAGATTGCGCTTAACAACAGTGACGAGAAGTTGGAAATTTGGCATCCTCCTTAACATTTGGACAATTTGCTCAGTCTTTTTAGCAACCTCTGATGGAACAGAACTACCATCACTGTAAATCTGAGTCTGGGAACTGGGTGGTTCCTCAAACCAAAATTCATAAAAAGTCTTGCAGACAAGATCCTGTAAATAAGAGAAGTAAAAAAATAAAGAGAGAGAGAGATCATGTAGTGTACTTTCGACAAGATCTTTGGGGCTCAACTGAATTATGACCATTGTAAACTATATCCTTTAAGAACTACCATCATGTAACTATATAATTTGTATAATCCATAAGGAAACGCAAGAAGACTTGTTGCTGATGAATGCAAGGTACTAACAAAGAATTGGAAAAGACAAATATCATCTATAAAAGAATAGTTTAAGAAGAAAGCATGATTTAAACAAAACATAAGAGGAAACTACCTCTCAACAATAGTCATCTCAGATACCATGTAAGAAAATATAAATAATTCAAATTTTCACTACAATTTAAGAACAGAAACTGAAGTTTTTATGTTTAACAATAAATATACTTTCAAATTAAGAGACAAGCAAGGAAATTACATTCAGACCAGTAGCTCAAATAAGCAAGCCAAACTAAGCATAAATTCCTTATTACCTGAATACTAGACTCATCGTCACTAACGCGAGCAATGATTTCAATGCAAGCACTAGTGAATTCAGAGAAATTAGCATTTGAAGTGCACATGTCCCGGATGATTTTGATAGCTCGTTTTCTGACACTAACTCCAGTGTCTTTGATTCTCTCTGCAACCTTCTCAAAATACTGAAAAACAAAATGTAATGAGAGATAGATATAACTGCCAGAAGGGTCTTCACAAAAGAATTGCATGGATAAGTATGATGATTAACCTGTGATCCAACATCAGGATGTGAAGCAATATGCCTACCAACAAGTTCCAATGCTGCTTCTCTCACAGATATAGCGGAATCACAAAACCTCCCTTCAACAGCAAGCTGCACCCGTTTGTCACGCAATACCTCTGGGTCGGTCTCCACAATAATACTTACCTGTTCTTGTCCAACAAAATCACATGCAACATGCTATCAAAAACTATGTACCCAAAAGTCAGTTTGCAATAGACTTTTGACTTACCGCTTTTAGAGCCTTTGCCCTTATAATAGGAGAGTTTTCCCTCAGACTTGCCTGAAATCAATCACATTGTGAAAAATCAGACTCATTTGACAAGCTCGCTAAACCTGAAGAGCAGACAGGATTACTGACCAAAAGCATGTGAAGGATCTTATCAAAGCCTCTGGAAAAGGAATTTTTTTGTCCCATAGCTAAAGTGATCTTCTTGATACAATCTCTTGTCAAAGTTGAGGAAACAGTACCAGAATCACGCACTACAGTCTTTGACTTCAGTCTAGCAAGATAGTAAAAGAAATTTTCCTGAAATTTTGGATCATCCTTGTACCATAGGCATAAATAGAACCTGCATGCAAGTATTTCTTACGTCAAGGTAAAAAACAAAAAAAAAGTCAAATGATTGAAAAGGAAAAGACAAGAATTAAAGATGAACACCCACCAACGAATAAAGACATGCACATCGTCAGTGGAACTGGAATCCTGGAGGAAATTAAGAAGAAGCTGCTGCACAACTTCAATATTTGTAATTGAACCAAAATATTCTGGATTTTTATCAACACGATTTCTTTTGGTGTCCTTGCAGTGTGATTTGCAAAATGATTGCAATACAAGAAGTTGCTTTCTGCAGATGCAAAATTGACAGCTCCAGCTATGATCAGAAACTTCATGCTCTCTCGCGCCCATGCATTCAGCATGGAACAATCTTCGACAGCTTTGACAGGTAAACAATGATCTCTCTACCCTCCCATCACCACAGGCAGAGCAAACATCCTTTGGATAACTTTGCTCGACATTATCACCATCAACTAATTCTCGTAGTAACAGAAACTTGTCCCTCCTGTAAATAACAGCATCGTGCTTTAAGCGGGCGGCAATCGTCCCAAGAAGGTCGATGGCCATGGATCGCGCAGCTATATCTTTGGATTTCAGCCCAGCGTTCTGTAGCAGGAGGACACAAAAGACCTGCAAGTAGATCACTGCATGAGAAGAGGAGAAAAGTACTTTCAACAACAAAAGAAATAACAATTATTCAAAGTCAGGGCTGACTCGTGATGAACAATGCGGAAGATCATGCTAAAAACTAACAGAAACAAATAGCAGTTGTGCTTTGACAACAGCTCTCTTAAACAAACCATTTCTCCAATAGCCTAATAATTAGAATATGGGTGGTTCACAATGTATGCATGGCATATTTCTCAACAAACTCTTCAAATAATTTAAGACTCTTCTTGAACAAAGAAAACTTATCGCTCAATTATTGGCTTGTTTGCTATGTTTTTGCCTTTCCTTTTCCTTGATAACCAAAGAGAAATTAACTAAGAGTACCAAGGGCATGCCAACCCATTTATACAATCGAGCTCAAAGCCAAAAGAGAGCTCAAGACAACACAATAGGTATGTTTTTGTTAATTTAGAATCCAGACATTCTACGAGAGAGTCAATTGCTTAATGATGTAATTACTTTTTTTAGCAGCATCTGATCGCAGTTGTCTCTATATCCTCACCCTACAGGTGAATAACACATGAGGAAAAGCTTTGCAGCTTCCCTATTTTTATAAGGTTCTGAGAGGATCTTCTTATATTCATTAATCTCCAAACTGAAATAGCTGCAATAAATGCTTTTAAAATGTAGATTGTCCCAATTTTACAAACCAATAAGACTGAGTATTTATATGCACTTTACCTCCAGGATAGGAGCTGACGCAGGATACTCAGGCAAGTTTAATGTGGTCAGCAAATCCATAACAAGATTTTCCATCATTACTTTTATCTCAGATGCATCCTGAGTCTTTACGCTAGTAAATCGCTGCAGAACACGGGACCAGAAAAGACAACAAGCCTCTGTGATTGCTTCATGACACTTCGTGAGATAAGTACCATCATGTGAGACTTCCATGATGGCAGAAACGTCAGATGCCTGCCTTAAAAGTTCAGGAATGTTAGCACTACAGTGAACTAACTGAATCAGCAAGGCAGTAATCATCTGAATTTGCCTCTGATCTTCATCAGGCAGGTGATAGGCTCGTGTTGCACGCTTAGAGAAGGGCAACTTCCAAAGCAAAAGAAGCATTTCATCAATGACATAAGTGCGATGCTGTGCATACCAGTAGAATATCTGCTCCAACAATGAGAATGCTTAGAAGAAGCAAAGGTATACTTTCAACAAAATACACATGTAACTTTGAGACAAAAAGTCATACCCCACTAATTAAAGCAATGGCCTTCAGCTGGAGAAGCTGAATATTATCCACCAAAAACGTTGTAAAGTTTGTTTTCACCAGCTGTAGAATGCAACTGTCTGAAAGCTTCTCTATTAACAGTAGATCCTTAAGTAAACCAAGAATAGTACACAGCTTCTGAAGTACTGTATTAGCAGCAGCTGAGACCCTAGAGGACAACAAACAGGGGGAAAAAAAAAAAACAGAATCAGAATATCTCAATTGAGATATGTGAAAAGAATCTCTTAAATTAATGGTATAAAAAGCAGACTTGTTCACTGCTGATTTCTTTGCTTTTATACTCTTTACAACACGGCGTTTCTTACTGGGACCAATATCTGCATCTGCTTCATCATCTTCATCCACTGGAATTTAAAACCAAATAAAGCATTTCATCAGATAATACAAGTCATCAAGCCCAAATGTCAAAAGAAATAGTTCCAGGGTTCCACAGCATTTCAAGGTAAAATACATCTCTACTTGAAAGATACACAACAAATCATTCACGGAAAGGCTAACCTTCAGGAGCCCCTTGTTCAACAGGTTTATGCAAAGCACGGTATGATGGATCATAGATACACATTATGTCCATTATTTGACGTCGAGAGAATTCAAGAATCCTCTCAATGATCTGCCACAAATAACATACAATGAGTTTCCATGAACTACTGAAGACCGGAGATGGATAAAGTACACTAGGCATAAAGAGAAAACAGTGAAAGGCTAAGAAACTAGTTTCTAAGGCAAAGCTACCTCTTCACTATAAAGATGCTTCGGCATCTGATTATGAGCCATTACTGCCAGAGCTGCATGTATGGATTCCAAAGCACAGAGGAGGGAGCAAATTGCATCCGGATCTGACTGGAAACACAGAATACTGTTAGTAACGGTAAATTTATAGAATTGCACTATTATTGTTTATGTGTTTTAGTTAAAAGATAAGAATGGAGCTTATCCCAACCAAGCAGAACATAATTGAATCAGTTCATATACTGATTGATGGAAGCATAATGAATTTTTGTCATCAACAACAAAGATTGCATAGAACATACATGATCACACTGATCGATGGACAGGCCTTCTGCTCGATGGATCTGATGATCTAGAACCCTTAATAGTTTAACAAGTGTATCTGCAGGAACTAAATGTAGAAGCTTCTTCGCACGAACCGACATTATTTCATTAACAAGTATCCTAAGATCGCCAATAGGCATTAAGATCCACTCTGCTTCATCTCTATCATCTCCAGAAATCTCAGCTTTGCTACAGATGTCCTCCAACATGTCAGAAAACCTTCCAACCGTATCATCTAAGAAGAGACCTAATGAATTAGTTGCTTTGTGATAGAATGAATGTCAGAAGTTAGATAACTAAATATCAAATGTCAGACCTTGGGATTCAACAGGACTAGGTCCAACATCTCTAGGGATTTCATCACGTACTTTTTTCTTAACCTTTGGTTTTCGAGAAGATGTAGAGACTTCCTGCAAAATCAAAAACATGAATTTGCGAACAAAATATCTGTCATGCACATTGAAGCAGCATGAACACTTACATTAGCAAGAGCATTATCAAGCAGATTATTTCGATAAGGAGGCAATTCTTTTTGCGCTTGACTTGCAAGAGTAACATTAAGTTGAAGAGGCTTCTCAACATGTGCTGTACTTCGAAATATATGCTCTTTGGTATGACCTGAGAAACTTGAACAATGCAATGAACATTAAGAACAGAAAAAGTACATATATTTAGAAAGATAATCATAACCGCATCCTATAACACTGTTTAAAGCTAACAAGAAACATAAATTTAGGGACCTTGTCATAATGGTTAAAAGGCTGAAGATTAAAAAAAGGAAAAGAATTGAAAAGCTTGCAACCCGATTGAGTCTTGCAAGAAACAGATTTGGTGACACAAATTGATTCTTCTAAATATGAGCTTTGCCAAAAATAAGAAGACCACAAAGAAAATGGCCAAACAAGAAAACAAAGCTTTGAGGTACATGCCACTAAAATAGTAGATGTCAGCTAAAATTAACAGTAATCTCTTAAGGCAATAATAGCAACAGAATATACTGCGTTACCTGGAGAAAAGCACTCAAAGGCCTCGGGATTTTGATAAAGAACTTCTTCATAAAGTTTTATCGGCTCCACACAGCTGTGCGGTATCACCATCAAATCCTCCCTAAGCTTTCTGGAATAAGGTAACAAGATAAGTCAATATCAAGCTGAATAGATCATATACTCCAATAAGTAAAGGAAATCCAGGACCATAAATTCATGAACAAGAGATACAACTAAAAACAAAATTGAGTTAGAATTTTTAACAGCAGCAAGTTAAATTTCACTAAGGCAGTTCCATCTATGATATAGGGACAAAGATCCTCATTCCTCAATAGACTAATAGTCAAACAAAAGCCTATAAAATGCCCTAAAGCAGAAAAGTCACCTTGTGTAATTGACCAAACTATCTCACATGATGTATCACAGTATCACTTCACAAATGGCAGCAAATTTTAGCATCTTATCTAAAGATTCTCTTACAAACCTCCTTCACTCTTGTTGAGCATCCTTAAATGCTTGCTTCCTAAAAAACACACTGCTTTACATAAATATATCCAGAAAGCTCACAGAGCCGGTAGGTGCATCGCCAAGAACTATAAAATAATTCATCATCCATTCCATTCAAACTCAGCATGTTTGGTTAAGGGCCATGAGACGAAATGAGAGTAAGTATTTACCTAGAAACTTACATTTGTTGCCTAGGTGGATAAAATGAGAGGTAAATGGGTGGAAATCAAAGGGAGTATTTCCTTGGGCCCACCGTGAAAAAAATGCTACAACACAGGTTGTTTTTTTCTTTTTTGCAATTTTTTCTTTCACTCCTATTTTGAAATAGAATTGGACAAAGGACCCTTTCATCAATCATTAATTCTTTTTCCCTCCACACCATCCACTCAATGTGCATCCAAACAAGAAAAAGAAAATTAAAATCTCCGTTCTCTTCCTTTCTTTCCTTACGTCCTTGATTTAGATAATAATTTAGATAAAACAGCTTATGCAAAGAAAGTATGTTTTAGACTAATGTTCTTCGATGTGAAAACTCCTAAGCTCCTAAGCATGAAAAGCACAATAAGAACTACTAATCATAGGGCTCGTATGGCAGATATTAAACCAATTTGCTATCACTGATTCCACCAGTAGAGAGATCCTGGGAAAAGCCATAACTGCATAACATATCCCCAAAAGAACTAGCACGATCCAAAATAATCACTATTGCCATGCTTCCAATAGAACAATCCTCAAAAAGCCATCATCCTTTAGAATAATCTGGATATTAACTAAGTCACCACATATCCATGCCTAATCAGACATATAAACAAAATCCACATTGCCAAGGTGCATCACGAGGTAACAAGAGGCAATGACGAAACTCGAGATAAGATACTAAAAGCTGCAGAGGAATCACCATCTGCGCACCGCTCAACAAATTAGAATTTAGATTCATAAAATATAGCATCCGTCTGTTACATTGCAAACACCAGCAAATCATGATCTCCAAATTTAAGGGGAAAATCCAGAAAACAACAAATTTCCAACATTCGCTCGGCTGTTCTAACTGCAAATTCCAACGTTATAAAGTCATAAAATTACCATGTCTGTCCATTAACCCACACTCAGCGAAGCAAATTAGAAGAGAAAAGCAGAATACGATCATAAAAAGAACTATGCCAACTGCTGAAGCTGAAAAATAAGTAGAAGCTGAGTAGCCTGGTAATTTCGATTTCCTAAATATGAAGGAAGACGGATAAAAAAAAACCTCTGGAACACGACTTCAGCTCAAAGACAGTCGATAAAAGGCCGAGCAAAGGGAAATGCGAGCACTTACAAGTAAGAGACATCAGTGTCGCGAAGCAGATCAGCGATTCTACTCGACTGAGCGAGGATTTCAGCGCGATTTAAAATCCTCCGGGGAAACGAACTGGCGGCGCCCTGCTCGTCAAACAGCCTCAGCTCCTGATCGGACGCACCGAAGAACACCGGCAGCGAAGGCAACGGCAAGCACGAGGCCACATCGGAGTGCACGGTGTTCGATAGCCCTATGCCTCGGTAGCTCCAACCCGGACCCGGACCCTGACCCGAACTCGAACCGACTGGATTGCTCATCGACGGTTGACGAATCTGCGATTCCGCGACCGTCGCAGCTCCAGAAGAATGGCCAATGCGTTTCCACTGGCGGTCGAATGCAATCCGAAGGGGATCCGAGAGCGATTTCGAGTTGGATTTTGGCTCTGTATGTGGAGTTGCAGAGAGTGATTCGGAGCCCTAGAAACGAGAGAAAATTGGATGATGTAAATGGCGGGGAAAATGAATTAAGGGCAAAATGCTTGTCCGCGATGCCTGAAAAAAGAAAAAGGAAAAAGATGGAGTTGTATTTAAGCGTGGAAAAAGGGGTGTAACGAAGTTACGTATTTGCCCTTCATTCCATTAGCCAAGTCTGGTAGCTTGTGATCCGCGAGAGAGAGCATGATAGAGTCTTGAATAGAGGTTTGGCCGGTCAAGTCGAGTCGTAAAAAGAGATGGTTGATCGAAAATAAATTTCCAAACAAGCGTATGTTTTTAAAACTCATTATTAAAAAATAACTACAAAATGTACAACTGGAATAAAATAAAGAAATTAAATTTTTGCTAGAGCTCGATTCTAATAGAAAATCAAGATAGTAACTAGATTATCAATGAACTTGAGCTCAAACATGGTAAGATTAATTATTTCCGGGCAATTATAAATGAGTTAGTTGGGGTGAGTATAGTCCGGATGAGCGGTTCCCACTCTTGAATTTAGAATCGCCCATCAAGAATCGATTCCAAAAAATTGGAATTGGAAAAACCACCTTCTGGTTCCTAAGAACTAGATCTATGGAACCAATCCCATGAAACTTTACTCACTTAGTGTAACATTTTCTAGCAAGCCAAAGTAAAAGGAAAAAAAAAATCATATTCTTAGTAGTAATATCGGTAAAAAAAAATGAACTCATATTAAGGGTCCGTTCGTTTCGCGGAAAATATCGTGTTTTCGAAAACATTTTTGTAAGTCATTTTCAGGAAAATGACTACATTTTTAGGTGTTAAATTTAAAGCGCTAAAATTTGAGTGAAAACATTTTCCACCGTTCGTTAGCTCATTTAATTGTTTGGAAAAAAATTATCAAAAATTGAATTTTAATATTTTTAATTGACCAAAAAATTAATTTTATTTTTTATATATATTTTTTAAAAATGAATTTTTAATTATTTATATTTTTAAAAATCAAAAATTTTTATTTTTTATTATTTTTCTTTCTTTTTCTTTTTCTTTTCCTTCCTCCTTCCTCCTCCTTCTTCCTCCGCCAACGCCTCCTTCCTCCTCCTTCCTCCTCCTTCCACCGCGGGAACCTCCTTCTTGCCCGATGATGGCCGCCTAGCGCCCGACCAAGACTCGGTGGCCGGATCCGGCGAGCTCGGGTGAGGCCCGAGCCCCGCCCGGCTCGCTGGATCCGGCGAGCCGCGAGCTCCGCCTAGGCCGGCAAGAGCTCCGCCTCGCCCGATCTGGCGGAGGCTCGATCTCGGCTTCACCGGATCGGGCTAGGCGAAGCCTCGCCGGCCTAGGGCGAGGCCGGCGAGGTCGTCGGCCGCGGCTTGCGGCTGGTCGCCGACGCCGCCGTGGCCGGTCGCCGGCACCGCCAAAGAAGAAGATGAAAAGGAAAAAAAAAGAAAAGAAATTAAAATTTTGATTTAAAAAAATAAAAAATAAAAAGCAAGGATAAAAATAAAATGAAAATGTATTAATAAAAAGAAGTAAGAGGGAATAAGTCATGGAAAACGTTTTCCACTTTTCAAAAGTGGAAAACGTTTTCCCACTTTAAAGGTTGTTTTTTCTAATGATGGAAAACATTTTCCTTAACTAGTTCATTTTCCGTGAAACGAACACCGGAAAATTCGGAAAACATTTTCCCGGAAGTCATTTTCCGCGAAACTAACGGACCCTAAAAGTTTAGAGTTGAGGCCGTGAGCCAATAGATATTGAGCTTGCAAGTAGAGGCTGTGAGTGAGGTTTAGATAAACAACTTAGATGATGTGAGAGTGAGATGAGACAATCACTCAATTAATGGGTATTGAGCGCCAAATTAAGGATTTTAGAGTTTTCATTTTTCTTAAACTGTTTTTGATTGAAAATTTCTCTTAAAAATTAAATAAATATATTTACATATTATTGGTCTGGTCCGATGGGGTGGGTGGACAATTTCATACCTAGAAACGAAAATCGAACCAATACCCACCGATTCCAATAAAATTGGAACCGAGATCTGGACAGGCTCCCTTGGGAACCCCGCACTCCAATCTGGTTCTAGGTGGTCGTGGTAGTTTCTGGTTCTTTTGCACACATCCCTATGAGTTGGCGTGTGTAATTTTAAGAAATTATGTCCCCATTTTTATAATTATTAAATGTTTTTCAGCAAAAAAATGAAACTCAATTGGATTCAATCAGGTTACGAGGTTGCAGAGCTTCGCATTGGCAAGCTCAAACTCGATTTAACTGGCAAGATCGAGTTCAGCTTCACTCAAAATCAAGCAAGTTGATGTTGAAGAATCATCAAATCGAGTTGGAGCAATTCGTGAGTAATTCGGCGAAACTTCATCTCTAATCGTGGTGATTTTTTTCCATTGGTCAGAGGACTTGGAGACTAAAATCAAATGAAATTTGAACTGTTAATTGACTTTAGGATCCCATGGAGGTGTTAATTTCGTGAAGGCGCCTTTAAGAGAGGCTCTCCCTTTATTGTTTGGAGCCGATTTCAAGCATTGATATCCACGAAGTAACGATCTGGAAAATATTAGATGAGGTCAGCCATTTTTGGCTAAGTATAGGAAGTGTCGGGTGAGTTCTTAAGGCGAGTGAACTAAGTTCATTAATTAGCTCTAAGTGAAATTTTTGAGCTGCGAATAATCAGTACAGTGACTATTTTGACTGTGAGAAAAATTTCAGCGTGCAAATCAAATTTGGAGGACTATATAAATACATTCGTCAAAATAAGACTTGAAAGGGGACATGAGTGATTAAAATGCTCTCAAACTTGTTCTTACTTCTCTTGCTTACTCTCCGAGAAAAATTGAGTGAAAACTATTAACATCTCAAATTTTGCCTCCATTTTTAAAAATCTTTGCATTTGACCATGGTTTAATGAGGATTTGACCAAGACTTGATCAATGACATACAAGACGCCGGACACATTTTAATTCTAGAAAAATGGGTTGTCAACACGTAATTGCCACTCAAATCCAACGATCAATCTTTTACTCTCCATGATCGATCACTCGCTTTTTGTAGGGTCGGGAAGTTTACAATTTCGAAATTTCTATTGCACAACAAGAAACTAGAGATTGCAACCATTTCAACGCAATAAAACCCCGAGTCGGCCACGGGAGTTATCATTTGTCAAGCTTCGATGAAACTTTTCAATATTCGAAAGAGGTATCAGAGCTAAAACATATTAAGAGGCCTTGAAATCAAAATTATGGTAATTAATAATTTTAAAAATGTTAAGTCGTCGAAACAACGTTTAGTTCATAGCCTGAGCCTCAGGTCTTCATACAGGCTATAAAATCTTGGATCCATGATTTTGCCAATTCATCTATCTTAGGCTAGTTGGAAAGTCTTCACATGAAACGTTTTAACGCTAAAAAATCATTCTAAGACTTGTAGGTCTTTGCATATCTCTTACACTTATGAATTTCTGTCGTCTTGAAGGTGGTCCACACGTTTATAATCTTCGGGTGGTTTGCTGTCCTTGTCGTCACCGAGGTTGTCGCCCTTGAGGTAAGTTCCCGATGCCCTCTCTTTAAATGTCCCATAGAAATGAATCTTAAGATGTCGGAAGGCCTGTCATTGTGTTGTCAATTTGAAGAGTCAAAAACACATGTTTCTAGGTCGTCCAGTGCCAGTATCAAATCTTAAAGTTCGGATATGTCGTTATGCTATCATTTTAGAAAATTAATAATAAATGTCTTTTAAGTAGTCGTAATGTCGAAATGACTTCTCGAAACATGAAATACGTGGTAATGCTGCAAAAATTCTACTAGAAATAAAGAATGCTTCTAGGCTGTCGTGATGATTATTTTGAATCTCAGCTACAAAATTAGGTTGTGCGATGTTGTGCTGAAAATGCGCTAGAACGAATGATGCTTTGTTAATTACATAATATGTACATTTTTTAACGGATATAAGGTGGTGAATATATTCAAGTGCTTGCAGTAGAATACATCCCCTCATTTGTGAGCCAACCCCGTAGGTTATATACCAAAGCGAATGGGTGCTAGGCAGGCTATGGCAACGTGACCAGAGAGCAAAAGGCAATAAACGTCGTGATTCAAACCTATGAATTAAGGTCTCGTCATGTGATTATTCAATTTCATGATTTTGAATTGAATAATGATTCTAAATTAAGTTATGAGTAGGACTTGGCCTTGTCAAAAGGAAAATGTGTGTTTTTACGTAAAAGTTATCATGTCTATCAAAGCTACAAATTAAATGAAAATGGCTCCTTAAGTAGAATGATGTACATAACTCACATCATCATAGTTTGAAAGTGATTTATCATGTCATATTACATGTAAATATTACCATACCATGTTATTTCGCCATCATGTTTTGAACTTAGTATATCACATCATATTACATATGGATAGTATCATGTCATGCTTATGAACATTGCCATATTATGTCATTTCGTCATCTTATTTTGAATTCGAATTGTCATGTTGGGTTATGTGTCAATATTGCCATGTCATGTGGCTGGCACCTCAAATTATCCCTATGGTCTAGGTAAATTTAAAAAAGTTGACTTAGGGTTGACTAAAAGTTAAAACAATGTTTGACTAACAAATTAGGAGGCTTAAAACAACTTTTTGACTTCAAGAATGGGTTGTGCTCGTTAACGAGGCTTTTTTCATATTCCCATCAAAATCCAATAAGCAACTTTTCACCTTTCGAGGCCAATTGCCCATTCGCACAGTGTCACGAAGTTTTCAAATTTTAGATTTGATTTGCACATCATGGAAGTTAAATTATTCCAATGTAACAAAAATAAGGTTAATCGAATGTTGGATGAGAAAGTAATTGCTGGTCAAACTGTGGTCAAACTTCGTGAGAAGTGAAAAGGGTCTCTGAGCTTAAAATCATACTAGAGTTCTCAAAATCGAATGATACCTTCCGTATAACCAAGTTATTGTAAATAATGATTTTTTAAACTGTTAAGTTGCCGAAACGATGTACAATTTGTAAATTCGAACATTAGGCCTCGTATAGGACACTAGGTGTAGAAGTCACCGGCTCGGGAATTGCCAAGCTTTAGGTCGAGGTGTGCATGCCTACAATTGGGACAGCAACAACTTGACAAGAGGCGACAGCCTCAAGCTATAAAGGGTGCACCTGGGAGAATTTTTGGGCCAAAGCCTTTGCATATTTACAAAAGATTTTACGCTTTCATGAAAAACAAATAAAGTTTGGTAAACTATAATTGAAAGATACATTGAAAATTCACTTTAAGAGAAAGATCGTTGGGAAAAGACTCATTGCAAAAAACCTTTGATGTTCTATGTGACCAATTTAGGTTTCTTTATTTTTTATTTTTTAAATTGGAAAAAAAAAATCATCGCAATGTATGCAATTTGAATATTGAATTAATGAACAAGTCCACGCACGGTCGCAAGCCCTCCAGGAGACTATTGTTTTTTTTAATCCATTTAAAAAAGGTAAAAGCAGCAAAGATGGTCACCGTGTTCCTGAAGCATGTCGCATCGTTTGTGGGTTGAATTACTCCCGCGTACAAGATCAAGCCTCAAGGAGTTTAGTAAAGGACTAACGGTTTAGCAAAGTCTCTAGAAAAGTTCCAGAAGACTACAGTAACCAATTTCCAATGCACCTAATGAGAGCCCAACAAAAGACAACTAGGAAACTGCCACCAAAGAAGCATCAGTCTCTATCCCTCGGCAATCTTATACCCCAACGAGAATCACAGAGTCTTCTCAGCTGCAGAAAGACCAGATTGTCTCCCTTGAATAAAGCAGGACATCTTCCCCTTGGCAGCAAAAGTGATGGAGTACGACACTTTATCAGGCTGAGGAGCGAACTCATTATGTATGACCTCATTTTTTTTAGATGGTAAATAGTACCATTTTGCGCATGCTTTAATAAGGCTACTTTTGGTCATTTAGATTTTTAATCAAAATGACACTAAAGAAAATATGATATAAAATCTAGGGGTTTTGTTATGTCCTATTTATTATTTGGTGATCCCAATAATAAAATCGGATATATTGATATTATATCATATATATTATTTAGTATGAACGGTATATCAATATAAATAATCCCAAAAATTTACAAGCAGAGATAGTAAAAATCTTTAGTAGTATTCTTGCCTACTTTATTTTTATTTGCTTTTTATTTTATTTTTCCTCTCTCTTTTTTAACTAATTCTTTTTATTTCTTTTTTCCCCTTCCATCATTCTTTAATAAAGTTTTATTAAATAGTAAATTGTAGTAATATACCTAAAATAATGAAATACCTAAAATATGTAAATAACTATCTATTTATATTTATATATTAAATTGATACTATAAGATAGAATTAAATTTGAATATATAAATAAAAGTAAGATTAAATAAAAAACTAAATTTTTATTTTTGTTATTTTGAATTTCTTAAATTATAATTCAAATATTATTTAAGATGAAATATAATTGTAATTTTTTTGATTTAAGAAGTTTGTTATTCAAGAAAAATAATTTTCTTATTATAAAATTTAGAAATCCTATCCAATTTTATTCTACCTCTTTTATGAAATAATTTTATCTAGCATATATCTCTCTTATATCTAACTTTATTATATTTTGGGTAAGTGCAAAACGCAGAATAAGATGAATTTTATCCTATCTTGAATTTTGTCCTTACTACTAAGCGCAGCCTAAGAGTTTAGCAAAGGAAAGCAAAGGACTTCCCGTTACAATGTTATAATGCCTAATGTAGCTCACCATCCCATTCACCAACTAATTGTGGATCCCCTTGAGATTTAAGATCCAAATCCAAACATTCTTTGAAAAGGTGTAGTGCAAAAATAGATGAAGGCATGATTTAGGGGAGACACCACAAAGTAGACAAGTGTCATGGGTTGATGCTTGAGATTTTGAACCATGCTGCACTTAGGCTCCCTTTTGGCTCGTGGTTGGACACCTAAGTTTAGCCTTATAGCCCACTCGCTCGCGAGTCTCACTTGAATCGAGAAGAAGTGTTTAGAGAGAAGTTTTGGGAAAGATTGTAATTCTATTGTTCAAATGTTGATGATTCCAATGAGAGGAGAGTACCACTATTTATGTATGTCTTCCAAATACTAGTGCTCCAACCAATATTTATCCTATTAAATACAAGATTACCATCTATCCCATTAAATACAAAAATATATTTCCCATATTGTCCTTAGTAGTATTCTATAATCCTTATGAAACCCTAGAGACCAGGACACTTCAAGTCTTGCCAATCATCTAGGTTATCTCCGTGGTTAGTTGGATCACGAAAGCTCCGGTCTATGACACAAGTCTCATTAATACGCTTCACTTCTCAACTATATTAAATATTTGGAGCTTGTTCAGAATTACACGTGGGAGATGCGGTTCCTTTTCCTAGAGTGATTGAGTACATCAGCTTAGTTGGGACTAAAATCATATACAATTGGAAAAGTATCTTTTATATATCTTTTCCTTTATTGTGTTCATATATTGTACTATAAATAGTCTTATACATAGAAGGTCTTTATCAAAAAGTAACACACTTTTTGCAAAATTTCCTAGATCCATCGTTTCTTCTCTATTTCGTGGCATTACCAACTGGCATATGAAGCCAAATTTGGGGATATTTGGGGGAAACCGCACTAGTCTATGCCAAGCTACTTTACGTGTCTCTCCCTTATCAGCTTCCAATAGTCGGTAGAAGTAAAAGAATTGAGTTTTGTACATTGAACTCCACAACACTGAAGCATTGTGGTAGTGATCAAGCAGGCTAGGAATAGGGAAAATGTCCAAGAGGTCATCGTGGCTCTGAACAGAAAGCAAATTAAAACAAATCAATCCGAGCAAACTTATCAGTTATTCTAAGTTAACTGATTCAACTGATACAGTCCTCCCCACCACCAACTATGGTTCGTTAAAAAAGGTTTATATATTTCATTAAAAATGGCGAAAATGGCACACTTAACATGTGCAGAATAAGGAAAACATTGTATTGGGGGGATGAAAAATGTGATTTGAGTTATTTTAGAAAATAAATCAAAATTTTTTGCAGGATATGGAAATTTACTTATATGTAGAGTTCCACCTAAAAGAAATTTATTGAATTATATGATAATTTCTTATTCGTGGGATTACTATTTTGTCTATTATTTAGTATTACACAACCATCATTTACTTTTCAGCTAGCATGGATATTTTCTTTTTTAAATGTCATGTAATACGGCATTATGGATCAAATCCTTCACAATACAAGTGCCCTGTGTAGTGTTTTTTTTTTTTCTTTTTTTTTGACAATTTTTTTCTTCTATTTGCTGTTTCTCTTGGCGATATCTCCAGCGGACAAAGTGTCTAAAACCATTTCGCATTTAATTTAATCAATACATATTTACGCAAAGTTTTTAAAGATCGAACGATTCCATATTAAAAAATAGTAAACTCTACTATTAAAAGGCAAAATAAGAATCAAAAGTTGAGACCCGCCAAAACAAGAACCTCTCATCGTGGCGAGAAACACAGCGAATCTGCATTATACGATATTTACAATGCTTCTAGAAAACTTCCGGGGGACCTTTTTCCACAGTCTAAAAGGTTGGAAACACAGATTTTTCCGTTCATTGCCTCACATTTCTCAACCTCTGATTTCACATCTTCGATCCAAGCGGAATCAATCACTATCTACGTTTCGCTGATTAAATCAAAATCTCAAGGGAAAAGCCGCCACTTCCTGCCTTAAAGGGAGGGTGACCTAGAACGACTATTTAAGGGGTTCTCTCCACGGTATTTATTTGCCCGGTGAGGTGACGCTTGCGTCGTCCTCGTCGTCTGTCCCACGCCCCTCCTCCGCTGGACCAAGAAGCTCCAGGAGGGCCTCGCCAATCAAACGGTGTTTTAAATGACGGTTACATCACCGGTAGTAATGACACGATACAACTAGGCCATCAGTATTGTCTGCACGTTGAAACGGATGGGGTTGAGTCGAAAATGATTTGATTTAGAAGACCCATTCAATACAAATTTAGTGGCCTATATCCGACTTTTTCTTAACCCGGGATTCATTTTTAGTATTTTTTTCTCCTTAAATTGTTGTTTTTAAAGATCTTTGATTTCATGGAAGACAAAGAACCAATCAATTGTCTCATTATCACCAGCTAAATCAGAATATCAAGCTATGTAAAAATAGTTTGTTATAGATTGGATGTGGGGTTTACTTTCGAACCTTGAGGTACAAATTGATGGAGCAAGCAAACTATTTTGTGACAATGATGCCACATTCAAACTATTGGCAAATCCAGTCTTTCATGAAAGAACAAAACAAATAGAAGTTGTGAGGAACCGAACCGAAAACCGAACCGAAACCGAACCGAACCGAAAATTCGATTTTTTCGGTTCAGTTCGATTCTCATTAAAAACTAGTGTTTTTTTTATTGGTTAACCGAACCGAACTGAACCACAAACCAATAAAATTAAACCATTAAAAATTCGGTTTTTATTTCCCTCGACACCACTGAGCCTCCCCACAACGTAAACCCAGAAAATCTCTCTCTCTCTAGTTTCTCTCTCCCTCTCTCTCTCTCTCTAGCTCGCTCGCCCGCTCGCTCGTGATCGACAGCGCTCGCTCGCCGGCTTCTGTCTTTCTCTCCGGCGATCTCGGCATGTAAGGCTCTTAACCTCGATCGTCCGTCAAGACGCCGTTGATTTCCCTATGCTTTCTGTCCTTTTAGGGTTTTTCGAGTCATTGTCGTCATCGTCGTTCATTTCCTGGTTATTTGCACCTCCTCTTTTTCTTTTTTCTTTTTTCTTTTGAATTTTTTGTGAATTTTTCTCGGTCGAGATTGCTGTTTTGCTCTGTCCGGACGTCGGTTTCCAGTAGCAGCGAGTTTCGACTGCACCTTTTTTCTCTTTTGTTTTTTTTTTTCCTTTCAACTTTGTTCGTCGTTTCTCGCGCGCGAGATTAGGGTCTCGCCCCCTCTCGGATGCCATTTGCTCTGAATTTGCTTTCGCCGACGAGGTGCTTGCGATTTGGAATCTATTTCATCGTTTTGTTTTCGGGTCGTGCCGATCATTTTCTGTGCAGGCATGTACCGGCCACATTTCGTGAATTATCGACGGAATAGCTTGGCTTGGCTATAGCATGGCTGATTTGGCTTTTCTGATATGGCTTGTTGGGGCTTTTGCTTGAGATCGCATACTTGGCTTTTGTTTTGTTTCTTTCGGTTTTTAAAATGCCTCACTGAGAATTATAAAAAAAAAACCAAAAACCAAAAAACCGAAAAACTAAACCGAGCCGAAATTTCGGTTCGGTTCGTATTCGGTTATGGTCTCATTCGGTTCGATTCGGAAGATTTTTCTAACGGTTCAGTTCGGTTCGGTTTTTCAAAAAAATCGAACCGAACCATTGACACCCCTCCCTAGTAAAATAGTTGGTAGACATCTTCACTAAGTCATTATGTTAGAGACAACATGCGTATCTACTAAGCAAGCTAGGCATCTTTGATATATATAAGCCACCAACTCAAGAGGGAGTGTTGGAGAAAGGATTTGAAATGATTATTGACTTCGATTCTAATCACATAGATTGCGGACTAATTAATTCAGACAATCAGCGAGAAGGACTAAATCATTCAATCAATATGCGAGAAGGAGTGTTCTCAAATATTCAAAAGATACAAGACAAAAGCTACTGCATCATCAATGTCAAAATTAATGGGCATAAGATCTCATTTTACTTTTAGCACCTATCAAAGTAGACATGAACTTGACATAACAGTAATATTTTTGACGTAATGCTAAATCATATATTTTCTTTCACTTCCATACCTTCACAATCAATTCATATATTGTCCAGAATATGTCATTGCCTTAATGATCTTCTTTGTTATTATGGCCCTGTTTGATTCGGTATTTGGAATGGACTTTGGGACTCTAAAGTCCCTTGGCTAAATGTAAATGCGTTTGGTTCGTATTTTTGCTCAACTTTGACCTTTAGTCCAAAGTAGGCCCGAGGTAATTTGGGAATTTGCATTTTTGGAATGCAAGTCGGTTATTGTTCATCTTCTCCAAAACCACCGCACGGAAAAGCCGATTAGAGGTCGACAACCGTCGGCCAAGAGATCGCACACGGTGACGACCGCCGCCTGAGGGTTGCTCGACCCCGGCGACCATTGCCGAACCTCAGGTGATGCCTGGGTCGTGCGACCCAGGTGACTGATGGCCTGAATCGCGTGACCCAGGCGGTCGCTTGAGGTCGTGCAACCTCAGGTGGTTGTCGCTGGGGCCACCTGAGGTCGTACAACCCCAGGCGACGATTGCCGGGGTCGGGCGACCCCAGGTGATGATTGTTGGGGTTGGGCAACCCCAGGCGATTGGTCGCTTGAGGTCACGCAATGGTCGCCTAGGGTTGTGCAACCTCAGGCGGCCTTGCCTGAGGTGGGCGACCTCAGGTGACGGCATCTAGGGGCTAGATTTGGTGGTCTGGCGGCCAGATCCGGTGGTCCGATAGTCAGATCTAGCCGGTCGGTGACCAGACTTCAAAAAAAAAAAATACAAATGTTTTTTTTTTTGTTTTTTTAATTTAATAGCATCCCTTTACAAATGCAAATTTTACTAAATAGTATTTTGGCCAAAGTTGTTTCTCAATACATTTTAGAATTACAATTCACCAAACGCTATTTGCATTTCGGAAAACTCCTTTCACCCAAAGTATTTACATTTTTGCAAAGACATTTCCCAAAAACCAAATCACAGGGGGCTATGTCTCTCTTCTGACCTTCCCTTTCATTTTATCTTAAAGCCTATAAGTACCACCTACATTGGTGAAATTTAAAGAGATCTATCTCATTCTGCAAATATTACCTCCTCGGGACTTTCTCACGTCGTTACGACTCTCTGTAAAAGCTTTCTTCCATTGGCTATGGCAATGGTAGTCTCTGCAGTAGACAGTTGTAAGTGGCACGATGCACGTGCTACTTTTTATAGCGACATGGAAGGTGGATAAACTATGTGTAAGTACTCTTCAAACTCTCACATGGAGATATGGATTTTAGGTTTGCTTCTCTATATATAAAATCATGTAATCTCTCTTCTCTCCTTCAAATGTCATGCATGGAAAGTTGGAAAAATTACCAAAAAAGGCCTTAAACCTATTGTCAATCTAATCATAACTTTTTTTTTTTTTTTGGGTTAATTGCGTCATAAATCTTTTGTATTTGTGTCAGTTTAATCTATCCGATCAATTTTAGTCAGAAATTGCTAACATGGATGCTATTTGTCATATGTGACGTGATCGGCGCTATCATGAACAATTTTTAATAATATTTCCAATTATCTATATATTTATCTTTTGTTTTGTTTTTTCTTTCCTTCCTTCTTCCTCGAGTCGGTCATCTGACCTTGGCAACTAGCGAGGGCTAGCAAGGTTGATCTCACTGATCCTTAACGAAGTTCGTCCCTGCCCCTATTGAGGCTCAACCTTGCCGTCGCTAGGTGAGGCTTGTCCTTGTTAGTGGCTAGCGAATCTCACCCCTGATGAAGGTGAGCCTTCACCCTTCCTGGCTGTGAGTGAGGGTTGCTTGACCTTTGCTCGATCTAGATTTGAGCGAGGTTGCCTCTCTTGTTGTTGTTATGGCCTCACCTAGATCTAGGTGAGGTTGATGACCACAAGCGCTACGCAGCCTTCGCTCACAGTTGGAGAGGGCATCTTGGCTCTCATGTCGCTCGTAGTCGGTGAGGGCATGGTCGCTCTCACCAACGTTGACCTTGCCATATAGGATGACTAGTTTCGATATTAGCAAATGTCAATCAAAATTAGCCGGATAGACTCAATTGACAAAAGGCGAAAAGATTTAGGATTCAATTGGCAAAATTGAAATATTTAAGATTGAATTGACAAAAGCGTAATAAGTTTAAGACTTTTATACAATTTTCCCAATATGTATACCAACCATTTCAGTTAGAATATATCTGAGGTGTATGGTTTATCTATGCTACCTGGATTGGATTCGTCTTGCTTTGTTTGCCTATCATTTGAATGTTTGATTGATCTCAATGAATTTTTTTAGACATATTGTACATTCTTGAAAAGATACCACTCACACGTGGCAGATTAACTCGATTCATTATCTCTTACATGATGCGGCAATTTCAACTAAGGGCAATTGATGAAGTTTTAAGCTTTCCAAACTCAATATAAACTACACATATATTAAAATTAGGAAATTCTATAATATTGCATGAAAAGAAATTTGACCAAGGAATGTGGTACCAAAATGGCGACGTGAGAACCGTTAACTCTCTCATCATGCATGATTGAACCCTCAAACCTAGATATTTAGTTTTCACATATCATTTAACCTATCGACATCTGAAATTTTTCCAGCAAATCAGATATTCATTTTTTATAGAAAGTAAAAAATATATAAATTAGAATAATATAAAATAAAATAAATGATAAAAGCTCCAATTCGGTCATAATTGCAAAGGCCTGGTCCGGTCCGTAGGGCCTGGTCCAATTCGCACAAGCATAGCAAACCTCCAGTCAAGCACATCAAGCACATGGTCCAAGTCGTTCCAAGTTTCCAACCCGTTTTCGCGTTAGTTCCAGTAAAACTCGGTTCGCCCAGACCCGTCAGTCTAGGAAATCCAGTCCCTCAGCCTAGTTCAGGAGCCTATCAAGCGGCCCTCAAGCCCCCCTTTCTTTCTGTCTAAAAGTTCAAATCAGGTGCACGCGGATGAGGGGGGCCGAGCACAGGAATCCGGACGAAGGTTGATACACGCGAATTGGGACGTCAGTAACAGAAGTCTCTCTCTATCTCGCTCTCCCATCTTGGATTAGCTCCCGCTCACGCAACAAGAAAGAGAACGAATACTATGCACAAGTAGTAGAAGCTCCAGAAAATAAAATTGAAAAATATTCTCTCGGACTTTCCCTCTAGTTTCACGGCCGCTCCATCTCTAATCGCCACCAACTTCGGGCTCATCCTTATCGTCACAGTGCCATCTCATCGGCTGCGACTCAATTTACTCATTCGGAAATGATTCCAACACTGTTCAGTCACGTTTCCAATTGTGCCCTATTCTTAATGCAAAGCTAATTCTCCAATTCGTCACTCGTCTTTGCTCAATCATGTTTTCGATAGTGCCCTGTTCTTAATGCAAAGCTAACCCTCAGATTCATCACTTGTATGTAACATCCTCAATCTGACCCCAATCTACAAAACGGGATTACAATGGAAATCGATAGACTACAGAAAAGCTCAGAAGGCCACTTTGGAATGAAAACTCAAATTTTCATTGGTGGATCGCAAAATTTCGGAAAAGTGGAAACGATTCACAAATGAGGTACCATGAGCGCCCAAGCCCACGGACGGGCCCATTAGGCCACATGCCTACCCATGGCTGGCCCAAGGAGGCCCATTAGGACAACTAGGCTCATTTTGGATTTTTGTAAGCTTGCACATTAATAAGTCCATGTGCATGAATAGTGAAATGGGACCATGGTTTAGTGTAATTGCTATTTTGCCCTTTCTAGAAGATGACTAGTCTAATGAGACAAAAATGGTGGGCATGAGGAAGGGATTGACGCTCAAGGAAGAAGGAGGTGAGAGAGAGAAAGTCTAGCCTAGGTAGTCTACCTAGCCTATCTTCCTATTTCAAGCATGTGCAAAAGCCAATCATTTATGAGATTGTATATGCAATCTTCATGAAGCTTGCATGGCCATGTAAAAGACTTGATTGTGGGAGAATTAAGGAAAAAAAGTACTTGGGGGTTGTTCACTCTCTCTCTCTCTCTCTACTTTGGGGCTTGTTCACTCTCTCTCTCTCTCTCTCTCTCTCTCTCTCTCTCTCTCTCTCCCTCAATTACGCTCTCTCTTTCCATCACGCTTGCAGCTGAACCCTCTCTTTTTCTCAATCTCACCTCACACCCATCTCTCTCTTTCCCTCTTGGTTCTCACCACCGCCCTTTGCTGTCCACTGTCCAGCTCGTTGATCCGTGTGCCACCATCATCGTCGCGTGCCATCCTCACCATCGAGCCACCACCAAGCACTGTCATTCCTTTTGGCCATTTATAGCTGTGAGCCATTCAACTCACTACCCTCACACCACCTTTGCTGTGAGATCTCGCTGTTGAACTACTGTCCTCGTGCTCGCCATTGCCGCATCATTGAGCTACGCCGTGCCAAGCCGCTATTTCTCCATCCCCTACTGCCTCATCTTGACGCCTCATAGCCACCTTTGCCAACCGTCCAACTCACCGTTGTCGCCACCGAGAGCCCTTCACTCCAGCCGCCACTTGTTGTATGGCCAAGAGAAGTGCGTAACTTCCTAACCCTTGTTTAGGGTTGTGATTGTGCTTGGAAGTAGGATTATGATTAGAATAAGGTTGATGGTGTTAGATTAGGGGATAAGTGGATTAAGGTGATAAGCTATCATGATAAGTGATAAGTAGAGGTGATAAGTTATCATGACAAGTGATAAGTAAAAATGATAAGCTATCATGATAGGTTATAATTGGATGCGATAAGTTATCACGATAAGTGAAAATTGGATGTGATAAGCTATCGTGATAGGCTACAATTGGATGCAGTAAGCAATCACGATGAGTGAAAATTGGATGTGATGAGCTATAGTGATAGGCTATAATTGGATGCAATAAGCTATTGTGATAAATGATAATTGGAAATGTCAAGCTATCATGATAGGTTATAATTGGATGCGATGAATTATCGTGGTTGTGATAAGTGCTTATTATGTTGTAATTTTTAAAGTGGTAAGTGCTCATTAACTGCTAATTTTAAATGTAATATATACTTATGCAATTTCCATTTTAAAAATGATAAGTGCTCTCGGCATTCTATTTTTATAAATGATGATGATGAATGCTTATGAAAGGCTATTTTGAAAAGTGAGGTGTTCATTTGTTAAATGAAATCATGGTGTCATGTTATATATATCATGAGGTGGATGCATGATTACTTTGGTAGATGTTTAATCAAGGGGTGATCATATAACATTATTTTATGACATCTTTGTATGCAAATATTGCTAATGTATGATGTATGAGCATTAAATACTCTTGTATTGGCTAATGAGAAAGATACAATTTGCTTGAGTGGTGACATGCTTGTGTGATCATATAATGGTTTTGTACTCTTATGATTACAAGGGATGATATCCGATCAATTTCAGATGCCCCCACATCAACAAGATGTCATTCGTGGATGGATTTCGAAACGAAGTTTCTTAATTGAAATGCTGTCTTCAAGTGAGGTTGAGACGGTACTGTGCCTGATGGGGAGATGATGCCCAGTTAAGTTGGAAGACTACCAATGTGAGTGTCGGTCGTGGCCAAAAGCGATCGTAATAATCTAGACTCGTGTGATGCATTGTGCATGGAAGTATTAGTATCAATGTCTAGATTATTGAATTGTGATTGTCGTATGCTTGTTGGAATGGTGCAATCATGTAGTGATTTATTATGCAATAACTGGACATGTGGTAAAGTACCGTACATTAAGTTGCCTATTGATTTGCCATCGGTAGATAAGTTACGTGTTTAGGGCAACTCCAAGGCAAAATACCTCCCTACTTAAGAATTAGGGAGCTTACTTACTGAGTTTATCTCATTATTGTTGTTTAAATGTTTTAAGCCTAAGCATGCCCGAACCTTTCTGCCATATATGTTTTGGAGTGCTTGTGGACTAGGATACAAAGGTAACCTTATATCCCATTGCGGGAATCGACACTCGTTATGAGATATATGTAACCACCATTTAGGTGTATGAAGGGTTAATGAATTTAGTATCTCATTGGTTTATGGCTTGGTACATTTGGGTAGGGGAAGATTTATTTGGCCCTCTCTAGTGATTCAATGGGCCTCCGGTAGGGGACCTGAGAATGTCAGCTAGGATCCCATGGACCTAGATGTCCCTGATGGTCCTGTTACCGACCCAGAGACCGACTTGGATTAGGACCACAACCTTGAGCCATAGTACTTTGAGCCGATAGGCTACTAAGAGCGTGTGGGATGCATCACTTTTTGAGGTCATCCTCATAGTAACAGAGGTGCTAGGCTAACAGCCCCCTTTTTGCTCCATGGACATGTGTATTGGCCAAGCTTTTGATGTAAAAAGTTAGTATGTAATGGTTTGTGTGTGTGTGTGTGTGTGTGTGTGTGTGTGTGTGTGTGTGTGTGAAAGTGTGTTATGATATTATGCTATCCCTATTTATGAATGGTTGGGTGGTTTATTTCTACTTCCGTTTACGTATAATCAAAAGATAAAATGAATGGTTGGTGACGCCTCCTGGAACGTCACAATTAAATGACTGAAGAAAAAGATGATTGTTGTGAGTTCGAGGGTCGAGACGTGACATACTTGGTTTGTTTCTATTAGAGCATGGTCATAACTTGAAGTGATAATGTGTGTTAAGACCTCGAGATAATTAGCTAGGAACATGCGCTATGCTTGTGATCGCCGATTGTTTTGTTGATTTGTGGTTTCGAATTCCTAATTGTATTATTGGGCTTATGGAATCAGTTGTTCTTATAACTTTGAGAGAAGAATAACCCAGACTTGATAATGTATAGAAGAAGGGTAACTCTGGGCCAAGCTAGTGCCATAAGAAGGGCACAAGGGGATCCTAGAATCAATGAGATTCAGCAAACCTTAGAGGCTATTGGAAATTTAATGAAATAGCAAGCTTAGAATTAGGCTGATGCTGCTATTGCTACCACTACTACTACTTCCAATGATGCCCTATTAACAAGAGACGAGATGCATAAGCATGTAAAGCAGTTCATAAAGCTAAAGCCGCCACAGTTCACCAGAAATGGTGATCCCAAAGCTGCTGCCTCATGGGTTTAGGAGTTAGAGAAGGCTTTTGCACTGCTGAGGTGCATTGAAGAAGACAAGGTAACCCTAGTGATATACCAATTGCAATGTAACGCTAATGACTAGTGGGAAGCCACTTGAGGAATGGTCTTTCCCGAGGGCACAATCCTTGCTTAGGGTGCCTTTGTGGAGGCATTCAACATAAAGTACTTTTCTAAGTGTGTGCGAGAGCAGAAGATGACTGAATTTCTGCAACTCTGCTAGAATTACTTGTTCATTGACCAATATGAGGCCAAATTTGCTGAGTTGTCGAAGTACACACCAAGGATGATTGAGGATTCAATAGACAGAGTGAAGAGATTCCAGGATGGTTTGAAATCGGAAATCCATAGTTAGCTAGTGCCCTTGAACTTGACCAACTATGACGAGTTGTACGAAAGGGCCTAGCTGATTGAAAATGATGTCTAAATGAGCAACCACATCAGGATCGTGGTTTACTTTTAATAGGGAAAACCATCGGTTTAAGAAGAGGCTGATGACAGGAGGAAATACCCTATCCTTTTCCATAGAAAAAGTGGCGTTAGGAAGCTAGCACACCATCTGAATAATGGGTGTCACTTTTGTGGTAGGGATCACAGGATTGCACCGTGCCCTACCAAGATGAGAGCGTGCTTTGGGTGTGGCTAGTATGGGCATTAAGTATGAAATTGCCCACATTGACTAGCTAGAACGCAATCTCAACAATTGCTCAATGGGACAACAATCTGGAGCCATACCACATATCAACGATGATCAACCCCTTGCTAAGGGAAAGACGTATTAGTAACTAGAGAGGAAGCGAAAGACTTCTGGGCCATAATCACAGGTACGGGTCTCCTTACAGTAGCATGCTGTTTACGCATTGTTTGATACAGGAGCTATGCATTCGTTCGTAGCTGAGGCTGTTGGAAACGATCCTTAACATCTCCACCTCTATGAAGGATAAGGTGTTATCTATTTTAAACTATTAAAGGTGTAAGATAGTTGTTAATGGGCGAAAAGAGTTGATAGATCTAGCTATTTTGGCTATATATGACTTTAATGTCATAATTGGGATAAATTGGCTAAAAAAGCAGCGAGTCACGGTTAATCGTTATAGTAAGATTATACAGTTCAACCTGATTGGTAGTTCTTGTTACAAATTCGTAGGGAACAGAGGAGGACCCTCTATACCCTTGATTATATCGCTCGTGGTAGAACGATTGCTAGAGGAAGGTTGCTAGGGCTATCTGGCAATGGTAGTGGATATGACGATGGAAGAGCCAAAGTTGGAAAATATCGCTGTGGTGCAAGACTTTGCAGACATCTTTCTGAAGGAATTGCTAGGATTGCCTTTTGAAAGGGAGATAGAGTTCGTTATTGAGTTGGCCTCTGCAACGAAACCAATTCCCAAGGCATCATATCGAATGTCGTTATTAGAACTAAAGGAATTGAAGGTGCAAATGCAAGAATTGCTTGATAAGGGATTCATTCGCCCTAGCACATCGCCATGGGGAGCACTTGTCATGTTTGTGAAGAAGAAAGATAGGTCGTTATGACTATGCATAGACTACTGACAACTTAACCTAGTGACAATCAAGAACAAGTATCCATTGTTGAGGATCGACAACTTGTTTGATCAACTTCAAGGAGTTTCAGTATTCTCTAAGATAGACCTGAGGATAGGCTTCCATCAGCTGAGAATCAAGAAGGAGGATATCTCGAAGATTGCATTTCAAATGCGATACGGCCACTACGAGTTTACGGTGATGCCACTTGGGATAACCGCTGCCCTAGCTACTTTTATGGACTTAATGGACCGAGTGCTCAAGGCATAATTGGATCAATTTGTCATAATTTCATTAACGATATACTAGTGTACTCAAAGAGCCTAGAGGAGCATGAATAGCATTTAATGATGGTATTGCTAACCCTCCAAGAACATGTACTTTATGCTAAGTTTGGTAAGTATGAGTTCTGGCTCACTTGAGAGCTTTTCTAGGACACGTAATATTTGGCGAAGGAATTTCAGTGGACCTGACAAAGATTGAGGCAATCATGAACTGGCCAAAACCAACAACAATGACTGAACTTTGGAGTTTTTTGGGATTGGCTAGTTATTACCAACAATTCGTGGAAAGGTTCTCTGGAATAGCTATGCCCCTGAGCGACTACTAAAGAAGGAAGTGAAGTTTGAGTGGATGAATAAGTGCGAAAAGAGTTTCCAAGAGCTCAAGCACAAGCTGACTATTGCCTCAATATTGACAATATCGTCTGATCTTGGAGGGTACGAGATCTACAATGACGCTTCTTGGAATTGGCAGCGATCATCTTCACTTTGAAGATTTGGAGGCACTACTTATATAGGGAAACATTCACAATCTACACCAACCATCAAAGCCTGAAGTATTTGTTTTCTTAAAAGGAGTTGAACATGAGACAATGATGTTGAATGGAACTTTTCAAGGATTATGACTGCGACATCCTGTATCATCCTGAAAATGCCAACAAAGTAACGGATGCGTTCAGTCGAAAGTTGACGATTGTGCAAATGATGGTTCAAGAATGGATCTTTCTCGAGGGAGTACAAGATTTGGATTTCAGATTCGAGGTAAGTCACCTCTCTAGTCTTATGGCTACCTTCTTAATTGAACTTGAAGTGCAAATCGGCATTAAAGCATTGCAGTCAACGAATCCATCAACCCAAAGGGTTTTGCAAGAGAGTGCGGAGAAAGGAAACCGAACTGTCAAGAAGTGGAGGATGGGATATTGAAATTTCAAGGATAGTCATGTGTGCCCCCACAATGTAGAACTCAAGGAAGAGATTCTGGCAGAAACTCACCGAAGTAACTATAGCATACATCCAGGTAGCACGAAAATGTATATGAATCTTCGATAGTATTATTAGTGGAATGGCATGAAAACTAACGTCACTAAGCACGTGGCCAAGTGCTTGACATGCTAATGAGTGAAAGCATAGCACTGCAAACCCCTAGAAATCCTAGAGTGTAAATAGGAGCATATCACAATGAACTTTATGATGGGACCACTGAGGAGCTAGAGAAGTAATTAGTCCATTTGAGTTGTAGTTGACAAACTGACCAAGTTAGCACACTCTATCACTATATGAAAAGACTTTGCCATGGATAGGTATGCTGAGTTGTTTGTGCCGCAAATAATTTGGTTGTATGGAGTGCCTGTGACGATCAATTTAGATTAGGATCCCAAGTTCATCGGCGCATTTTGGAAAAGCCTACAAATTGCCATAGGAATGAGGCTATAGTTTAGCACGGCTTATCATCTACAGACGGATGGTCAATCTGAGAGGACCATTCAGACATTGGAAAACATGTTGCGAGCTTGCGTCGTGGATTTCAAAGGAGGATGGGAAGATCAACTACACCTCGTCGAGTTCGCAAGCTACTAGTGGAGCATCCAAATGGCACCGTTCAAAAGCACTATACAGTTGTGCCTACAGAACACCTGTTTATGGGGATGAAGTTAAGGAAAGGAAGATTACTTGCCCGAGCTAGTTCAACAATCCACAAATATGGTTAAGCTTATCAGGGACAAGCTAAAAACATCTTAGAACCATCAGAAGAGCTATGTGGATAAACAATGAAGGCCTTTGAAGTTTCAAGTAGGTGACCACGTATTCCTTAAAGTGTCGCCAATGAGAAGGATGTCAAGTTTTGGCAAGAAAGGAAAGCTGAGCCACAAGGTTGTTGGACCCTTCAAGATTCTAGAACGAATAGGGACTTTGGCTATCGATTAACGTTGCTGCCTAGTCTTGCTCAGATTCATAACATGTTTCATGTATCCATGCTGAAGAAATATGAACCAGACTTGACGCACGTGCTCGATTATGAAGAGATTGAAGTTGACAACAGGGAGTCGTATGTTGAGCAATTGGTGTAGGTTTTGATAAAAAAGAGTGAGTGCTATGCAACAAGGTTATTCCCTTAGTCAAGGTTGTGGGCAACATCATGGTATTGAGAGAACAACTTGGGAAAGTGAGCACATAGTGAGATGTCAACATCCTCATTTGTTTGAAGAAATGAATAATTTTGTAAATTTCAAGGATGAAATTTCTTTAAGAGGGGAGTTGTAACATTTTCAATCCGACCCCAATCTACTAAACGGGAATACGATGGGGATCGACAGACTACGAAAAAGCTTAGAATGTCACTTTGGAACAAAAACCCAATTTTTCATCAACGGATCGTGAAATTTCAGAAAAGAGGAAATAGGTCGCGAACGAGGAACCACGAGGGCCTAAGCCCATGAATCGGTCCATTGGGCTACACGCCCACCCATGATTGGTCTAAGGGGGCCTATTAAGACAATTCGGCTCATTTTGGATTTTTGTAAGCTTGCACATTAATAAGTCCATATGCATGAATAGTGAAATAAGACAATGGTTTAGTGCAATTACTATTTTGCCCCTTCTAGAAGATGACTAACCTAATGAACAAAAATGGTGGGCATAAGGAAAATGGATTGGTGCCTAAGGAAGAAGGAGAGAGAGAGAGAAAGTCTAGCCTAGCTACTCTACCTAGCCTATCTTCTTATTTCAAGCATGTGCAAAATCCAAGCATTTATGAGTTGGATATGAAATCTTCATGAAGCTTGCATGGCCATGTAAAGGACTTGGTTGTGAGGGAATTAAGGAAAAAGTGTACTTGACTTGTTCATTCGCTCTCTCATCTCTCTTATTCCTATCATTCTTTCTCTTTCCCCCTCAATCTCCCTTGGTCACATCTCTCTCTCCCTCACTCTTGCAGCTAAACCCCCTCTCTTTCTCAATTTAACCTTACGCCCATCTCTCTCTTTCCCTCTTGGTTCACCATTGCCTCTTACCATCCACCATTTGCCGTCTAGCTTGCCAAGTCGTGTGCTGCCATTCTTGCCGCCGTGCCACCCTCACCATTGAGTCGATACCAAGCACCAACATTCCTTTTGACCATTCATAGTCATGAGCCGTCCAAGGCAGATACCCATAACAACATACTTCAATGCATGCTTACCTTCGGCTTAACAATAAACACCTTAACATATCATGCTTATGCATAACTAGCACTCATGCAAATTCATTTAACGTTGTCTGGCTTGACCAGGCCCTCCCGACTTGACCGGAGCTTCCAGCTTCTTTCTGGGCTTCTTAACTCGACCAAGGCATCTCAGCTCGATCTAGGCTTCTCGAGGTTAGCTTCCCGAGGCTTTCGAGTTCAAGACCCAGGCATCCTGCCTCAACTAGGGCATCCCAGCTTAATCGAGGCATCCCATTTAATGAACGAGGCATTGTCGCTAACGTTATATGGCGACAGACGCTTTTTCCTCTTTAAGTGCATGCATATATGCATCATACAAGCCGATTCTTATCTTTTCTCTTAGCCAACACATGCGTGGCCTGAAGGCGTGCTCATTCGTTCGTGTGTGTCATGAATTCTTGTACTTCACTAATAAATATGTCGGGAACGATCCTTGGTCCATGACTTGAATCAATCACTTGACGTCGATCCCCGCCCCGGACAAGGTTTGAAAACGGCATGCCTCAGTGCCGGTCCTAGACCCTGAGGCTTGAGTACACCTCGTTTTAGTGAAGACCCTAAGCTCGACAGGCCTTGGTTTCGACTCAGCGTGAACACACTTCATGCCATAAATGACCTTTGGTTTGTGGCTTGATTCAAACACCAAGCGCAAAGTCCCCACACCAACCAATGCATAAAACCAACACACTAAAGACCTTGTGGGCTTGGGTGATCCCCGTATTGATAAAGACTTAGAACGGGCACGCCTCAATGCCGATTCAAGAGCTTGCGACCTTGGGCGATCCTCGTGTCAAACGAGACTTAGAACTAGCAAGCTTGAATGCTGATCCAAGGCCTTGTGGCCTTAAGTGACTTTGCCTTGCGTTGAACTCACCCTGAGTGAACCCCAGCCTCATTCTGGGCGTGAACAACTAAAGTACAATCATGACCAAAACCATATAAAAGATCAAACATCATACGTACGGCTTGACGGGTGAGCACCTAACTAGGCTTAACAATGGAGACTACTAACTATAGGAGAAATAGGGATCTTACTTACCAGGATGAACCTCAAGAACTAGCTTGAATGATTTGATGAGGGGTGATGGTGTGAGGTCGAGAGAAATACAAGAATGGCATATAAAGGGCAAGAAAGGAGAAGATGGCTTAATGTGAGAATGAATGGGGGTGGTTCCCTTATTTATATGCTCAAAACTCATCATTACCTTTTCCAAGTAGCCCAATCGTCTTTCTTGAAGTGGCATGGCTATAACATCAAGGTGGCAAGCCTAGTTTGTAAGGTGGCACACCTAGGGTCCTAGGAAAACACTTGCTATCTTCATATTGAACCACCTACTCTATGCCATCATGACTTAACCTACTTATTTTCCAAGGAGAATCTTATGGTAATAATGACCATATCTTCCATGGACACCTAAGCCAATGAGTCACCAACTTCTTCTCCAAGGTAAATCTATTGGCTATCATTACAAAATCTTTAGATGGACACTTAAGCCAATGACTCATCATTGCATTTAATGAGATATTCTAAAATCTTATAATATGTCTTTTCTTGATTGGTCCATTTGTCCAAGAGTCCTTTACTTATTCCCAAGGCAGATCTTTGATAATAGTTACCAAATCTAAAAATATCTATCCAAAGTGGTGAGTATCCTTCTTTAAGAAGAATCTAGGATATTCTAGGAGGTTCTATTTTGTCCATTTCCAAAAAATATGGCAACCATGGGAACTAGGCCATTGGAAGTGCAATTGGAACCAAGTAAGGACTTTTTGTGTACATCCCTTCAAGACAATTCCGACACACCCGAGATTCATGGCAAAGCTATCATTGGTGTGGTTGTTGCAGGGAAAATTGCCTACTTCGGCTAAGTCGGTGACCTAGGGCATAGGCTCAATGGCAGCCCTTGGATTGGTTATGGCTGAGTCTACCAGGCCCGTGAGTGGTTCAGAGCCTGGGGGAGGCTTAGGTGTAGGACCTAGCACACTGCAGGGCTCCTGGCCTAGTCTGGAATCGATCACAATAGGCCTATGGTCAGTCCACAACTGGTCCACGGCCGAGTATACTTGGTTCATGGTTGGCTCTCGGTTATCATGTGGTTGCATGGGAACAATCGATTCGTGACCAATGCACGGTCGCACTAGATCGACTCATGGTCATCCAAGGTCAGTACATGACCGAGCGGAATCACCTGCGACCGAAACATGATAATTCCGTATTGATTCATGATCATCCATCAATCTGCGGTGGTATGTGACCATCCAACGACCAACTCTTATGGTCGAGTAGCTGCTTTTATGGCTAAATGGCTTGAATCCACTTGCATGGTCAGTGGATTGGTTCATGGCCGATCCCTTGATCAATCCATGACCAATCCTTTGCTTTCTTTCTAGTTAAGCCAATCGGTCAATGACTGACTTTGGGAACAATCTATGACCGATCCTTACCACTAGCACATCGGATTCATATCCATTTCTCATAGTGTAAAAAATCGGGATGTTATAAGGTGAGGGACCTATGAACGCTAGCCGGGATCCCATGGACTTAGACATCCTTGATGGTGCTATTATCAACTCGTAAACTGACCTAGATTAGGACCCCTACTTTGAGCCATAGTACCTTGAGCCGATAGGGTACTAGAAGCGTGTGAGGGTGCATCACTTTTGAGGTCACCCTCATAGTAATAGAGGTGCTAGGCTAACCCAAACCTCTTTTATGGATGAGTATGAAGGGATCTGCTTCGCGAACATGTGTATTGGCTGAGCTGTTGATGTAAAAAGTTAATGTGTAATGGTTAATATATATATATATATATAGATATATATATATATATATATATATGAAAGTGTGTTTTGATATGTGTCTTATGCTATCCCTATTTATGAATGGTTGGGTGGTTTTATCTTTGCTTCCATTTGCGTATAATCAAAAGATAAAATGAATGGATCGGCGATGCCTCTTGTGACGTCACAATTAAATGACCAAAGAGAAATAGGGTTGTTGTGCATCTGAGGGTCGGGCATGACACAGTCTCTATGATCAATGAAAGATAATAATCTTTTATAAATGTTTTGACATATCTGACACACAGTAAAATTGATAGAAAGCATTATATTTTATATTGTGATTAGCTCTGTCCTATCACATTATTTGTGACACCTTAAATTTTCCGATCCTAGAATTATGAACGGATTGGTATCGGCTTAGAATATTATAGTGGTTCAGGCGATGAGCCTGGTGGGCCGTAAGGGAGACATAAGCTTAAAGGCTTAGTGAGCTATGTGGAGGCCATGGGCATGGGTTTGATGGGCCAAATAATGAGACAGGAGTTGAGCTCGGCATGATGGGTCGAGTAAGGGCCCGGTGGGTCGAGATTTGGGGCCAATGAGCCATGATTAGGGCCAATAGAGCTGGGGATGTATGCATGAGGCTCAATTTGGGCGAAAAAGATTTTTGTTCGTCGATGGAAAGTTTTGATTGACCATGTTTAATTTAATTTAGGAATTTATGTGCAAACATAGGATTAACTTTAACATTTTCTTATGATTCCTTTTAATCCTTGACCTTAGGCTTAAATTGTGACATCAATGCCACTCTAAATATATGCAAATTAACAAAGCCTAATTTTCTCTTGTAGGGCCAATGAGTAGGGGTAGAATTGGAATGAAATAAAATAAACTAGGACTAAGCATGTATGTAGGGGAATTGCATGCAAGGGCCACTCACGTCGCCTTTCTTCTTTCTTTAGCATCTCTGCCCATCCCTTCGGTCATCATGGTCTTGGGATTGAAAATTTTTCAATCATAAGCTACCTAGGGACTCATGAAGATTTAGGGAACATTTTCAAGGCAAAAAATCATCATTGTTCTCTCTCACTTTCCAGTCTCCCCTTTGACTCATTTCTCTCTCACTCTCTCATTTCTTCCCTCATTTTCTTCTCTGTTTCTTCTCTCATTTTCTTCTCTCTCAGCTCAATAGAATATTTCTTCTTCTTCTTCTTCTGCAATTTTGCTATGGTTTCAAGCTCGAGAGGGGCGAGATCCCAAAGAGTTAGCAAGTGAGGAAGGCGAGGACTTATCGAGGAAGGCGAGCGTGGGATTCTAAGTTGAGATTATCCACGAGTTGCTGAGCGAGGTGCGAGACATGCGGGTTTGGGGAAGAAATGGTCTTTGATGGTTCTGTTTTGAGGTCTAGCTTACTGGTTGTAAGGCTAGATGGTCTTGTAGTGGCTTGTATGTGGGTTTCAAGGCGGTTTTAGGAAGTGTATGCATGGGAGAGGAGTTGAGGTGTTGCTGTTGGTTTGGTAGGTGGTCAGGTGTGCGACAATGAGGGTCTTGCAAGTTGATGTAGGTAGGTGAGTAGTTCGTACGTGGGTTGCAAGCTTCGTCCTAGTTTGGGTGGTCGTTTGGCGTTTGGTGTGGGCTCTAGTTGCTGTATTGTGTGTGTCTGAGGTTGGGACAAGGCTAGTTTAAGGAGGTGTCATGCAATAGAGGCTGAGTTGGGGGAGTTTTAGCGATATATGGGGTGTGTCCAAATTTGGGTGCTTCTAGTCTTGAGATTTTGTGGATTTTGTATTGAAGAATATACCATGATTTAGGTTTATGTTCTTCATAGAAGTTGCAACAAATTGTTTGTTCTATGTCATACATTTTTCTTTTGTTTTTTCTGGAAGTAGTACAAGAAGTGAAAAGGTAAATTCTATCTAGTGTAGTAATCTACGAATCGGTGAAAACAGGGATATTAATTGGTCGTTTGATTTTTGTCATATTATATATAATATACTGAAATTTGGTGGTGATTGGTTAAGTTTTGTGCAGCGAAATGCCCATTCTTATTGTGCGACAGATTCTGAAAAATTTTACAGGTTTTAGGCGTTGATTCAACGACTTATTGCTCTCTGTATAGTGAGAAATAGGACTGGATTCCTTCATGGAAAATGTTTATCAATATCTTTTCTAAAACACATTAAAATTTCATAATTTTTGAAATGATTTATTGTAGTTTTGACCCCTATGTTGCAAACTGCTCAAAACTGCCTATTTTCTACTTTAATCCGATTTTTTACAAACATTTGTAGACAACTTGTTTGTACTTTTTGGCGACCCCTCGGGAGTCTTGTGGCCTTTTATACATTGCTAATTGATATATATATATATATATATATATATATATATATATCTCTCTCTCTCTCTCTCTCTCTCTCTCTCTCTCTCTCTTATTTGTGACAAGATGACTTACAAACATTTGTAGACAACTTGTTTGTACTTTTGGCGACCCCTCGGGAGTCTTGTGGCCTTTTATATATATATATATATATATATATATATATATATATATATCTCTCTCTCTCTCTCTCTCTCTCTCTCTCTCTCATTTGTGACAAGATGACTTTGAATTGTGGATGGTCGAGTCTCGTGTGTGATGAATGAAGTATACCATGAGGTAGTGTATTTGATCATTGAGTCTTGGCTTTGGAATTGTTTTGTGCACCGAGTTGGTAAACATGCTGTTATGGTGTGATTATTCTAAGGTGTGATGCATGAAATGTGAGGAAAAAACTAAATTTAAAAGATTTTCATTGACTTCATGATACTAGTGATGCCTCAAGGAATGGGATGCCTATGCTGTGTAATTTTGGATGTTTCAGTTGTGTGATATCGGGATGTCTTGGAGTGAGATGCCCTTACTGTGTGATTAGGGCTTCCTCGATTGTGTGATACCAAGATGTCTCGGAGTGAGATGCCCTTACTCTTGGATTATGGATGTCTCGGTTGTGTGATATCGGGATGTTTTAGAGTGAGATGCCTCTACCGTGTGATCATGGGATGACTCGGCTGTGTGATACTGAGATGCCTTGGAGTGAGATATCCATGATAAGGATTCCATGGAAGTTTGGATTAGGGATTCCGGAAGTGACTCAATTGGACTGATTTATGATCTGACAAAAATCCAATTCAAGGGTGGGTGGATATTGAAATACATGATGAATTAAATACACTCGGCGTGTGTATTCGTGAGTGGTTTGCATCATATCTTGGCTTGGTTAGTTGCATAAGAATTGTGTGTTGATATTATTGTGCTTTGTTTGTGGTGAATATGAATGTGAATAAGGATGACAATGGATTGGTCAATATGATAGTTGGTCCTTGTCTATGTGTGTTGCTTATTGTTGAATCTTGCATTTTCTTTAGCGACTAATGGATCACCTAGTTTAGGGCCCTATTGTTTCTTTAATGGGCATTGCTCATTTCTTCATCTTTTTCTGATCATTAGAATGGATGTTCCACTTGTGGCACGGTATGGGGTCATTGCTTATATCGACGTGTCTTTCCACAATGTTTACAACCCCGACATTGAAATGACCTACACCTGATATGATGCCACTCTATGGATGGACAATGAACGTGTCGATTGAATCCCTATGTGATTCGAGGCTTGGTTCATTAACCATGAAGGGTAAAGCTATTTAGACCTCTTCGGTTTGGTGATTGCGGGTTGGAATTGGTGTCACGCCCCGAACCCAAGTACACGAACATCCCTCAGCGATCGATTAAAAATGCAACATCCCAGGACTTGTCGCCAACCCATTCTTTTTATCTTTCGATTGTACACATGCGGAAGCAACTAAATTAAACACCCAGTCAATCAACAACAATAGGGATAGTAAAACACAATAGCGATTTCCCAAAAACCACGATTTATTTATTAACTGGTTAACCCGAGGAGTTTAATATGTACAGGCCTGCAACAAAAAGAAACTCCTATGTGACTTACAAGCAAAAAGGGTCGGAAGGTTAGGGTTAACTTCTAACTGCACAAACTCTAAACACCAGCTCTAGTACCCAGGCGCAAAGTCGGGCACGTAGTCATGCGGGTATGGCTCCCTGGGCCCATCCGGACCGAAATCTTGATCCACAATGACAGTATCAAGGATGTCGATATCCATGGGGTGGCCTACTTGCCCATCCACGTTTCCGATGGGCAGTCCATCAAAACCGTGAAGTGGACCCACCTTATCGCCATTTGCCTCCCTAATAAACCATCCTTTGAAGTTGTGGGGCACCACATGCACCAGCCCCTCGTCTACCCATAAGGTCGTAACCACCAGCTCGCGAGTATGGTCGGTCTTGGGAATAGGATATAGAGTAGTCTCTACCTCCATGTCCCAAGGGACCTTGAAACGTACAGGGCGACTCTCCATATTACGGACTTGAAAATATTTGACAACGACAGGGTGAGATAAAATCTCAACGAGTTAAATCCATAAGCCTCAATTAGGATGCGAATTCGCCTCAAAGGTGCCACATATAAACTCACCTCGCCTTGGCACACCCTTGCATATTAGCACGTCTCGCATAGTAATAATAGAGTAATGTGCATAAATAAAAATTAGAACACATACTAGAATTTCATGCGCATTATCGCCACATGTGTTCCAATTATTACAACCCCTCGGGCCATAGCCAACACTTGTGTTGGCTGTCTTCCGGCATGAGCGGGCATCGTCCCGCCCCGTCGGGCATGGCATCGTCTAGGACCCTCGCCTAAGTGGCATTCCATAAATGAGTTTCGGTTCGGCCTTAATTGCGACTTGGCATCCGGACCCTCGCCGGGCATCCGATAAAATTGGGCATCGCTCTCAAACTCCCGTTGGGTGACGGGTTCAATTAAATAACCACTCAAGTACATATTTAACTAAGAACACCATACTTCGTTTTCAAATAACAAACTTGGCAATTTTTCATATTAAAAAATCCCAGTAAAATATTCGTACATGGTCACATATTCGAAATCAACCAGTCAAACTTAGTACACTTCCATTTTAAAACTCCATTGTTTTATCTAGCACGTAAAATTTGGCGTCCAAACCCGACACCTCACATTTTTCCATTTAATTGCCTATAAAACCGTCTTTTGAAATCACAATTGATATTTACCATAGATCAATCAATCACGTAATATCGTACGTGCAAACAATCAAAATCATGCATAATCTCATCCAAGAAAATGAGCATAAAATTCTACTTAACAATTAATTTGTCACTAATTACACTAATTGCAATTAATTAAATAATCCACACTTAATAAAGCTAAACTCAATTAATTAATATAAACATACTTAATTAGACTAATCGAAATTATTTACACTAATCGTCATTAAATTTAATCTAATCTATCCTTAATCACAATTAAGAGTAAACTAAGCTTAACAAAGACTAATCACCATTAGTGCTAACTAACCACCCCTAAACGCAATTAACACCTTAATCCATGATTAGGAAATTAACTCATGGGTTTTCAATGGCGGCGGGCTCATGGCGACGATGACGGCGACGGCGATGCAACGGCGTCAAGAACGTGACACCCACGGCTTGAACGGAGGCTTGACGGTGGCGGTGGCAGTCCCTCAAGCTCTCGGCCACCTAGGGTGGCTTGGCTTGGTGGTGGCCTCGGGGTGCTCGGACGGACATTGGGGGTGCTGGCGGTTGGTGGAGGTGCTGGCAGGTGTGTCGAGTGTTGGCGGTGGTGTGGAGTTGCAGGCGGATGTTGGGGTGCTGGCGTGGAGACGGAGTCACTGGTGGTGGAGACACTGGTGTGATGGCGTGAAGTGAAGATGATGATGGATGATAAAGGTACTGGTGGGATGATGGGGTGATGGGTGGTGATGTGGTGATAATGTGCGACAGCAAAATGAAAAGAAAAGGAGAACCAGAACCAGGTGGAGGGAAGAAATGGAGAGGGAAGCAGAATGAAGGGAATGGGGAGAAAGACGTGGGGAAGGAAAGAACGTGGGGAAAGAAAGGAAAATGGACAGAAGGGGAGGATGGACAGCAGGGGGGCTGTTCTTGCGTGAGAAAGGGAGAGGAAATCATGAAGAAGAAAGAAGTAAAGAGTTTCTAAGAAAATATCCTAAAAACTCATCATCATATTTTATCTACAAGCCTCAAAAGTCTTCTAAACTTATCTTTACTCCCCCAAATATCTTCTTTAGCCTAATTTCTCAAAAATTAACTTTTTGGGCAGCAAAATTCCCACTTGGCCTCTTCATCCGAATTTCACTTCCCTTTTCTTCTTGTCCGAAAATCCTTTTTTCGAAAAATTTTGGACTCGCTGAAAATTTGATGAAAGATGAGATAACATCCAATAATTAAATCATGACACGCTTGAACATTCGATACCTAAAGTCAAATTAAATTTTGTGGTTAAAATTGATTGAACGCGACTTTAGTACAACCTAATCTATCAGGTAGCTTTTAGAGGCTTTCGCGCGGTTGACCGTGGTCGATAATTTTCAATCAACATTTGTGCATTTTTGAATCGTAGACGGCTCTCAGTTGTCATGTAATTGCGAGGGTTCAATTACGTACCCTGAATATAATATCGATAAAAGATCGATTTATTACCGTTTAACGCGAATATCGTAATCATGCGGAACCACCCACAAATCGACTACGTACTTTTATCGGATCGACTTATATCCGTTCGCTAATCTATTCATAATAGTGTAGTATTAACTCTTGTCGATTATTAAATCTATTCATAATAGTGTAGTATTAACTCTTGTCGATTATTATGATTGAGCGGTCGTTTTTTGATCGAATTCTCTAGTCTGTCGCGTTTATAACCCTTTACGACCTTACCTAATAGATTAGTTAACTCGTGAGTGATCAGTTTAGTGTAAAATAACCATAAATGCGTCGATGAAATAACCATTTCATATATTCGAAACAGGGGCCAAATTTCGAGATGTCACAATTGGAGCAGGTGCTGCTTAGAGTGCCTAGTTCGTGTGGAAGTTGAGAATGTTTTATTTGTTTGAGCGACATGAGTTAGCTTAATGAGTAGTGACGATCGGCTCCTTTTGACCCCTTCCAAGCTTGACATATATACTTTTGTTTAATGTCATGTAAATATGTAACCTCCCATGTTTATGTATGTAAGAATGGAATATTTATGGAATCCCCATACATAAACATGTGACGTTTACTAAAAGGAAATGAGATGGTTAATGTCATGTAAATATGTAACCTCCCATGTTTATGTATGTAAGAAACATGTGACGTTTACTAAAAGGAAATGAGATGGTGCCACTTCTATGATGCGTGTATGTCTATAAATGGATTGTTAATATTAATGACAAGACAGGACGGTCATGCCTTAGAAGATTTTAAGACCCTGTAACATTAATTTTATACATGCTAATCATTTATGTTGGAATTACTTAATTATTGATTAAGACAAGTCCTATTAATGTATTATAATTACTTTCTGCTTGCATTTAGTACGTGACGCTGCCGGGTCGTCACATTATCTATAGAACAAGTCTATCAAATATTTTCTCCTTTTTTATTTTATTAACTCTTATGTTCAATTGGAAAAGAAAAAACATAATTCATATTTTCACAAACATCACAACTACCGCTGGCTAAATGAACTCAAAATTCCTCCCTAGAAAATATGTTTTGTTACCCAGATAAAGGTCAAAGATTATGCAAGGAGAGCTAATGGAAATGGAAATCTTATTACAGGATGCAAAGCTAGGATTCAGGGTAATCACATGCCACCCCAAATGTACTAATTTATTGGGTCAGGCTTCCAATAAACAGAAACACTCTTACCGTTATTCAAGGTGGTCATGAGGCCTGAGGGACATGAACATAGCTGCATACTGCCTCAGCCTGTGCTCAGCATCTCCATTTTCAATCACAACCCTCACTTGGCCCCTAGTCCTCATCTTGTACCGGCGCCATGCTAACTGTATATTCACAGCCGCCCACGTCCGCCAATTTGATGAGAAATATCTGACCATCCTCTTTAGTCCTCCCTCCATGAACTTGTACCGAAAATGTTCAGTCACATACTTGAGATCTTTTGCATCCAGACCAAACCCTTCAGTGTGTTCCATGCATGAGAATGTCGCTGATGAGGCTGGAAGTCTGTCCATGAAGGGTCGGCGGAGGCACCAAGAGAGAAGCTCGTCACCTAAGAAGCAACCAGGCTCAAGCACATTTGCAGCCACTCTGCCTTTACTAAGGCTCTGGTGCCGTCCTACGAGCCCATGGACGATGAACATTATTCTATGCACAGGGTCTCCCTCTCTAATGATCTGTTTTTTGTTTTTTTTTGGACAATGGGAAACTTCAGTGAACAAGCTTGCGCAAACCAATTCTGCTTATTGTCACAAGGTACGTAGCATATTACTTTTTCGCCCTTGGAGAAGAGAAGGGGCTTCACACGATCACAAATATGGTCGAGAATGAGGTCATCCAAGTCATGGAAGAGAGGTACCTGCAAACGATATTTGAACGCCCAGCTTTCATGTATAGGTCAATTCATTTTGTAGCAGACTGATGAAAACAGTTCTTCAAGTTCATGTTGTCCCATTTCCTTTACCCTTTGGAAAAACCATCAGCATGTTTATGAAGGCTAACAGTGAAACACCATATATTACTTTTACATATCAATTAGGTTCATCTGCAAACAAGGACGATTCAGTTACCAAAGAGAGCAATCTATGGATAGTATGGGTCATGATCATCCCTCATTATCAATTTGTTGGCCAATCACCAAAAGGTTCAAGGTCATGGCATCGCATTATGCCTATAGATCGCTTTAGCCTACTAATATAACAATCATTGGAGGGCTGTCGGATTTTACCTTCTTGATGAGGTCTAGGCAAAGATGCCGCTTGATGTCGTGGCGGAGGCCATCTGGCAAGTCTTCGATTAGCTCCATTTCATCTTCTCCTCCCGTGATTGTCAACCTTTGGCTTTCAAAATGGAAAACTCTCTGCCTCAAATGAGATGGCAGCTGCCTTCGCCTCATCCACCACTCAATGTCCCGGAACCTCAGCAGAATCTTTTTCTTCTTGACCATGATTGCATGAAGAAATATCTAAAGAAAAAAATAGTAAATCTCATTTTCCATCATAAAATTTGACCTGATGGATGAGTACATGTAATGCAATTCAGCATTTTATAATACCTGGATATTTCCTACAAGCAAAGTAAAGAGCAGTAAGCCACTCAAGACAATGCAGATGCTGAATATCACCTCAAGCCAGTTACTTGTTGGTTCAAGCTCATTGCCAAAGGTGCTGGAAATAGCAGATCTAGAAATGAGTTGTCTCTTTTAACCAGTCGCTATAACATTCTGAGAGAGAAAAATTGGTATCTACAGAACTATTCTTGAAGGCTAGATGCCAAGTCAACATTGCCAGAAAAAGAAAATTCTTTCTGATAGTCCATGAAAGGAGTCAGAACATAACAATCTTCAAGGTTTTTTTTCTCTCCAAAAATTTTCTAGAAAAATGTAATTTATTTAAGTCAGTTCTCTTTTGTTTCCATTTCGTCAGCAAGTCCAGATTGAAGGAGTACCTCAGGTTCAGTAAACCCCAAAATATGGGATAAAGGACCCTAACAGAGAGGGATTCACTGGAAATGACTGGAAGCGCATCACCATATATTCCATAGTTGAACGGACCATCATTGTCAAAGCATGGTGAAGACCAGTTCCCTCCCAGTAGATTCCCCAATGATTCAGCTGGTGATGGAAACTGATAACTAATAACTTTGGAACAAGAAATAGAGAAATTGCATTTTGCGCTCACATCACATTGCTTCTGGAGGCACATCACCACTCGCTGTGTCGCAAGGACATACCAGCATCCTCCAGCAACCTATAAATGAGCTTGCACCAAAGATGTCAGTTGTTATATAATTGAAGGGGGGGAAAAAAGAAACAACTCAGTTTTGGCAAAAAGAGAACACAAGTGTTAATTGGGCTTGTGGAGGATAGGGATGTTGTCTATTCTTACATGAGATGCAATGAAATAGGCAATAAGATTGATGCCGAAGCCCCACCAGATTGTGCCAAATACATATCCAGTAACCTTTCTCATTCTTCTCATCAAGCAAATGCTGTGGTAAGCCTTGGGAAGGAATTGGAATAAGAAAATCAGTAAAAGAATCGGTATTATCTTGATCCGCTCTTCTCTGATCAACTTTGGCACTGCTAACCATAAAATGATCTGCATTTTAAGTAAAAAGAAATGGGACCATGTCAGTTAAGCATGGCCTATCTTAATTTTTGGTCGATTCGAAAAAGATTATCTGCCTTTTTTTTCCACTCTTATTTACTTTATAATTCAATTAGGTGCTTCAACGATGCGATGAGCTTCTTTCAGGAAAACTGCTCCGCTACAAACTTTAGCAAATGCATGAGAAACTTCTTCTGGTTTTGTGAGGATATATGGCTTTGTGGGGCGGGCAATAAAAAATTATAGCCACAGTATCAGTTTGTTGATTTTTTATCTTTGAGTTAAGTTCATGAGATTATAATGGTTGAAGAGCACATTAGGTAAAAGCATAATAGGAAGAGAACTTGGAACAACCTCAAGTTCAGGTCTGAAACAGTCTTATGAATGGCGAGAACAGAGAAGACACACCAGTTTGAGGGTCGACAAAAATCTATATCTACGTCCTCACTTCAATTTACTTCCGCTCTGCTATTTCCTGTTAGACTCTTTGGTTACTCCTCATATTTTGCTAAATAGTTTCTCCCCTTGAAATATCTCCTTGTTTACCAGAAATTTATATTGTTTTCCATTGGAGATATGCTCGGGATTTAAGCCGATGGAAGTTATCAATCTTTCAAATTGTCAGTTGTGAAACGACATGAGTTCATCATGGAATCTTTCCTCATCACCACACCAGGTATGCCCGCCTGCAAGTGATCTTCTAACCACCGAGTTAATTACTTCCAAACTCACTTAAGGCATCACTTTTTCAACTGGACATTTATGAGAGCAAAACGAGACAACTAGCAAAGTGCTAAATTGCCATAATGATTTTCCATCATTGGATGCACAGCAAGTTTGAGAAGAGAAGCAACAGACTCCCATTTTTAGGAGCATAATCCACATTTGTGTATCACACTGAGATGTCCTGAAGTATATATGATTCCCCAAATTAGTTGAATAATTAAATATTAAATGAATAGTGTTACAACCTACTTCTCTTTGATTACTTACTAGCTCAAACTAAGTAGTTAGGCAGCTTAATTTATTGTTGGATTTGATTGTTTCGTCCACATTCCAAACTTGCACATTAGGATTTTCAAGCTATTTGCCAAAATTCCATTAATCCAATTGGCTTTGTAGTTATGTTTAATTTAACTTCCTAATCACCAACCAACCGGAATACAAGAACTGTAAGAAACTACCATCTAACGTTAAAAGACTGTTGGGATGGTTTGACTCGATCATGCAATACTTTTCTTATTCATCATTGCAATAATACCAAGCAATCTTATCAGGTCCACTACAAAATGAGAATATTTTATGGCAAAGCACGCCTTATTAGAAGGGACGTAAGTTCAGCATTTTATTAATATAACTTATACCCACAAAATGCAAAAAATGAATGCTTATGTTGAAAATTCTCTCTGCTAGTTAATCATTCTAATCTATAAGTCAAGTGTTTTGAAGGTGGCAATAGATGTTTAAGGCAGCAAGATCGCACCCAAAATAGGATGCTTGTGTCGTAATTATTAATTTTTCCCACAAAAACCCAGCAAAAAATGTTCAAATTCTGGCTGAAATGAGACCAGTTTTAAAGAGAGAGATCACCTGAGGAACAGGAAGCACTACAAACACGTCGAACAAGAACCCCTCGAGCGACCGCACGTAGTGGGACGCGATGGCACGTGCGTCCCACACGAGCTTCCCGCACCCAATCACCATGGACTCCCTTGATACGTACGCCAACCTCAGTTGCAGCCACATGTGGAGGACGTGAACCCCGTCGACGCACGTGCGGACTATCGCCAGGGTAGCTGCCAGCCCGCCGTCCATGTAGAGGCACGGCGATGCTCCCGTCCCCACCGATATTGTGTAGAAGAAGAGGGGATCCACTGCCAGGGCGACCCCGCGTGCCACGAGCAAGGCCCGGTTCCATTTCTTCACCTCCGGGCTGCGGGGGTCGAGGACGGACCCAAATGGCCCTGCTGGCCTGCGCCTGGAGGCTCCATCACCCGGGCCAGGCCAGGCCTGGATGGGGACGAGGGAGGATCCGGCGAAGGCGACCCAACGCGGCTGGTGATGGGCACCGTCGCAGGTGGTGGAGTGGAAGGCGGGGACGCCCACCTGAGTGCTGCATGCATGGCATTCGACGGCTGCTGCCATGGCGGTGGCGCTTTCTATGCCGAAGCCATTTTCGGCTGACATTCGGGGCTTGAAGAATTCACTAATCCACCTGCGATCATACCAAGTCCCACATTCTAAGAGGGTTGTCTCTGTATAAGAACATTTCAAACTAAAAAAAATGTCTGCATTCGTATGTACGAACCTTGGGAGGGAGAAGCCTGAGTTGGGATGATATGGCATGTTTGGTGTGATAGATTAAAAAAGTTAAAAGCTTCTGGATGGGGAGAGAGAGCTTTAAATATTCGAGAGTGTGTCATGAGCAAAACATGCAGGAGGAGTGTTGTAACGGGGCGAACGGAGAGGGAGCCACCTAGCGGAACGTTGAAGGTGATGGTTGGTGAGTTCGGAATATCCATTTCCCTATTACGACAAATAAGTGAATGGAAAAAAAGAAAAACGGTTCGAAAGAAAATTAGTAAAGGGTCCATCCACTGTAGAAATTAGTCGATTTTCGTAACGCTACTTTATCTAGTACGATATTTGATTTTAAAACTAATTTCGACCCCGATTTCAAGGTAACTTTATATTTCCACCCGAAAGGAAAACGCAAACTAGGCGCCAAATCAAATAATCAGCATCTGGCGCTTCCGTAGAATAAAAAAAAAATGAGAAAAAGCTACCAAAAAAAAAACCCCAAATTATGTCATATTCTAAATTTTTATTTATGTAACAAACAATCCCAAACTTGTTTCGTATGACACATTTTCCTTCCCTTACATTTCAATCAATGAGTCCCGTTAAAAATTTTGTGCGGCAACTAACATGGTCGAAGAAATGCGGACGGGGCTGACATAGGACTCACGCGAAAGGGATAAAAGATTGGTTTCTCTTGGATATTAACAAAACGGTGCCGTACTCTTCATTTCTCTCGTTGTTCTTCGTGTTTCTCGTTTTGGGGATATGGTTCTTCCCGGAGACGGTCAATGATGACCCAACAAAGTAGCACAAAAAAAGATGACAAAGAGAGATGAGAAAAGAGAAAAAGGACCCAATTTGGGGGTTTTCTCTTTTCAATCGCGAGCAAGTAATTTTGAGGGGATGACGGTGATATATAGAGAGTTTGAGGCTGTGGGTGTTTTGGGGATGTGCTCAAATGAGATGTGTTTGATTTTGGCTTCCAGTTTTGATGCGTGGGTGGATGAGTGATTCCGAGAACGAGGACTTGTAGGGGTTAAGGCTGTGTTTGGCAGTCGGGATAAAATTTGGGATATGATATGATTTATTCTATCTTACGTTTGGTGCTTACTTAGGATAGGATAAAGTCGGATATAAGGAGGATATAGACATGATAAAATGATCCCATGGGGGAAGTGAGATAAAAGTTGATAGATTTCTAATGTCCATAATAGGAGAGTTATTTTTCTTGAATAACAAATTTATTAAATTAAAAAAATTAAAATTATATTTCAATATAAATAATATTTGAATTCTAATTTAAGAAATTAAAAATTAAAAATTAAAAATATTTTTAATTAATCTTATTTTAATTTATATATTCAACTTTAATTCTATCTTATAATAAACATTCAATCTATAACTTAAATATTTATATTTATTATATATTTTAGGTAGTTTTGTATTTGTATGTTAGTATAGTTTACTATTTGATAAAATTTTATTAAAGAATGATGAAAGGGGAAAAAAGAAATCATAATGAAAATAAAATAAAAAAGAGGAAAAATAAATAAATTAAGGAATAGTGTTACAAGAGATTTTCACCATCTCTATTTATGAACATTTAGGTTTATTTATAATGATATGGCGTTTATATTATATATATATATATATATATATATATATATATATATATAAATGTACATGATATGATGTAAACATATCCAACTTTAATACTGCGATTCATCAAATAATTGATGAGATATAAAAAAATCCCAGGATTTCATGTCATTTCCTATCCAGTCTCATCTCAATTAGAAATCTGGATGACCAAACGTAGCCTAAGTGTTTAGGATATGGTTTATATAGGGATATCTATCAAAGGATAAAATGCATAACAAAAAATAGATTACAATTGCCACCAAGGTATAAAGGATGTGCCACTAACCAAGGATGAGGATCGGGATTTACGAAGTTTACGACCAAGGCTTGAAGGACAAACCACCTGCCAAGGATAAAGGATTTCGAGATAAAAGAAACTCACCACCAGGACCTAAAGGAAAATCCACCAAATGAGGATAAAGGGCTTCTTGGCTCACCACCACTCTCTATGGATAAAGAGATCGAAATAGGAGTTATTCACTCTCCGAAGATATTCACTCATGCAAAATCTCAAGTATTTTCATTCATCAAATCTAGTTTGTAGTACAATAGAGAGGCTTCATTTGTATATAGGAGGAATTCAACTTAGAAAATAGAAAAGTAATAGATAGATATGGGAACTAGCCTAACATTGAAGACCTAGGAACTCAGGACTTTGACTCTTGAAACTTTACATAATAATAAAGACTCCTATGAAAATAGAGATGCATTTAATGACTTGGGAACTTGCATTCTTAATTCTTTACCCTTGTAGAATTCGTGCTCCCATCTTGACTAAAAGATAAGTACCCCAAGACTTCATCAAAAAACAAAGGAAGTTGTTTAGAATGATCTCCCATTGATATGTTGTTGAGAAACTTTGAGATCAGCAACTACTAAAATAATACCAAGAAATCAACGACTAATATATCATACTGATAACTTTGGTAAGAATTGTTCAATATTGTTTTAGTTGGAAATTTCAGCCTTGACCCAATGAAGCACGTTATGCCTATATTCTATCTTAGCTTGAATGAGTAGTGATGATGTTAAGTGGGCTGATGGAGTCGAGTCAATTGCTCCCGCATCATCCTTCCGACCTTTTTGAGATTTGTCCTCAAATTCGAGAAATCTTCACCTTCCAAGTAAGGAGAAATGTTTCCCACGTTAAAAGTTGCCGAAACTCCAAACTCTTCAAGAAGATCAATCTTATACACATTGTCACCGATTTGCTTGATAATTTTAAATGGACCATTAGCTCTAGGCATGGGCTTGTTCTTGCAACGAGATGGAAATCTCTACTTCCTCAAGTAAACCCACACAAGATGACCTGGTTGAAATCGAGCCTTCTTCCGATGTTGAATAGCTTTCTTCTTGTAAGACTTGTTGGCCTTTCCCATCTTGGATTGAATTTGCTCATGAAGTGATGCACGGGTGGGCGAGTGATTTCAGGATGAAGAGATTTTTGTGGTTAAGTGTATGGGAATGGTGTGTGTGGGTATGGATGTAGAAGGATGAAATGCAAATGTAGGGATAGAAAACAGTCGACACCGAGGTATAAAGGATGCGCCACCAACCAAAGATGAGGATTGGGATCGAAGAAGTTCACTACCAAGGCTTAAAGGATGAACCGCTTGCCAAGGATAAAGGACTTCAAGGTAGGAGAAGCTCGCCACCAGGGTCCAAAAGGAAAATCCACCAGCTGAGGTTAAAGGGCTTCATGGCTCACCATCGAGGAGTAATCCACTCTCCAAGGATAAAGAGATTGAAATATGAGTTATCCACTCTCCAAAAATATTTGCTCACATAGAAGAAATCTCAAGTATTTTCATTCATCAAATCATTTGCATTACGATGGAGAGGCTTTCTCTATTTATAGGACGAAGACCACCTAGGAAATATAAAAGTAATAAATAGACTTGGGAACTAGTCTAACATTAAAGACCTAGGAACTCAGAATTTTGACTCTTGAAAATTACATAACATTAAAGACTCCTAGGAAAATAGAAATGACTTGGGAACTTGCATTCTTCATTCTTTAGCCTTGCAAAGTCCATGTTCCCTCCTTGACTAGAAGATAAACACCCCCAGACTTCAACAAATATCCAAGAAAGTTGTTAAGAATGGCCTATCATTGATATGTCGCTAATAAACTTCGAGATCAACAACTAATAAAGCATACCGAGAAAGTAGTGACTAATATACCATATCGATAACTTCGGTAACTCCTTAATTGTCGGTATTGATAACTCGGTAAGGATGGTTTGCTACCGTATTAGTTGGAAATTTCAGTCTCAACCCATTGAAGCATATTATGCCTAAATTCTATCTTGCCTTTGAATGAACAATGATGGTATTGAGTGGGCTAATGGAGCTAAATCAGATGCTCTCGCATCATCCTCCTCGGGTTGTTTGAGATTTTTCCTCAAATATGAGAAATCTTCATCTTCCAAGTAAGGAAAAAGGTCTCCCACATTAAAAGTAACCAAAACTCCAAACTCTCCAGGAAGATCAATCTTGTATGCGTTGTCACTGATTCGCTTGATAATTTTAAATGGACCATCAGCTCTAAGCATAAGCTTGTTCTTGCGATGATATGGAAATCTCTCCTTCCTCAAGTGAATGCATACAAGATCCCTTGGTTGAAATTGAGCCTTCTTCCAATGCTGATTAGTGTTCTTGTAAGATTTGTTGGCCTATTCATTCTTAGATTGAATCTGTTCATGAAGCTTCTTCATTGATTCAGCTCTTTCTTTACCATTAAAGTTCACTTGCGAGTTGGATGGAATTGGAATCAAATCGATCGGTGTGAAAGGGTTAATTCCATACACAACTTCAAAAGGTGATCGACCAATAGTATAAGCAAATTCAACATGTGCAAGTTTTAAATCCCAATCTTTCAAAGTTTTATTCACTATAGTTTGAAGAAGAGTGATAAGAGTACGGTTGGTTATCTCGATTTGGCCCTTGGAGATGACAAGTGGTGCTGAATAAGAGTAGCGTATCGAGTATCCTCCATAGTGTCTTCTAGAAGTAGCTTGAGAACTTTGAATCATGATCCGACATAATGGTCTTCGGTACTCCATGAAGATGAACACTGTTGTTGAAACATAACTTAGCAACATGAGATGCATCATTGGTCTTGTGACATAGCATGAAATGGGCCATTTTAGATAATCGATCAACGACCACCATAATGGCATCTTTTCCCTTTTGAGTTCTCGGAAGAGCCACAACAAAATCCATACTCACATTTTCCCAAGGCTACAATGGAACTAGAAGTGGAGTATATAATCCTTGATGGAAATGACTTTTGGCTCTTTGGCAAGTTACACACCTCGAGATGATAGCATACTGTTCATAAAATTCTAAACGCAAGTGCACGTGTTAAACAAGTAATATAATAATGAGAAAAAGTATCGTCCCACGGAGATCGATGATTAATAAATCAATTAAATACTAAAATAGACTAATTCTAAAATTTATCTAACAGATCAAAATATAATTAAGAATAAATTAAAAACGAAATTTGTAGACTAAATGCAGTAAATTGATTAGATAAATATGTTAGAGCATCCGATTTCACCATAACCATTAAATATGAATTTTAGATTGTTGTGAATACAAAAATGATATCAAACATGTGATAGCGGAATTTCCTAATCTATTTACTATCCTATCTTTAGGTATAACAAACCTACTCAGCTTATTAATCCACTATATCTCTATGTGAATTAAAATAAACATAAGTGCATTAAAAACTATGAATATTCCCGGCTTACAATGAGTCTTTTGGATCACCTTATCACCGAAAGCTACACAAATAATGTGGTATATTTCTATCCACGTTTAATTTATGGTTATATATTATAATGAGCAATTACATATTATCACTTCTTAGTCTCAAACATGCACATCACATCAGATCATTCAAGTGGTGGCCAGTCACTCAAAAGCATTAAGCACAATAATATATAACTCACATGAATGAAATCAATTGTAAAACATAAAAATCATGAAATTCACATCATTATGGTTAGGCTACATCGTAGCCCTAACAAAAGAAAATTAGAATATAGTAGATGAAGAAATAAAAATATAAATTAAACTCAGTATCTTGAATCAAAGAACAATAATTCTGTCACCACTTTTGTCTTCTCTTCAAAATACTTGAAAAACTCTCAGAACAATGAAAAACGATTTAACAGAAAAACTAGCTAAAACCTAGTTGCTCTCTCTCTCTTTCTTTATTCTCCTCTTCATAGGATATATCCAAGATCCTTATCTCCAAGCAATTGTGCACAAAATCAGGGAGTAAATCAGAGGATTTTGATTTGATAACTATCTTCCACTGCTGCTTGATTTAAATTCCTTAGTTTTGCCATCTTTTTCCTTATCTTCTCCATATATCATTATTCTGCATAAATAAGGAAAATTCAAATAATCAGAAGGAAATCCAAATATTTTCTCATAGATATTGCATTAATCGTTGCCTAAAATAGGTAAAATAACTCTATTTTTATAGAGTTATCAAACCCCAAACTTAACATTTTGCTTGTCCTCGAGCAAAATCAAGACATAACACATACTCAAGCTAACAACTTCCTCCATGACATCTTTCCATAATTGCTCAAATTCCCAATTCAAAGAAAAACACAAATTTCATCCAAACATTGAAATCGATTTATAAGTTAAGACCAATTCTAACTATGTGATCCAAGTGTGTGTGTGTGTGAGAGTTCTCATCTTTTTCGAATTATATGCAATCCAAATAAATTCACATTGATATGTAACCTCCAAAAAATTCTCAATAATTATGACCAAATCTCATAGGTTTGCTTTTCATTCCTCTCTCCACTAATGTAAGCTAATTATCCAACAAAAAATCAATAGGACTTTTCTCAGGTTGTAATGTAAGGCTGGGCTAAAGGTAAGATAACGGGAATTTTAAGTTCAAATCACCCATCAACACATTGATTTCTAGAATCTAATTATAGCCAATGTCACTGTCCAATTTCACTCCTTATAATTTCTCTACCATCATATATCATCATTCATTCTTTCTTTTCCTTTTCCTTTTCTCTTTTTTTTTTTTCCTTTTGAATTGCTTTATGGTGGAGTTTCTCCCAAAGTCCCTCCTAATATAACATGAAAATTTCCAACCCATTGAGTATCCAAAAGGCTCACTCAATTGAAAGTTGGATAGGGAACCATAAAAGCAATTTTTTTTTTTTTGACAATACACCCCAAACAACCATAGCAATCACTTTTTTTTTTTTTTTTTTTTTTCATACTCCATCATTCCTCCTAGATTTCTATCAAGCTCAAATAATTTTTTATCCCAAAAGAAAATCAACGTGTTCATAGGGCATGGGACAACGATATAATTTGATAAAGGCTAGGCTAAATATATATGGGTGCCAATGAAAAAATTGGATAATAATTAAGGCTCAAAGGGGTGACTAGGGATAAATAAATAGGATTAGCTTGAAAGGCTCAATCGATCCAAAAACTGCCTAAATCATTTTCTCAGTTAGGTTTTTCTTAGGATTTCGCCTCAAGAGAAAATCAAACAAATTCTAAGATTTGGGTGAAATTTAAGAAAATCACATACTTCACATGAATGTTCTCTAGATTTACACACAATTCAAAAATTAAGGACTTTTAGTGCTCGGTAAGTGGATCAACATAATCAGAATTAAGATTAACTCGCACATCAATTGCAAGTTTAAATAAAATTTAAATTTTCCTAAGAATCGCAAAATTTCACAACCAAGAATGCAATCATGATAAAAAAAAAAAAAAAAATTATCCAAAAAAAACTTGTCTCCCCCCCAAACTTGAATGAAGCAGTGTCCTCAATGCAAAAAATAGAATAGGAAGAAGAAAACTTCCCTAGTTGTAGGATAAGTCCATAGAATGACCTTGATGATTAAACTCTTGAAAGATGATCCCTAAAAAAAAAAAATAACTTTATAGTTCTTAGCCAAACTATTTCAGATGTCGCTATGTTGGAGGATGAAGTTCAATGGTGGTCTTCTGCTTGTTGTAACCACCTTCAAAGTAGGGCTTCAAACGTTGACCGTTCACTTTGAATGTGCCCTCAGTGTCATGCGCAACTTCAACTGTTCCATATGGGAATACCTATGTAACTGTAAAAGGACTAGACCATCGAGATCGCAACTTTCCTGGAAAAAGTTTAAGATGGGAGTTATAAAGTAAGACTTTTTGACCAATTTTAAACTCTTTTCTGAATATGTGCTTGTCATGCCATCTTTTTGTACGCTCCTTATACAACTTAGAATTTTCATAGGCCTCATTGCGAAATTCCTCTAATTCATTCAATGGCAATAATCTTTCTTCACCTACAGATTGCATATCAAAATTCAGAAATTTCAATGCCCAATATGCTTTATGCTCTAATTCCACTAGTAAGTGACAAGCTTTTCCAAACACTAGCCTAAAAGGAGACACCCAATTGGAGTTTTGAACGTTGTCCTATAGGCCCAAAGTGCATCATCAAGTTTTATTGACCAATCTTTCCTAGAGGCATTCACTATTTTTTCTAAAATTCTCTTGATTTCCCTATTTGAAATCTCTACTTGACCACTAGTCTGAGGATGATAAGGGGTTGCAACCTTATGTGTGACTCCATACTTACTCAAAAGTGCTTTAAATTGTTTGTTATAAAAATGTGTCCCCCTATCACTTATGATTACCTTAGGAGTGTCGAATCGGGTAAAAATATTGTTCTTTAAGAATTTGACCACAACCTTAGCATTATTTGTTGGCAATGCTACAACTTTTACCCACTTAGACACATACTCCACAGCCACTTAAATGTATAAATTTCCATAAGAAGGTGTAAAGGGTCCCATGAAATCAATACCCTAAACATCAAATAATTCACACACAATAATGTTGTTTAAAGGCATCTCATTTTTTCTTGAAATATTGCCAGTTCTCTGACACCTATCACATGAAACTACATAGGAGTATGCATCTTTAAAAGTGTAGGCTAATAAAAACTAGATTGTAAAATCTTAGCTACAGTTTTGGTGGCACCAAAATGGCCACCTGCCTCTCCATCATGACAATGATGTAGAATGTTTGCCTTTTCTTCGTCTGGAACACATCTCCTTATGATCCTGTCTGCACATACTTTAAACAAGAAAGGTTCTTCCCAAAAATAATTTTTAACATTAGAAAAGAATTTTTTCTTTTATTGATATGATAATTCAGGAGGAAGAACATTACTTACCAAATAATTTACAAAGTCTGCATACCAGGGAATTTTTGTGGACTTAATGGAAAAAAATTTTCTCATCAGGGAACTCCTCCAAAATTGGTCTTACCTCTTCTTTTGAATTTGGAATTCTTGATAAGTGATTTGCATTTAGATTTTCAGTCCCCTTCTTATCCTTGATTTCCAAATCAAATTCTTGCAACAATAGAATCCACCTGATCAACCTAGGTTTTGATTCTTTCTTTCCAAGCAGATACTTAAGAGTAAAGTAGTCAGAATAAACTATAACTTTTGAGCCAATTAAATAAGAATGAAATTTATCAAAAGCAAATACTACCGCCAAAAGTTCCTTTTCTGTTATTGAATAATTCAATTGAGCACCTGATAGGGTTCGACTGGCATAGTATATGGTTTGAAAAATTTTATTCTTCCTTTGTCCCAAAACAGCTCCTACTGCAGAATCGCTAGCATCACACATCAGTTCAAAAGGTAAATCCCAATTTGGTGCTACCATAATTGGTGCTGATATTAACTTCTCCTTCAAAGTGTGAAAAGCCTGCATACATTCAATAGAAAAATTAAAAGGAGCATCTTTTTCCAAAAGATTAGAAAGAGGTTTAGCAATTTTTGAAAAATCTTTTATAAATCACTTGTAAAATCCTGCATGCCCCAAAAATCTTCTGACAAGTTTCACAGATGTTGGCGGAGGTAATTTTGCAATAACCTCCACTTTGGCTTGATCGACTTCTATTCCATTTTGAGAAATTTTATGCCCGAGCACTATTCCTTCCTGCACCATAAAGTGACACTTCTCCCAATTCAAAACAAGGTTAGTCTCCTCACATCTTTGTAAGACCAAAGCTAAATTATTTAAACAAGAATCAAATGATAGGCCAAAAACGGAAAAATCATCCATGAAAATCTCAATATATTTTTCAACCATATCAGAGAAAATAGCCATCATGCATATCTAAAAAGTAGCCAGTGCATTGAAAAGATCAAAGGGCATTCTTCTAAAAGCAAAAGTACCATAGGGACAAGTGAAAGTAGTTTTCTCTTGATCTTCCGGTGCAATAGGAATCTGATTATACCCTGAATATCCATCCAAAAAGTAATAAAACTCATGCCCTGCAAGTCTTTCTAACATCTTATCAATAAATGGTAAAGGAAAGTGATCTTTTCTAGTGGCATCATTCAATTTTCTGTAATCCATACACACACGCCACCCAGTAACTGTTCTAGTTGGAATCAATTCATTGTTGTCGTTTTCCTTAACAGTCATACCACCTTTCTTTGGCACAACTTGTACAAGACTTACCCAAGAACTATCAGAGATAGGATAGATGATACCTGCATCAAGTAGATTAATTACCTCAGCTTTCACTACTTCTTGCATCTTCGAGTTCAAACGCCTCTGAAGTTGGATAGTGGATTTATATTGCTCCTCCATCAAAATTTTGTGCATGCAAATTGAAGGACTAATTCCCTTGATATCAGCTATTTTCCATCCAATTGCACCCTTATGCTCTCTTAATACTCTGAGCAATTTCTCCTCCATCAAATCTGTCAAAAAAGAAGATATAATTACCAGTAAAGAAGAAACTCCATCTAAATAAGCATATTTCAAATGAGAAGGTAAGGATTTGAGTTCAAGAATTGGAGGCTCTTCAATTGATGGTTTACGCTTTGTAATGTGTTGTCCCAACTCCTCAAATTTTATTGCCTTTTGCCTTGAATATGGTGGAATTGCCTCCATGAAATTTGCGTACTAATTTATCTCCTCATTCTAAATATCTTTGTCCCTTGTTTGAATCAGACATGCTTCAAGTGGATCTTTAAAAATATTTTCCTGAAAAACCTTATTCACCAACTTATCAACTGTCTCAATTCTAAAACAAGAATTATCATCAGATGGATATTTCATTGCTTTAAAAATATTAAATGAAACAAGATCATCTTGAACTCTAAGGATCAACTTCCCTTGTTGTACATCAATAAGAGCTCTTTCTGTTGCTAGAAAAGGTCAACCTAAGATAAGTGGTACCTCAAAATCTTCCTCCATATCAAGAACTATGAAATCTGCAAGAAAGATAAATTTGTCAAATTTTACCAAAACATCTTCCACAATACCTCTCGGATATTTAATTGATCGATCAGCCAGTTGAAGTGACACCGTGGTTGCTTTTACCTCGCCCAATCCTAATTTCTTGAAAACTGAATAAGGCATCAAATTAATACTTGCACCTAAATCACATAATGCTTTTTCAAAGTAAGAATCCCCAATAGTGCAAGGAATAGTAAAACTCACTGGATCTTTTAATTTCGGAGGTAATTCGTTTTGTAGGATGGTCAAACACTCCTCATTTAACTTCACAGTCTCATAATCCTCCAATTTCCTTTTGTTTGCCAAAATCTCCTTCAAAAATTTTGCATAACTAGGCATTTGCGCTAAAGCATCTGCAAAAGGAATGTTAATGTGCAATTTTTTAAATACATCAAGAAATTTAGAAAATTGCTTATCTATTTTGTGTTGCTGGAGTCACTGAGGGAATGGAATTGGCGGCACATATGGCTTGGGATTATCTGGAAAAAGTTTACTCTTGCTTGTTTCCTTTGATTGTTTATTGGTCACCTCTTCCTTGTCTATGAAAATCTCTTCTTCTCCCACTTGTTTACCACTTCTCAAGGTAATAGCCTTTATGTTTTCAATTGGATTTTTCTCTGTGTTGCTCGGCAAAGAACCTTGCTGTCTTCTCAACATCATGCTTGCTAACTGACCCACTTGCATCTCCAGATTTCTGATTGAAGCCTCTTGGTTTTGAAATCTCACATCTGTGCTTTTGATGAAGTCATGAGTTGTATTAGTAAGTTTGGTGACTATATCTTCCAAATTTGACTTTGTCTCTTCTGATTGTTTGAATCCCGGTGGTCTCGTCATATTCTGATTATTCCATGAAAAATTTGGATGATTGCGCCATCCCGGATTGTATGTGTTGGAGTAGGGATTATTCTGTGACCTGTTAAAATTCCCAACAAAGTTAGAATTTTCATGAGATTGTTTAAAAGTATTACCTACCCGACACTCTGTGCTAACATGTCCTCCACCACAGAAATCACATGTTAAATTCTGAATTTTCATGACTGAAACACTCATATTATCAAGCTTTTTGTTGAGTGTTTCGAATTGTGCAGCAATTGCAGCAAAAGCATCCATTTCGTGAACTCCGCTAACTTTTCGCATTGGTAGTCTCTCAGTAGGCCATTGATAACTATTGGACGCCATCTCCTCTAATAGATTGTAGGCTTCTTCTGGTGTTTTATTATTTAGAGTTCCTCCTGCAGCTGCATCAATCATAGAACGAAGATTTGTACTAGAGCCATTATAAAAAGTTTGTACCTGCATCCATATGGGTAGTCCATGATGTGGGCATCTCCTAAGAAATTCTTTGAATCTTTCCCATGTTTCATATAATGATTCATTATCCATCTGCATAAAATTAGTAATATTGTTACGCATCTTCGCAGACTTTGCAGGTGGAAAGAATTTACCAAGAAATTTCTGAACCATATCATTCCATGTAGTAATTGATCCTGCAGGAAGAGAAGAAAGCCAACTCTTAGCTTTGTCTCTAAGAGAGAATGAAAATAATCTCAATCTAATAGCATCATTTGTAACTCCATTATATTTAATGGTGTCAGAGATTTCAAGAAAAGCATCGATGTGAGCATTTGGATCATCGCTTGGTAGCCCACTGAATTGCACTGATTGTTGAAGCATCTGAATGAGTGACGGCTTGATCTCAAAGTTGTTTGCTTGAATTACAGGTCTTCTGATACTTGATGTGGCGCCTTGAACTGTTGGCGTAGCATAATCTCTTAAAAGTCTACGTGGATTTTCATTATCACCGTCTGCCATCCTCTTTTCGTGATTTCTCTGTTCTCTCAATCTCCTTTTAAATGTACGCTCGATTTCTGGATCAAGCTCAACAAGTTTCCCTTGTTGGCTACGTGTCATAAACCGATGTACACCCTGAAAAATAAAACAAAACGAAAGTTAGATTAAACTTAGAATTATCTGGTGTCAATATTAATTAGTATTAAACAAACGATCCCTGACAACGGCGCCAAAAACTTGTTCATAAAATTCTAAACGCAAGTGCACGTGTCAAACAAGTAATATAATAATGAGAAAAAGTATCGTCCCACGGAGATTAATGATTAATAAACCAATTAAATACTAAAATAGACTAATTCTAAAATTTATCTAACATATCAAAATATAATTAAGAATAAATTAAAAACGAAATTTGTAGACTAAATGTAGTAAATCGATCAGATAAATATGTTAGAGCATCCGATTTCACCATAACCACTAGATATGAATTTCAGATTGTTGTGAATACAAAAACGATATCAAACATGTGATAGCGGAATTTCCTAATCTATTTACTATCCTATCTCTAGGTATAGCAAACCTACTCAGCTTATTAATCCATTAAATCTCTATGTGAATTAAAATAAACATAAGTGCATTAAAAACTATGAATATTCCCTGCTTACAATGAGTCTTTTGGATCACCTTATTACCGAAAGCTACACAAATAACACGATATATTTCTATCCACGTTTAATTCGTGGTTATATATTATAATGAGCAATTGCATATTATCACTTCTCAATCTCAAACATGCACATCAAATCATTCAAGTGGTGGCCAGTCACTCAAAAGCATTAAGCACAATAATATATAACTCACATGAATGAAATCAATTGTAAAACATAAAAATCATGAAATTCACATCATCATGGTTAGGCTACATCATAACCCTAACAAAAGAAAATTAGAACATAGTAGATGAAGAAATAAAAATATAAATTAAACTCAGCATCTTGAATCAAAGAACAAGAATTCTGTTACCACTTTTGTCTTCTCTTCAAAATACTTGAAAAACTCTCAGAACAATGGAAAACGATCTAACAGAAAAACTAGCTAAAACCTAGCCGCTCTCTCTCTCTCTTTCTTTAGTCTCCTCTTCATAGGATATATCCAAGATCCTTATCTCCAAGCAATTGCGTACAAAATCAGGGAGTAAATTAGAGGATTTTGATTTGATATCTATCTTCCACTGCTGCTTGATTTAAATTTCTCAGTTCTGCCATCTTTTTCCTTATCTTCTCCATATATCATTATTCTGCATAAATAAGGAAAATTCAAATAATCAAAAGGAAATCCAAATATTTTCTCATAGATATTGCATTAATCGTTGCCTACAATAGGTAAAATAACTCTATTTTTATAGAGTTATCACATACACATCTCCATTCATCTTTGGCCAATGTAATGCTCTTAAAGAATCTCAAGAGTTTTGTTCACATCAAAATGATAGGCTAATCCTCTACCATGTGCTTCTTGAATCAACAACTCTAGAAAAGAACTCTTGTGCATACATAAACAATTTCCTTTAAAAAGAAACCCATCTTGTAAAGAATAAGTACCTTGAGCTCCTTGCTTAAAGTCATCAATAATCAATGAGAACTCAGGATCTTTAAAGTAAAGTTCTTTCATCAATTGAAAACCAAGAATCCTAGACTTCAAAATAGCAAGCATAGAATATCTCCTTGATAAAGCATCCACTACAACATTAGTGTGGCTAGGTTTATACTTTGAGAGAAAAGAAAAGCATTGAAGAAACTTTACCCATTTGGCATGTCTCGAATAGAACTTGCGTTGGCTGCTAATGAACTTGAGAGACTAGTGATCAGAATGAAGAACAAGCTTTCTTAGCCTCCAATAATGACTCCAATGATCAAGTGCTCTAACAATGGCATAGAACTCCTTATCGTAAGTTGAATAATTCTTCTTTGAATTCGTTAACTTTTTATTGAAGTACACCAAAGGTTTTTGGGCTTGTACAAGAACAACGCCAACGTCAACTCTGCTTGCATCACATTCAACTTCAAAGACTTCATCGAAGTTAGGAAGGGCAAGAATAGGCAACTCACAAAGTTTCTTTCACCTCAAAGGCATTTTGGGTTGCCATTGTCTATGCGATTTTTCTTTATGCATTCGGTGATAGGAGCAATGATGGTATTGAAATCCTTAACGAATTGCCAATAGAAAGAAACAAGTTCATGAAAACTCCTTACATCAGAAATGGACCTCAGAACCGATCAAGTCTTCAAAGCTTCTACCTTAGATTGATCGATGGAGATCCCATCTTTGGAAACCACATAGCCAAGGATTACGATGCTTGGAGAGAAGAACTCACATTTCTCCATTTTAGCATAGAGTTTTTGGCCTCTTAGGACATTGAAAACTTGTTTCAAATGAGATACATGCTCCTCCTTGTTCCTGCTATAGATAAGAATATCGTCGAAATATACAATAACAAATCGACCAATAAAGGAGTGAAGAAATTTGTTCATATGTCTCATGAAGGTGCTTGGAGTATTTGATAATCCAAATGGCATAACCAACCACTCATAAAGGCCTCCTTTGGTTTTGAAAGCCGTCTTCCATTCATCACCCTCTCACATTCTAATCTGGCATAATCACTCCGCAAATCTATTTTTGAGAACATAGTAGAACCATACAATTCATCAAGCATATAATCAAGTCTAGGTATGGGGTACTTATACTTAATTGTGATGTTATTGATGGCTCAGCTATTGATACACATTCTGAACGAACCATCCTTTTTGGGCATGGAAGAGTTGGAATGGAATATGGGCTCATGCTTTCTCAAACATACCCTTTGTCAATAAGCTCATCAACTTGTTGTTGCAACTCCTTTGTCTCCTCTAGATTGCATTGATAGTTTGGTTTGTTGGGTAAAGGAGCACTAGGTAGCAAATTAATGTGATGCACTCCTTCGGAAATACATCTGCAAATTCTTTCAACAATGAATGCTCAATACATCTTATTGGAGGTAATCCATGTTTCACTAAAGAAAAGATTTTCCTTACTTGTGTTTACTTCCCCAGGTTGATTTTTATGTATCATGAATGGATTCAAGGACACAAGTGTAACAATCTCGACTCCATCTCCAAGGTCATAAGCGGTAAAGGTTATGGTCGCCGACTCGTACTTCTTTGTTTATTTTAATCTTTGAGTTATGCACACGTGGAAGCGATAAATCACCACCCAATCACCATAGTATCAGCAACATCAACAAGTAGTAGGAAAACACACATGCAACCATATATTTACATATACATGGCATACTACACATGAATACATGTCTTTTCTTTTGATATTTACAAGCCCATCTACTCGGGCTAAGTTTTACACTATAAGGACAAATAGTCCATTCCAAAAAGTACATCAACTTCAAGTAACCTTATCTCTCTAACAAGATCCTAAACAAAATGGTGCCTCTACAAGGACCGGTTATCTAGTAGTCCTCTATGGCATCATCGGGTGGAGTGTCATTGTCTGGCCCTAGTGGTCCATCGAAGCCGCTGAGTGGACCAACAAAATCCCTATTGAAACACTCATACCAGGCTCGGTACTTGTGGGGAATGAGTTCATCTAGTCCTTCATCCACGCAAACGGTCGTAGTGACCATCCGATAGCATTTATTTATACTAGCGAAGTAGAGCAATGTCTTCGACACAGTCATCTACGTGGGGACGCCGAACCTCAAAGGCGGTGGCGCGGCCATCCTACAAGTTTGAAAAGAGACAACTAGTGAGTATAACTTAGTATGTAAAATCTACTAAAATCCGGGTAGGATGATGCCTCACTTTTCAACAAGCACATAACTTATCCCAAACACTTGTCAATGGCAGATCGAAAGCAAGATGAAAATTGTGCCTTTAGTAAAAACATGAAAGATCCTCAAATAGTTAAATGCAAGCATACACCAAGGATCCATTCCATAATGCGAGGAACACATGTGCATGGGATTCATTTATTAATAGCCAAAATCCATTGACTCTTTCGGAATCCATCGAGCATCCGAACTTAATCGGGCAACGTCCCCTAATCCAAGGGTGACAGCTATCCTCCGACAATGAGTCCGTCAGGTATCCGAACTTAATCAGGCAATGTCGCTGAAATCCATCGGGAGATAGCTAGACTTTTGTCCCTTGTGTGTCTATGCATTAAGCATCATAATCTGGTTCTTATCTTCATCTTTAGTTTAAGGCCCAAGGGCGTGGCATGCATAAGTTTGTGGAATGCCTTACCGACTTCAAGTCGTTGAACATGCCGAGCATGAGTTAAGCTTTGCAGCATGGTTCGATCTGCTCGATACACTGATTTAGTACCAAATTTGGCTCGGAAACGATACACCTCAATATCACACCGAGACCATGAGAGCGACCAATCTATCGTGGTCTCATGTTTGTCAAAGGCCGACCAAACCCTTATTCAAAACTTGGGACGTGCACATATACTTACAAAAATAGTTTATATAACAACATCAAGCGTTCTTTAAAACTCCTTTCAAAACTTGTTGGGATCAAAGTAAAATGAAGGCATAGTAGATCAAGCACAAGAACTGGGTCACCTTAACAATCCAAGCCAAGTTACGAAAATCAAGTATAAGAACTAGGCCACGTCAAATTCAAAAGCCAAAGGCTAAACCAAGGTCCAACACCATTCCAAAACAAACTCAAGTAAGCATAAATGAAACCTCAATCTAAGCAACAAATCAAACATGGACTTATTACTAGCTTGGACTGACGTGACACAACATCCTAACCAAACATTAGTAAGTCTACTTATAACTTTCTAAATTGGCAGCCTCAAGTGGTGGCGAATGGCGACAAGGACATGTAAAGGGAGAGAGAGAGAGAGAGAGAGAGAGAGAGAGAGAGAGAGAGAGAGAGAGAGAGAGAGAGAGAGAGAGAGAGAGGTTGGTATGGGTAGCCAAGGAAGAAGAAGAAGAGAGGAAGAGGAGTTTGTGTGAGTGAAAACTTGGGAGAGAATAAGCCTTCCCCCTACTTATAGAACACCCTCCAATAATTATCTTGATAAGGAATTTAATGCCAATAGCTTAGGTGAAAAGTCTAAAAGTAAGGTGGCAAGCCTATAAGATCTTCCAAAGGCTTCTAGGTTCCAAGTGGCAAGCTCTTAATTGGTTCATCTAAGTTTGTAATGATGCTCTTAATAAATGAAGTGATCCTCCTTGTCTCCCCAATAATTGCCATCCAAGATCTTCTTGAAGGGCTCCATTATTGGCCTCCAAGAATCATTTAAGGAGGGAATTTAATATAAGGCAATTTGGTCTTCTAGTCTCATCCTAGGGAATGATTAGTTCTATGCTATTAGGGACACTTCAAACTTGCCATTGAAGAACTAGAGTCCAAAGGTATTTAAAGCATTCTCATCCTAAATCAAGAAGAATCTAGATTAGCCTTGCCCCTCAAGTTGGGCGTGCAACCCGCTTCCCTTCCAAGTTGAGCGTGTGATCCTCTTATCCTAGGGTGAAAAACAGTTTCGAGTAATTTTGGAAATCAGTGTCAATACCTTATCAAATGAGCTTGAAAAATTGTAAAAATGATAATATGTTGTAGAGAAGACCTTAAAGAAGGATTCCAAGCCCAATTTGTTTTGTGGAAAGAGCAGCAAATCATTGACCATACCAAAAAATTCGTCATTTGAGCAGATTCAACGGTTAGAGAGAGAGACTCATCTCAAACTCTAAATCTTCACTAAAATCTTTGAAATGTTTATCTGTTGTGGAAATGGATGTCCTTTAAAACTTTTGTGAAAAAAGAATATTCAAATTTGAAAGGAAAAATTTCATAATCGAGAAGGCAATCTGGTCACTATTTTTACTACATTGGGCAAGTTCCAGCCGGTAAATGATCGGCCCTTATTTCCAACCATTTCCCCTTAGAAAAATCCTAAATTTAAGCATGTTGTAGATCAAGATGTTTTGAACAACTTTCATGAAGGAAATGTTTCCAAATTTGAACCAAGAAAAGCTCTATAAAATTGGAAAGCAGCAAGGTTTAGGAATTTCGAAAAACTGGAAAGTCAAGATGTCACGCCTCGATTCTCGAACGCGTGCCTATCCCTCACCTGGTTGATTAAAGGCGACGTCCCAGGACGCATCGCCGACCCTGTTCATTTAATATGCGCAAGCGGAAGTATAAAGAAAATCCCCAGACAATAAAACAATGGGATAGAAAAGTAAGGCCATATTTTCATATTGAAACTCATAACCAAACTTTTATACAAAAAGCAAACCAGTATTTTTCACAACCCTTCACAACTTCCTACTCCACTCTATACACACCAAAACTGGATTCACAAAAGAGGATGGGATCTCAATCCTCATCCGGGTCGTACTCAGGATCGTCTGGATCCTCCTCCTCAGTTCCTTCCTCGTTAGGCTCCTCCTCCTCCGGTTCTTCTTCCTCCTCTTCAGCTTCTTCTTCGACTTCAGATGCCGGCTTATCTTCAGGCATCTCCTCAGCTACTCCCCAATCTTCATCCTCCTCCTGTCCATCCACCTCCTGCTGCGCTATCCCATCATTACCTTCCTACCCATTATCCTCCTCGATCAAGGGTACAAGAGTGTGAGCCTCAGCCTCCTGCTGCGGATCTCTTGAATCTACCACCGATCCATCCAGGTGATCGGCTGTACCTTCTTCGAACGCATCTTCTAATATGTTATGAGGCACCTCCTCTTCTGGTATGGGACCCTCTCTACGTCCATCAAAATACTCCCGATACCATGATCGATATCTGTGGGGCCTCAAGACTTCTACCCCCACGTCAACCCAGACGATCGACTGAAACAATATGTACTCCAATCCCTCTGGTTGGGGGTGGATATGGAAATGGGTCTTTAACTCCGAGATCTGCTCAGGGATGCCATAATGCATACGAGGACGAGGAGGTGGAGGTGCTGCCATTCTAGGGGCCTGAAATGTTGTCCCACACCGAGATGAGACTACGTCTCAGGAAGTTCTACCCCACTAAGACTCAATTAGGGAACCAATACACTACTCGGTTGCCTAAGCACAGCACGAGTCAGACGACTTACCTTGGCTTTAGTTCCAACCTGCAATTCAAGTTATATACAGGTACTCCATGACAGTCAATTAAATCACGGCAATCGAATCAAATCATTGATCAATCGAACAAGTTGATTACATGTCAGTCGGACCATTCTAGATCATTGATTTCATACCACATAATCTCCCATAGGGCACTCGGTCACAGAGCCACATTAATGCTCTCGGGTGTCAAGTTCGCCAAGGTGACTTATCCACTAGACAATTGCGTGCATTCTTTAAGGCGCCATTTTCGCCAGTGACATCCTTAGTCACAGAACCACGCATGCCTATAATCATGTATTCAATAGATAGTTACGTGTGTTCTTTAAGGCGCCGTTTTCACTAGTGATATCCCAAATCACCGAACCACGTATGCCTATGATGGTATATGTATTAGACCGATACATGCGTTCTTTAAGGTGCCGTTTTCGACGGTGATGTCCTTAATCACCGAACCACGTAGGCCCATACACCGTGCCTGATCGGTCCAAACCCAAAGTAGTTCTGATTCACTCTCACCATTCTACTCACTTTACAACTAAACAAAGTATTATAAATGTTAAATAAACATATTCAGCCAAGGATCAAGCAATCGTTCAATTTAAACCAATTTAGAGTAAATCCCTAAAATATCACAATTAAATTAATTCCATGCAATGTAGAGCTCAAATAAATAAATGGACTATGCCACGACAATCAGCACAAAATTTCGATCGTCGGCCATCTCAGCCTTAATTTCCGAAAAATAATTAATTAATTAATTAATTTCGAAAATTAAATAATAAACATTAAAAATTCAAGCCCGATTAATTAAACAGACTTCACCACGTTCATCAGCATAATATTATGGTCATTGGCCATCCTAGTTGAATTTTCGGAAAATAAATAAATAATTAATTTAATTTCAAAAAATAATATTTAAATACCAAAAATTCCACTTAGGCCCGAATTGTCAAATTGAAGCCCGATAAAGGGTCAGAAAAATCCCAAGCTACCCTCAATAAATAGTAGACCACGTCCACTTGCCAAATGCACATTCTATTGTCTAAATCGCATCTCAATCGACTAATAAACACTAATCCATGCTAATCTAACAACCTAAACCTAATTAATTAAAACTAAACAACCATAAAATGTCATTAGCTCACTAAGCAAGGATTAGTGAGATTACTCACCGGAATCGCGCGCAACTCGGATCAAACCGACGGGCACAACGCGAGGAACGATTCATTCCAAAGCACGGCTTGGGTCCGGGGCCCGGAAACAGTCCAAAAGCGAGCCCGAAGAGGGCTGGAAACCCACATGGCAAGGGCTGCGTTTGCTTAAAAAAAAACACAAGATAGCCACAAAACACTTCCACAAGGGCAGCAAGGCACGGGGGAAGGCCGGTGGAGGTCCGGCGAGATCAAATGGCGGTCGGAGGTGGCCGAAGGCGGTTAGACAAGGGCTTGGCAGTGGCGGACTCACATGGGGAGGATGCCCGGGGCGTGAGGAGGGCGGTGGCAGAGTGCGCGGCACGCGCGCGCGGGCGTTGCGCGGGTGGAGGCCTAGCTCCGATGCAGTGGTGACGGCTTCGGCGAGCTGCTGCTCCTCTTCTTCAGCTTATGGTTTTTTTTTCACGAACAAGAGGGGAGAAGAAAAGAGTTCATTCGGTCACGTGGGGGAAATGGGGAAGAAGAGAGAGGAGAGAGAAGAAGAAAGAAAGAAGGGATAAGAAGAAGGGCTTTTTGACTAGTCAAAAGTAAAAAGAAGAGAGAGAGAAGCCAATTTGAAATTGGCAAGGGGGGGTCTCGTATGAAGGGGAGGGGTGAGGAGAGAGAAGAAAGAGAGAAAAGAAAAGGGGGAGAGAAAAGGGAGAGAAAAAAAGAAAATAAAAAGTAATTAAATAGTAAAAAAAATCCTACTATTCAAATTACTTCAATTATTTTCCCTTTCTCTTTTTATTTTCTTTCGGTCTTCGATTTTTCTTCCGATAATTTCTTTCTCGAAATTTCGGACTCGTCAATAAATTGACGGACGATGAGACGAGTTCTTAAAAAAAAGAATTATGACACGCTCGATATTCGATTCCCGAAATCAAGTTCAATTCCGTGGTTAAAATCGATTAGACACGATTTTAGTCCAATCCAACCAATTAAGTAGCTTTTAGGGATTTTTTTTTTACCGCGAATACATCCCTTGACGGCTTCACTCAATAGGTTTGTTAACTCGTTAGTGATCAGCTCAGGGAAAAAGGACTATAGGCACGTCGACGAAAGGCCCATTTCACGTTATCGAAATGGGGTCGAATTTCGGGATGTCACACAAGACCTATGAAATCTTAAGTGGCAAGTCTAAGGAGGAGGGGTGGTGCCCTACTTGGCTTCCAAGATCTCTTGTCATCATTCTTCTAGGCCATGAATCATCCCCTAACATTAATAAGCTTATGATTCACCCTCTCTTAATATGTAAACATCCAAAATTTCATGTTTAACTTTCAAGAGCAAGACTAATTGTGCCAAATGTTTGACTTAATCATCATGCATTAATAGACTATCTTCCAAGAACATTAAATGCACCATGAGAAAATATCAAGTTAGAAGGCCATCTCATTGGGTGGGAGTTAATTGAGTCTGACCACGACCAACTACCTTATTTGGCTCGAGGTTCGTGCTTAAGCCATGATCAAACAAAGCCAAATGCAACAGGGCTTAACTGGTGAAGTTGAGTTCAAACTTCGGTTTGTGGGCTAGTCTAGGGTCCTATGCCACAACTTATGGCCAGTTTGATACTAAATCGCGTTGAGTTTATTTGATCCATCGTCGGTTCTCGATTGTCATGTAATCGTGTGGGATCAATTGATCCGCCTCAAGTCACGGTCAAATTGGCTTGATTCATGGTCATTCATGATTGGTATAACAACCGGACAAAATCACCCGTGACCGGTACAATGACCAGGCAAAATCGAGCCACGACCATCCACTGATCCATGGTGGTGCATAATCGTTCCACAATTGATCCTTATGGTCGAATAGCCTTTCTATGATCAAACACTCTATAACCAATTCTTGGCTTGTCGATTCCCGAACAGGCTACCCAGCTTATGATCCACCCTCGGGGCAGCTCATGGCCTAATCCCATCATTGGTGTACTGATCCTTGGCCTACTAGTTGGGGCCAAAATAAGGATTGAAATTGAGGATGTTACAACAAGAGTAATGCATTTTTGTTCCTTGTGAAAAGAGTACGTATTTTTATGCCCATGATGCACAACATTTCTATTATATTGCCACGGTCTTCCCAATAATAAGTGGTATGCATCCATGGGAATCACATCACATAGAACTTGATCTCAATAATTCTTCCTAAGAAAAGATGATATGAAAGCTCATTTGGTTACCTTGAGATCATTCTCTTGACTGAGCCATTAGAGCTCGTACAATTGAGGATGTTTATTTGTTGAAAGCTTTATCTTGTCGGCCAAGGTTGTTGAAGCAACATTGGTGTAGCTCCCGCTGTTGATGATTACCAAACATACTTTCTCGTTAATAATGCAATGGGTGTGAAAGATGTTCTCCCTTTGCTCAATCTCATTAGGAGAAACTTTGGTATGTAGTGCCCTTCGAATGATCGACAACTCGCCATCATAGGTTTCTCAACAATCTCCTCTTCCTTTTTAGATTCAAAACTATGTTGGTCCAAATTGTTCTTAGCCTCTTAAAGTGCCAAATCAATTTCCTCAATTTCTTGAAGATTCGTAACTCTCTAATTAGGACAATTAGCTTGAAAATGCCCATAGCCATGCTACTTAAAGCATTTCCTTGTGTCGCCTTTAGGTTTCGTTTGGACTTCAGCTTGGCAAACTTCTCCTTGCCTTGTCTTTTGTCAACGCACTCTCAACTTTGCTTGAGGAAGCACCCTTAGAATGTCCTTTTTGATGAGGTTTTGGAAGAAAAAACTCTTGCTATTCTTCAACTGCTTTTCCACCTTCATTGCCAACTTACATACGTCTTCAAAGGATCAATATGGTTGAAGTTCAACCAAATCAGCAACTTCCCAATTCATGTTGCCAAGAAATCGAGTAATGGTTTGTTCCTGAACTTCTAGGACTTCACACCTCATCTTGAGTTGTTCAAACTTCTTGATGTATTCTTCAATACTCATCCTTTGTTGCTGTAGGGAATTAAGATTTAGGGACAAGTCTTGCTTATAATTGTTAGGCAAGAACCTCTTCTTCATCAACTTCTTAAGTTTTTCCCAAGACTTGATTCGACCTTTCCCTTTTATGGCTTGTTGATTCTTTAGATTCTCCCACCATAGAGAAGCATAGTTTGTCAACTTGAGGAAAGCAACCTTCCATCTCTTCTCATTTGAGTAGGACTTGAAATCAAAGACACGTTCAGTTGTGTGCAGTCAATCAACAAAGTCGTCGGGATTGAGACTTCCTTCGAATTTGGGAACCTTCATTTTGATTTCATGATCAGTCTCCTTATGCCTCCTTCTTCTTCTCCCAATGTGATATTTAGAATCACTAGAGCTACCTCCAGTGGAATTGGAATCAGTGCTAGAACTTTCATGAAAATCCAAATTGTCATGTCAATGTCAACCTTCAAGACACTTGCTGGTTGTCCTTGTCTCACTGGATCCTCGAGAAGATTGACGACTTGTTCCATTTACTACTGTAGATTCTAGATAGCACGATCTCGTCTTTTGTTGGGTGCTTGCTCCAAAGTCAAGCCTCTTGGAACTGGATCTTTCATTTTTTAAAACTAAAATAAGAAATGAGACATGACATAGATAACAAAAGGAATCACTCAAAACAAGTTCAACCTCGAGCTCTGATACCAACTTGATGTGTGGGTGGGCAAGTGATTATGGGATGTAGAGGTTTCTGTGGTTAAGTGTATGGGAATGGTGTGCGTGGGTATGGATGTGGAAGGATGAAATGCAAATGTAGGGATAGAAAATGATCGACATCGAGGTATAAAGGACGAGCCACCAACCAAGGATGAGGATCAAGATTGATGAAATTCACCATTAAGGCTTAAAAGATGAACCACCCTTCAAGGATGAGGGACTTTGGGATAGGAGAAACTTATCACCAGGGCCTAAAGGAAAATCCACCAGTCGAGGATGACGGCGTCTTAGCTCATCACCAAGGAGTAATCCACTCTCCAATGATAAAGAGATCGAAATGGGAGTTATCCACTCTCCAAAGATATTCGCTCACACAAAGGAAATCTCAAGTATTTTCATTCATCAAATTGTTCGCATTACAATGGAGAGGCTTCTTCTATTTATGGGAGGAATACAACTTAGGAAATAGAAAAGTAATAAATAGATTTGGGAACTAGCTTAATATTAAAGACCTAAGATTGACTCTTGAAAATTACATAACATTAAAGACTCCTAGGAAAATAGAAATGCATTAAATGACTTGGAAACTTGCATTCTTCATCTTCAGCCTTACAAAATTCGTGCTCCCTCCTTGACTAGAAGATAAATACCCTAAGACTTCAATATCCAAGAAATCTGTTCAAAATGGCTTCCCGTTGATATGTTGTTGATAATCTTCGAGATCAACAACTAATAAAGCAAACTGAGAAAGCAGCGACTAATATACCATATTGATAACTTCAATAACTCCTTCATCATTGGTATCGATAATTCGATAAGAATAGTTTGGTATTGCATTAGTTGGAAATGTCAGTCTCAACCCATTGAAGCATTTTATGCCCAAATTCTATCTTGCCTTGAATGAGCAATGATAATGCTAAGTGGGTTGATGGAGCTAAATTGGATGCTTAGCTTCTTCATTGATTCAACTCTTTCTTTGTCGTTGGAGTTTAATTGCGAGTTGGATGGAATTGGGATCAAATCAATTGGTGTGAGAGGGTTAATTCCATACACAACTTCAAAAGGAGATCGACCCATAGTATAACTTGGTGATTGATTATAAGCATATTCAGCATGCGTAAGCTTCAAATCCTAATCTTGCAAAAATTTACTCACCATACTTCGAAGAAGAAAGGTAAGGATTTGATACGTTACCTTTGTTTGGCCATCGGTTTAGGGATGACAAGTGGTGTTGAATAAGAGTAGCGTACTGAGCATCCTCCATAGCGTCTTCCAGAAATAGCTCAAGAACTTGGACTCACGATCTAACACAATGGTCTTTGGTACTCTATGAAGGCATATAATCTCCTTAAAATATAATTGAGCAACATGAGATGCATCATCAGTCTTATGACATGGCAGTAAATGAGCCATTTTAGAGAACCGATCGATGACCACCATAATGGCATCTTTTCCCCTTTGAGTTCTTGGAAGAACCATAACAAAATCCATACTAACATCTTCCCAAGGTTGCAGTGGAACAGGAAGTGAAGTATGGCAAGTTGTACACCTCGAGATGATAGAATGCACATCTCCATTCATCTTTGGCCAATAAAAGTGCTTTTGAAGAACCTCAAGAATTTTGTTCACACCTAAGGGCACGTTTGGTAACGATTCTGTTCCCGGGAACAAATTCTGATCAGAAATGATTATTTTTTATTCCGTTCTGAACCGATTTTGAGTAAAAAAACGTGTTTGGTAATCGTACAAAATTTCGATTCTAGAATAGAATTGCGTTTGGTACCGTGTTCATTGATTCTGTTCCAAATTAATTTATTTTAATTTTTAAATAATTTTTTCTTTTTTTCCTTTTCCTTTTTTCTTTTCTTTTTTTCTTTTTTACTTTTTTTTTTTTTTTTTTTTCTTTTTCCTTTTCTTTTTTTTTTTTTTTTAATTTTTTAATTTTCTTTTTTCTTTATTTTATTTTCTTTATTTTCTTTTTTTCCTTTTTCCTTTTTTTATTATTTTATTATTTTATTATTTTATTATTTTATTTTTATTTTTATTTTTTCTCCTATTCTTCTTTCTTTCTTTTTTTCTTTTTTTCTTTTTTTCTTTTTCCTTTCCTTTTCTTTTTTTCATTTTTTTAATTTTTTAATTTTCTTTTTTTCTTTATTTTATTATTTTATTATTTTTTTATTATTTTATTATTCTTTTTTTTTTTCTCCTATTTTCTTTCTTTTTTTCCTTTTTTTCCTTTTTCCTTTTTTTTTTTCCTTTTTCCTTTTTCCTTTTTTTAATTTTTTAATTTTCTTTTTTTCCTTTTTCCTTTTTTTTTCTTTTTATTATTTTATTTTTTCTCCTATTCTTCATTTTTTTTTTTTTTTTTTTTAATTTTTTAATTTTCTTATTTTTTTCTCCTTTTTTTTTTTTTTTTTTTTTTTCAGGCTAGACGAGAGCCTCCGGCGGCGAGCTTGCCGGACCAGTTGCCGGCAATTGGCGGCGGCGGACGGCGGTGGGCGGTGGTCGCGGGATGGCGGTCGATGAAGAAGAAGAAAAGAGAAGAAGAAGAGTTTTGATTCTCAATTTTGTTCCCGGAACAAGAATCAACTTTTTTTTATTCTTGATTCTCGTCCCAAACTGATTCTGGGAACAAAAAATCAAAATCTGGCATTGTTAGGATGGTTACCAAACAGGCCCTAAGTGACCAGCCAATCCTCCACCATGTGCTTCTCGAATCAACAACTCTCGAAAAGAACTCTTGGACACATAAACAATTTCCTCTAAAAAGAAATCCATCTTGTAAAGAATAAGTACCTTCAATTCCTTGCTTACAATTATTGATGATGGATGAGAACTCAGAATCTTCAGAATAAAGTTCTTTCATCAATTGAAAACCAAGAATCCTAGAGTCCATAACAACAAGCATAGAATATCTCCTTGATAAAGCATCCGCTACAACATTAGAGTGGGCAAGTTTATACTTCGAGACAAAAGAAAAGGATTGAAGAAACTCAACCCATTTAGTATGTCTCAAATTGAGCTTGCATTAGCTTCTAATGAACTTGAGAGCTTCATGATTGGAATAAAGAACAAATTGTTTTGGCCTCTGATAGTGATTCCAATGATCAAGAGTTCTAACAATTGCATAGAATTCCTTATCATAAGTTGAATAATTCTTGTTCGAATTAGTCAACTTTTTACTAAAGTATGCCAAAGGTTTTTGGGCTTGATTAAGAATTGCGCCAATGGTAACTTTGCTTGCATTGCACTCAACTTCAAATACTTTATTAAAATTAGGAAGGGCAAGAATATGGGACTGCAAGGTTTTTGCTTAATCATCTCAAAGGCATTTTGGGTAGCCTTTGTCCATTCGAAAGAACCCTTCTTCATGCACTCGGTAATTGGAGCCACGATGATACCAAAATCCTTAACGAATCATTGATAGAAAGAAACAAGTGCATAAAAACTCCTTACATCAGAAATGGACTTCAGAACCAACTAAGTCTTCATAGCTTCTACCTTAGATTGATTGATGGAAATCCCATCTTTTGATACCAAATAACCAAGGAATATGGTGCTTGGAGAGAAGAAACTCACATTTCTCCATTTTACCATAGAGTTTTTGTTCTCTCAACACTTTGAAAACTCGCATCAAATGTGATTGATGCTCCTCCTCATTCTTGTTATGGACAAGAATATCGTCGAAATATACAACAACAAATCGACCAATAAGAAATAAAGAACCTTGTTCATAAGTCTCATAAAGGTACTCGGAGATTTGTTAACTTGAATGGTATAACCAATCACTCATAAAGGCCTCCTTTTCCATTCATCACCTTCTCGCATTCTAATATGGTGATAGCCACTTCACAAGTCTATTTTTTAGGACACTATAACCGTATAACTCATCAAGCATATCATCAAGTCTAGGTATGGGGTACCTATACTTAACGGTGATGTTATTGATGTTAGCTGTATGCTCTAAAGCAACCATGTAATAGTTACATGTTAGGGATTATTTAATGGCAAATAAGTTCTTTGTTTTTTTTCATTCATCGTCCAATTTATATGAATGAAGTCTAGAAGATCAGCTAAGACTGAACTTATTCTTAATGTGTTAAGAATATGTGTGACAGGTTACAGTTATGCTGAATCTTTAAACAGTTCCCGGTTGATGGATCATTGAGAGGATATTAATGATCCTATTAAGACCAGTGTGTTCTCAAGCTTCACTTCAGTATTGGATACTTGAGGGGATGATAAGTCACAAGTCATTGGGTATTGTGATAACCGAGCTAGAACATAGGTGCTTATCTTGGACAAGTTCACTAAACGTGACATACATAGAATGATTGGTGACATGGAAGCTTTTTAGCGAGGTCAATGTCTGATCATTCATGCTTTGGTTAGGTGTAAGATCCTTAGACTTGAGGCACGATGTTGACTTGTATGTTGGATGGCTATGGTTCACAAGTGCGCATATTGATGCTTCGTCGAACCGTCTCTGTACTTGATGGTCATAGTTTGTTCACATACAAAGGCATATGTGTGCGCAATATGGAATTTGTCTTCTTGTTATACAAGATTGATGTCCCATGTGATCTAATTGTGACATTGTATTTAAATCCTCGGCCAGGGTTGTAATCGAGAATGAATGGTTCATGTCTCGAAGAAATACATGTCAATAGATTTGTGCATATGATAGAATTGGTGGCTTGACCAATAGTTCTATGGCCTTTGTTCGATCGGGATATGGTGAGATAGAAGGATCAAATTATATGGCCGCCAAAGCTAACAGGTTCTTTATGTTCTGAAAACATTTCACACTGTCTGGGTAGCCATGATATATTGCTAGATGTTACTCATGGTTTGTAGGAATAGGAAATTGATCTAGACAATAAGTTCTCTTGGTTGTGCTAATGTGTTAGTACAAATCTTGCTACCAGCTCAGTGATGAACCTATGGATGTCACACACCATAACAAATTAGAATGACGTTTGAACGAGAAAGGAAATATTGCAAATGTGTTTGTAATTGAGCCAATCAGATTGAGTCGGGTTAGAAATAAAAGTTCTGATGAAGGGGCATCAAAGTTTACAAAGTCTAAAGTGGGTTTCAGACTTTACGGCCGAACCAAAGCTTTGAAGAGTGTTCAGATTCAGTGACTGAATTAATAATCTGAAGTGAGTTCAAAATTAATAGCTGCGTTAATGATCTGAAGTGAGTTCAAAGTTAATCGCATCATTAATGATCTGAAGTGAGTTTAGAATTAATAGCCAAATCAATGATTTGAAATAGTTTCAGACTTAATGGCTAAACTAAAGATTTGAAATGTTTTTCAGATGTAATGGTCACATTAAGTTCTAAAACAGTTTTAGAACTTAACATTCACATTAATGATCTAAAACGATTTCATAATAAATGGGCAGTTTAATGATCTAAAATGGTTTCAAATTAATGACCAATTAATTCTCTAAAAATTTTAGAAGTAACGGCCAAATTAAATATTTGTGACAATTACAAAGTTAATACCTAGAATAAAGACTTGTAACGGTTACAAATAGATGTCTAGAATAATGCTTTGTAACAATTATAGAGTTAATGCCTGAATTAGTGTCTGTAATGGTATCAGAACTTACGTCCGTTAGGAGTTACGGCCAAAATAATTCTAAAACGGTTTAGAGTTAATGCGCCGATTTAAATATGATTTGCACTGTCTATAAAAGATAATACAAATAGTAGATCACCGGATGATGGATGATCAACAATCGACAATCAATAATTGAGAGCGCTGATACTGATCAACAAAACACTCACACAGAGCAATTGCTAGCATAATTGTAGTTGTGAGATCTCTCAATTTCTCTCTTCTATTCAACGTGAGAATTGGTGGTGTGTCTGATGTGACATCCTAAAATTTACCGACCCTATTAGTGTAATCAGATTGTTAAGGGCTTAGATTATTTTAAAACAGGCCAGAAGACAAGCCGATGGGCCGTGAGGAAAGTGTGGGCTTAACTAGTTAGCGAGCCACACGAGTTATCGAAATGGGCTCGGTCAATCGAAGGATAGGTTATGGACTTGGGCTTGGCTTAGAGTGGGCCAAGACTCGGGTTCATTAGAATAGTAAATTAAGTCTAGTGGGCCGTGAATGTTGTAGGATGAGCCCGGTGGGCCAGAGATGGGAATTTAGGCCCGAGTGTTTTCATTTTCGATTAAGTTTATAGATTGCCGTTATGAGGATTTAATTAGAAATTCTATTAAAAACTTAGAAGTGATTGTAATGCTAGTGTCGACTACTAACTTTAGTATTTCTTGCAATAAATTCTTCATAGATTAGTGCCTAGATGTTAACACGACATTTCATTCGTATAGTCATGAGGGAATTGAAATTTGATGGATTCGGAATGAAACTAAGTGAAAGACATTAGAAACTAATAAACCGACTAACAACACGGATTAGAAATTAATCGTTATCGAATGCCAGACGTCGACCATGGAAGAGTGAAGCGTGCATGAAGGCCACGACATTTCTCTCTTCTCCCTCGGTTTTCTTCTTCCCCAAAAACCGAAGCTACAGAATAAACATAATCATTAAGCTTGCTAATGATTATTTTCCTTGGGATTACACATTTAGCCTCATTTCCCTCAAAGTTCATGTCATTTCCTCTCTCTCTCCAAAACAGACCGAAACCCTCACTTTTTCTCCTCTCTCTCTTGCGGTTCGAATAGAAACAAAGCAGCAGCGGTTCCAGCAATTCTTGCTTCTTCTTGTGTGAATTTAGGAGCAGATTCTTGGAGAGCTTTGAGTCACCAACGAAGCCAAGCAACAGTAAGGAAATGATAAGTTCCTAAGCTAGAAGTTATCTGCTATTTTGTTGAGGGAACTCACGGAACTAGCTGAATGGTGGAGGATTAAGTGTGATGCTGTTGTTCTGTGTTGAAATAGGCTAGATGAGCTCTAGACTAAAGCTGTGAGTCCTTGCATGTCATGTTAATGCTTTGGATTGTTTAAAAATTATGTGTGAGCAAGTTGAGTTGGTCAAGTAAGTTGGAAAGGTGGTTGTCGAGTGAAGAAAGGTATTGCATGTTGTTGTAGATGAGTCAAGGTGCGAGTACTTGTCTTGAATCGAGCTGTGGATGGCTGTATGTAAGCAAAGAGCTACTGTTGTTACTCTTAGATGATGTCGGAGAAGTGTCGGGATACTAAAAGAGACATTGTAGAGGAGCTAAATGGTTTAGTTGGGCTGTAGATGAATAAAATGGTTCAATACATTCTGTTTTGGAAAAATAGAAATGGAAAACCCTTTAGTTATGCGTCGCTTTGGATTTTAAAGATGTAGATAAAGGAAAGAACAAGTTTACTTAAGAGTACACTAACCATTTTATATTTCTACCTCTAGTTAAAGTGAGATGCATGCGAAAATGTATTGGCAAGAGCATTTTCTTTGAAATAGTAAGCTGTTCTGCAGAAGACAGCAAAATTGTAGGTAGTTCTACGAATTTTCTATAATTTTCTAGATATAATCTTAAACCCTTCATTAAAGTTGTAGGAAACATATTTAGGAACAACATATCAAAATTTGAGAACAAACGGTCAAGGTTCGGTTAGTGAAATGATCCCTCTTCTGTAGGTACTCAATCTGGAAAGTTGCTGTAGAATTTTAGGACAAAAGACAACAAATTACTGCCCTTTATAAATTGAGATATAGGCTTAGGTTTCTTCACAAAAAATGTTAATTTATGTCTCTTCTATAACATACTAAAATTTCGTAACATTCCGATAAGATTTTGATGCACTTTCTGCTTCCGTGTTTGGAACTACCCATATTAGCTTATATCCTGTTTTGATCCGAGAATGTGAAATGGTTGTCGTGTCTCTTGTACTTGACTTTCATGACATATATGGAGTCTAATGGTCTCATGATAGTGGTTAGTTTGTACATGAGCATGCCTTTTCCATCATTTGAAGCGTGGTCATTGTATAGTCACCAATTGTGGCATGTGTGTGCAATGAGTGTGACATGAGCGAAGTATTGTGTGAGCATGTGTCCTGTTTGATGAAATTGTATACTCTTGAGGTCTTGTACATGCTGTGATGTGATATTAATCAAAGGGGTGATGTGTGGAATGTGTGCATTAATTGAGTAAGAGATTTCCATCGGTACTGAGATGCCGGTGATGCCCCGAGGAGTGGGATGCCCATGTTGTGTGTTCTTGGATGCCTCGGTTGAGTGAGACGCCGGGATGCCTCGGAGTGAGATGCCCTTGTAGGTGATCAAGGATGCCTCGATTGTGGGATACTGGGATGCCTCGGAGTGAGATGCCCCATGCTGTGTGTTCTTGGGATAGGTCGGTTGTGTGATACTGGGATGCCTCAGAGTGAGATGCCCATGATAGCAATATTGTGGAAGTCTGGATGTGGGATTTCGGAAGTGACTTGATCGAGCCAGCGGTGTTTCGGTGGGTAAACTGATCAAGGGTGGACTCGATATACACATTAAAATATAAATTCCACTTGGCGTGTGAGTTTCGCCTGCTGCTGTTGCATTTCATCTTGGTATAGATTTAGAGCATGAGGTATACATGTGCATTTAGCATGTTTGGTATGAAGTGATCATTCATGTGATGTTTCAGTATTCATTTAGTTATATCCGTGACAATCTTGTCTTAGTATCTTAAGCGGCAAAAGAACGCTTCAAGTGCTATAACTTGGCACAAAGGGACACTTAAGTGTCATAACTTATGAAAGTGACACTTAAGTGTCATATTTTAAGAAAAGTGGGACACCTGAATGCCACCTCCGGCGAAGCCGGCTAAAAATGATACGTGGCAATTAAATATTAATTTTTCTCGCCGAGGTGGCTTGCCGGAGAGCTAACTCAACTCTAATTCACCTAAAACGACATCGTTTCTATAGTTGGCCAAAATAGAGCTTTTAAATCGGCAAAAATGACGTTGTTTTGGCATAATTTGAATTTTAATATAATATAAAAAATTAATTTAATTTAATTTAAAACAAAATAATAATATAATTTATATTTATTAAAAAAAAAAAAAAAACGGAGGAGGAGGAGGAAGGCAATCGGCGGCTGAGGGTTGAGCCCTCGTCGCCGCCGCCTCCCCGCTGTTGCCGGAAGGTGGGGGAGGGTCGGTTAGGGCCGCCGAGCCCTGGCCGAGGGCCTCTCGCTAACTCAATTGGTTGAAAAAATTAGAGCCCCAGTCGACCGGCAGCGCGACCCTTGCCCAGATCTAGGGCGAGGGCATGTAGGCCCTTGCTGCCGGTCAGCTGGGGCCACCGGCCCTCGGCCAAGGCTCGACGGCCCTAGCCCTTGTCGCCAACCGCTTCCCTCCTCCTCCTTCCCCCTCCCTTTTTTTTTTTTCCTCCTCCTCAGCCTCCTTCCCCCTCCACCTTTTTTTTTGCTCCTCCTCAGCCGCCGGCTGCCTCCCCTCCTCCTCCTTCCCCCATCACCGGATTTGGGCGAGGGCTCACGGGCCCTCGCCGTCGATTGGCAGGGGTCGCCAGCCCCTAGCTAGGGCCCGGCGACCTCGGCTGACCCTCCTCGCTCCATCACCAGCCCTTGCTGGCGAGGCGAGGAAGAACCGACGGCTAAGGGCTGCCTCCATTTTTTAATTTTTTTAAAAATTTTAATTTTTTATAAATTTTTTAAAGAAATTTCATTTAAACTAAATTTAATTAATTTTTATATTAATTTTTTACCACGTCAGCATCAAAACAATGTCGTTTTGCACTTGCTTCACCGGAAAATTGACACATTAGCGTTTTGGCCGGATTTTGGCCGGATTGGCACTCAAGTGATCCATTTTACTCCGATTTTAGTACTTAAGTGTCACTTTCGTAAGTTATGGTACTTAAGTGTCCCTTTGTGCCAAGTTATGGCACTCCAAGGGTCTACGTCTCCATCTTAAGCTATTTGGTTATGTTCACTTGTCTTCTTTGGAAGCTTTGGATTGTCTAGGTTAGGGTCTTATTATTTCTTTACTATGCATTGCTCATTCCTCTTTTTTTTTTTCAAATCGTTAGTATAGACGTGCCACCGATTGCTCGTTACGGGGTGATAGCTCGTATTGATGTTTCTTTCCATGATGTGTATGATCCTGACATCGAGCTAACCTTTACGAAGTATGAGGCTACATTGTGGATGGACAACGGTAGAGTAGATATGATTCCGATGAGGTTTGTAGCGTGGTTCATAAACCACGAGGGAGAGTTGTTTGGCCCCCTTCATTTTGGTGCTGGAGGACCTGGAGCTGGGATGGGCGATGCTTAGGCGCCCAGATCGTGTAGAAGCTGGAGAAGACATCTTTTGTCCTTTTTGATAGATGTGGGCTAGTATGGGATAGTGGAGTTAGGAACCCCCTCACCCTTTTCCCTGGCTGTTTGCTTACACTTTTTGTTTTGAATATGTAAGTATGTTGTATATAGGTGAAGAACTCTTAAGTAATCTAGGTTGATATTTGTAAGCCCGAACGCTTTTAGAAAGGAAGGTAAATGAAGCTTCTCATAATCTTTACATATGATATTAGTTGAATTGTCTAATATTAAATGACAGGATTATTGTAGAGTAACCTTGTGATATAAAGCTTTAGGTCTTAAAATATCCATGTTATACATACTAAACCTTTATAGGTGGACACTGTGGTTCGACATTTGAAATAAATAAGTCTTGTAAAATGATAATTCATGTAATTTCCGCTTATGCTTAGTATGTGACGATACTGGGATGTCACATCTAAACTAGAGGCCCAACACTTATGGGGCTAGATCTGAAGAACGTTAGAGCCTGTGAAGAGATCAGATGTTCTGCATCTGAAGAACGTTAGAACTAGTATTATCGAAAGACATTAGACGTTCATGGTCAAGAATCCAAGAACGTTAGAACCGGTGTTACTAGAAGGCGTCAGACGTTCGTGATCAGAGTCTAAAGAACGTCATAACTACTGCTTTGAGGACATCAAATGTTCGTGCTCAGAACCCGGAGAAAATTCTGAACCACATTTTGGAAAATGGTACAAGGTTAATATGATTGGCCCCATTAGCTCTTCAATGCGTTTTTGTTAAAATGCATGTAAATGCTATGGAAACACGTGTATAAGTGTTTTTACTTCTGTCATGATCATACGTTTGATCTTAATTTACTTATGCATGTATGCTTGTTTATCAAAACAAACACCAATAATTGATGGCTTAGTTATCGACACACATTCTAAATGAACCATCCTTCTTCGTTGTAAGTAGAGCTGGAACGAAACATGAGCTCATTATTTCTTGAACATACCCTCTGTCGATAAGCTCATTGTTTCCTCCGAATTGCATCGATGGGCCGGTTTGTTAGGTAGATGAGCACCAGGTAGCAAATCGATGTGATGTTCAATACCTCTTATTGGAGATAATCCATATGGCAACTCCTCCGGAAATACATTTGCAAATTCTTTTAACAAGGAATACATTTTTGGGTGTATAGGTCACTCTATCTCACTCTTTTTCTCTAGCATAAACAAAGCAAATACATTATTTTGTTTGCTAATGGCTCTCTCAACCCGTGTTTCACTCAAGAACATATTTTCCTTACTTGTGTTTCCCTCCCTGGGTTGCTTTTACAAAGCATGGAAGGAATCAAGGGCAAAAGAGTAATGCATTTTTGTTCCTTATTAATCAAGCATGTGTTCTTTCGACCATCATGCATAGCATTCCTATCCTAGACTCAAGGCATGGTCTAAAGCTTCGATGTGCCCTTAACGGGAATAGATTATGGACTGATTTAAGTATCATCCATAAGTCAACTATCCAATTGGGGAAGGCAATTGTGGATCGAGAAATGCACTCAACTAGAGTACTCAACCATGGAACGATAGCTCAACCATGGAACGATAGCTCAACCATAAGGATCGATGTAAGACGACCTTACACTGACACAGATTAATGAATGCATGATTATAGATCGATTCGGCCTATATATATATATAGCCGAATTGCAGGTGATTCCACATGGTTATTATACTAATTTCGAGCGACCCTAAATCGATTCTAAGTGACTGTGGACCAAAGCAAGCAAATTGATTCCCACTCAGTTACATGACAATCAAGGATTATCCATGGATCGATTAGGCTCAACCATGAGTTGTGCAAGCCCCCAAGCGACCCTCTAATTCTTAGGCCCCATTAAAGCCATTTCCAATCGAATTTAGGCAGGAACCTCGGTTTGGGTATGGGTATCCTTTGTGGATAATTAAGAAACATCCTTAATTGGTTTAGCCAACGTTTAACTCCGCGAATAGTTTTGGGCCCCCAAATCTTTGGTCTTGGAAAAATAGGTCAACCATTGGAAGCCCAATGGGCCTCACGCTTAATTAAAGGCCCAAATTGGATGAGTTAAACCCAAATTTGTCAAGCGCAAGTAAAGGTCCATTAAGCTTGTTAAGGCCCAAGTTGGATGAGTTAAGCCCAAGTAGAAGCCCATTAATCTCAGTAAGGTCCATTAAGCTTGTTAAGGCCCAAATTGGATGAGTTAAGCTTAAGCCCAAGTTCATCAAGTCCAAACCCAAGCCCTATGTGTGTGAATAGTAACCTACGTGAATAGTAACTCACATGAATAGTAAACTAGCTTCTAGAAGTCTAATGTTAGGCTTGTCTTCAAAGTCTTGCCTCATTAAAAAGACTTTGGTCCCGCAAGAGGAGAGATTGGCGCCAATTAAGGGGGAGAAGTGAAGAAGCAATCTTGGTCCTTGATCTTGGATGATGATCTTGGAAAATAAAGGGCTATGATCTTTTCTTGCAACTCAAGTTTGGAGTCATCAAGAAGAAAGGACAATCATACAAGCTTACCATTAATGCTTGGAAGACCCATTTCTCTCTCCTTTCTATTTCTTCCCCAAGTTTCTCTCCTTTTTTCTCTCATTCTCTCTATTTCTCTCTCTCACCACTAAACCCTCCCATGCCCATTTCTCCTCCTCACGCCATCTTTCTTTCTCTCTTTCTCTCTCGGTTGGTTGTCCACTGTGAGCCGCCGTCCATCGTTGCTTGCCGTGTTGTCATTGCCGCGTTGTGCTATCCTCCCCGTCGTGACACCATCACCGTTATCACCATCGTGACGCCATCACTGTTATCACTGTGAGCTATCCCCTTGATTGTGCACCCACACTACTACACTTGCCTCGCCATTGCCACGCCCTCATTGCTGCACCATCATCATAGCCACTCGCCATCAAGCCTAGATCTGGGCTGTGAGTGGCTTGCTAAACCTTGTTTAGGGTAGTAGTTATGCTGAGGATTAGGATTAGGATTAGATTAAGGTTAATGATGGTTAGATTAGGTGATAAGTGGATTAGAGTGATAAGCTATCATGATAAATGATAATTGGATGCGATAAGCTATCATGATAAGTAATAATTGGATGCGATAGGCTATCATGATAAGTGATAATTGGATGCGATAAGCTATTTTGATTATGATAAATGTACATTATATTGTAATTTTTAAATTGGTATGTGCTTACTAAATTCTAAATTTAAAGGTGATATGTGCTTATGAAATCATCATTTTAAAAAAATGATATGTGCTTTGAGAATGTTATTTTGAAAGGTGATTCATTAAGTTGATAATTGAACCATATTATTTCGAAAGTGATGTGCTAAGTTGATAATTGCAATTATGGAGTGATATTATATGTGATGAGGTTTTTTTTTTTGGTCGAATATGTGATGAGGTTGATGCATGATTATTTTGGTGGATAAGTAATCATTGAGTGATCACGTGAGAATATTTCATGGCATTTTTGTGCGCAAGGATTGCTAGTATATGACGTGTGAGCACAAAACACTCTTGCATTGGCTAATGAGAAAGACAATAATTGGCTTGAGTGGTTGATGCGCTCATGTGATCACGTAATGGTTTCGTACTCATATAATTACGAATTGGCTTGAGTGGCTGGCTATTACTAGCGATTTGTAGAAAGATTCTCTAGGATAGCTACGCCCCTGACGCAATTGGAGTGAAGTTTGAATGGACAGATAGGTGCAAAAAAAGTTTTCAAGAGTTTAAGCACAAGTTGCCTATTGCCCCAATATTGACAATACCGTCTAATCTTGGAGGTTATGAGATCTACAGTGATGTTTCATATAAAGGATTAGGTTGCTTCCTGATGTAACATAGACGAGTGGTAGCCTATGCATCTAGACAACTAAGGCCTCACAAGCAGAACTATCTGACACACGACTTGGAATTAGTAGCAATCATTTTTTCTTTAAAGATTTGAAGGCACTACTTGTGTGGAAAAAAGTTTATGATTTACACTAACTATCAAAGCTTGAAGTATCTATTTTCTTAGAAGGAGCTGAACATGAGACAACAACGCTGGATGAAACTTCTCAAGGACTACGATTGCAACATCCTGTATCATCCTGGAAATGCCAACAAGATAGTATATGTGCTTAGTCAAAAGTCGATAATTGCCCAAATAATGGTTCAAGAAGGGACCCTTCTTGAAAGTGTATGAGATTCGGATTTCAAATTTGAGGTAAGCCATCTCTCTAACCTTATGGTTACCCTCCAAATAGAACTTGAAATGCAAACCAGGATTAAAGTACTATAGTCAATGGATCTTTCAATCCAAAGAATTCTGCAAGCGAGTGTGGAAAAGAGGAAACCGGATTTTCAAATAGCATAGGATGGGATATTGAAATTTCGAGGACAATTATATGTGCTCCACAATATAGAACTCAAGGAAGAGATTCTAACGAAAGCTCATCGAAGGAACTATAGCATACATCCAGATAGCACATAGATGTATAGGAATCTTTGACAATATTATTAGTGAAATAACATGAAGACAGATGTCACCAAGCATGTGACCAAGTTCTTGATATGCCAACAAGTGAAAGAGCAACACTGCAAACCCGATGGACTACTGCAACCCCTAGAAATCCCAGAGTGGAAATGGGAGCACATCATGATGGACTTTGTGATGGGACTATTGAGAAGTTAAAGAGGTATCAATTCTATTTGGGTCGTAGTTGATAGATTGACTAAGTCAACATATGTTATTGCAGTACAAAAAGACTTTGCCATGGATAGATATGCGGAGCTATATGTGCGACAAATAATTCGTCTGCATGGAGTGCCTATGACGATCATTTTAGATCGAGACCCTAAGTTTACGGTAGCATTTTGGAAAAGCCTGCATATTGCCATGGGAATAGAGCTGTAGTTTAGCATAGCTTATCATCCACAGATAAACAATCAATCTGATAGGACCATTCAGACACTCGAGGATATGTTGCGAGCTTGTGTTTGTGGATTTCAAAGGAAGATGAGTAGATCAACTACACCTCATCGAGTTCACGTATGACAACAGCTACCAACAGAGCATTGGAATGGCACTATTCAAGGCATTATACGGTCGTGCCTATAGAACATTGGTCTGTTGGGATGAAGTTGGAGAAAGGGAGATTATTGACCTTGAACTAGTTCAATAATTCGTGGATGTGGTTAAGATTAACAGGGACAGGCCAAAGACAGCCCAAAACAACCAAAAAAGTTGTGTCAACAAGCGTTGGAGACCATTAGAATTCTAGGTAGGTGACCATGTTTTCCTTAAGGTGTTATCTATGTGAAATACATCACGTTTCAATAAGAAAGGGAAGCTAAGTCTAAGGTATGTAGGACCTTTTTAGATTCTAAAGTAAATAGGGATTTTAGCCTTGTCGCGACTCAACCTCATGCGCCATGAGAGGGGAAAGGTCGGGTTTAGAGTTACTTGACCATGAGAGTTTCCTCACGATTCGCATTCTAAAAGGCGTCATCACCTCACCTTTTGGGACGAACCCTTAAGAGTTCCCTCATTCACGGTCGCAAGCTTTCCCAAGCTCGTATCCCACATGACAACAGAAGGTGTCGTGATTCAAATTGATGGTAAAAAATTAATGTTCGTGAAGGCATGTGAATCGGCCATTTACAAAATAGAACATAATGCATGTTTGGTAACATATAAGACTACTTACACAATGCATGAAAAGCGTGAAACTTGCACGCGATGTAAGGTTGAATGTGACAATGATTTGCGTAAAACATTTAACCTTAAATCGAAATGCAAAGAAATCACACAAGTCATTAACATTGCAAAATGACTTAGAACTATGAATGACATGTTCAACGAACTTCAATTACAATTGACCTAATTGATGCATGATTTTCACATACTAAATAAGGTTCAAATACAAATGTCATATATGGATGTGAAGCTTGTAACACATACTATGCATGATTTGGTCTTTAAGAGACCCAAACAAATGGGTTTTTGTAGGCTCGTGATAAGCCTCTAATCTACCATAACCATAACAGAACATGCTTAATCTCGATGATCTAATGACGTGTAAAAATCTTATGAAAAATTCTTTACGTGGAATACAACATGATGAACATTTTTTGTGAAGACATCTAAACTCAATTTGGATCACACAATCCTACATGAAAATGGTAAAACAAAGGCATGTTATGAAATGCACTAATTATAGCAATACCTAAACACATTCATGCATGCAATTGACATATCAAACGATGATCGACTCATATGAATCATACCTCTTTAGAACACTTACAACATGTATTACAAATCTCATGAAGGATGCGAAGCCAAATGGATTCATCTACAACCTTAATTTCACACAAATGCAATTCGAACTTAGTGTAGGGCAGATCAACATAGGGACAATTTTTGGTGTAATTCTAGAAAAAAGATATATGTTGTAAAAAAGACAATTTCATGCAAATCTTGTGAAGAAAGTTTTTCTAGAATCCAATCAAAAAATCAGTATGAAAATAATAAAATTGAAAATCGTAACAAGTTAAAACCACAAATCATCCTAAAATTACTACAGAATTGATAGATTTCGGAGATGTTTTCTACTGACCAAATGACGTTCGCTTGGGGCGTCCGACATATCAAATCAAAGCTTGAGATGTCTATTTTCTATGTCTAGAAGGAGTCGAGATAAAAGAAAACCTCATCAACTATTTTGTTTCAACCAAAGCAATAAGTCTATCACAAAGATATGAAATTGCATATTAATAAAAATCAAGCTCAAACAATCTGAAGTTCATCTTCAATGAACATTAATTCATAGTAAATCATCCAACAACATCATCAATCTCAGATCTAAGCATATTATATAAATCTAAACTTGAATCCTAATCGTGATTAGTTAAGCTGATCTTGCCTCATTGGATTCGAAATCAAAAGGGTTTGCCTTTGCGATTTTCTTCGAATTTAAACGCAATTGGATAAAATGAATTTCGTCGAAACACAATCGGGACTTCAAAGATGTTGAATCAACTCACAGACCACTAGAGTTGGATAGATTGCTGCCAGTTAGACCGGTTTTGAGTTACAAGGGGTATCGGTCCGGACTGGACTGGTTTGGTCTGTCGTGAAGAAGAAGGGCCACCAAAGCTCTTCTTGTGGCTATTTTGCCAAGTCTCGACCACCAGGGGGTTGGGAACTCCTCTTGGAGTTAGTCAGAGGTGGTCGAACCACCATTAGACAGCTACCGATGGCCATCAGCAAGGAAGAGATCGCTGACCACAACACAAGTGAAGACGCTAGCCATTGAATCATGAATAGGAGGTGGCCAAACTAAAAGCTCTGGCCACTTTTGTGGTGACCTGGACTTACAAATGACGCGTGAGAGAGAGAGAGAGAGAGAGAGAGAGAGAGAGAGAGAGAGAGAGAGGTGTTGGGTGTAGTGTCGGTTGAAGGATTGCCGATGAGGGGACGTATCCCGTAGCCGATGATAAACGACAGTTGTGTAAGGAGAGAGGGAGAGAGAATTGAGCAAGAAAAGAGAGGAAAGAGAGATTTTTTTTTCTAAACTTTGATGTGAGGATTAGCAAAATGAGCCCCCTTGACATTTTGGAGGGAAATGTCTTTTATACTATGGTCTAATAATAAAATCTTGGCCATCGGTTCGATCCGATGATCAACAGTTTAATTTAATGATCAAATTAAGTCCACTAAAGTCTAATCCCATATAGAACATGTTCTATGACCGACCGAATGGCTTTGATTCGCAAAAATTGACAATTAAAATGGGAATCGCAATTAGGGCTTACTTAAGGACAAAATCATAAATTCGCAAAATTCAAGGGTTGTTTTGCAAAATTTGGAAAATGTAAGGGCATGAGAGTAAAATACATATGACGAGGATCCAAGAACCAGTCATCGGCAATCTAAAACCAACTAGCAAGGGGTTGAATCGGCCTGCATTGCCAATGATTGGTCAGATTGGTTCACACAGGTTTGATCGGTTCTTGATCAGTTCAGACTAGCTAGTCCTTGGGAATAGAAATTTATGCAATTTGGTCCCTTCGAGAACTAAATTGAAAAGAAATCTTAACCAATTTGAGAAGAAACAATAAGATTTTAACCAAATTAAGCAAATTAAATCACTTGAATGTGATTTATTTGTTTTTTATTGACTTAATTGAATGATTATTGTGAAAAATAGCGGACCTAGACCATGGATACACGTAATGGAATGCTATTAGGCTAAAACAAGCAATTTTGCAATTTCTAGCTCAAAATCGCAAATAAATTGAAATCGAATTCAATTAATATTACGATAAACCTATTCGACCAATTATCCATGCTTAGGATAACCTATTACATCCAAATTGACCTTAAATTGAAGTCACGAGACTTAGGCAAAAAATGAATTCAGGCCTAATATTGAAATTGGACCTTGATTGATGAAGTTAAATCTTAATTTTGAATGGGTCAACGTGAATTTCTTCAATTGAAGCTCAATAGCTTGATTTTCTTACATTCAAGAGAGCGAAATTCTTCAAATTGGGAAGTTCTTGAGTGAATTTCCTAAAATGGCCCCAGATTTGGACTTATCTCAAGAAAATGAGTGAAATACAATTGCCCGTTCACAACACGCGAAAGATCAATTTAGACCCCCTAATCAAGGCTTACAATGGTAATTCACCTTTCAACATGACAATTCTTGAAGTTGAGTGAACAAGTGGATCAGAAATAGTTCATAGACCAAATGTCGTATAAGGAACTAAATCTAATTATGACTAAAATGAGAGTAATTTTTTTGGTCAATTTTGAACTCAAAATCGAAAAATTCCGAAAATAAGGTTTTTAATTGAATTTGTAAAATTTTCGACATCAAAGTCAAATTGACACTAGAATGAAGTGTTTTTGTGATTTTTTTTTTTAAATTTTTTGATCAAAGGTTTGACTAAAAGTTAATCTTTAGCTGACTTTTCATAAAATAATGATTTTCGAATCAAATCTTTGAATTTTGAAAATTGAATTGACTAAAGTGAACTTAAAGCTATTTGACATCTTTTTGGGCAAAAATTTAACTTGACTTTGGGTTGCCTTTTTAGTTAAAGAGTTGATAAAAAAAAGTCAACACAAAAAATCAACCATTTGACTTTTCAGATTTTTGTTGAAAATGAATAGGAAATCACTAAAAAAATGACAATGCAAAATAAAGAAATGAAAAATGACACTTTTTAATCTAGAAATGGGCTTCGTCGCGATCAAAAACCTTAATATCAAGTTTTACCATTTTATGAAACGTTGATTAAAAATTAGGTGTCAACAAGCCTACCGCTTGGCCTTGCCACCTAGGCTTGCTCAGGTTCACAATGTTTTTCATGTCTCGATACTGAGGAAGTATGAGCCTGATTCTGCACACGTGTTTAACTTCAAAGAGAACGATGTTGACGATAAAGTGTCATATGTGGAGTGGCCGATGTCAATCGTGGATGCGAAAGAGCAAATGCTATAGAACCAAGTGATTCCCCTAGTTAAGGTGATTTGGCAATATCACGGGACAAAGGGAACAACCTAGGAAAGTGATGAGACAATGAAGCATCGGTACCCCCATCTATTTGAGGAACCAAGTACTTCTTTAAAATTTCGAGGATGAAATTTTTTTATGGGGGAAAGGTTGTGACATCCTCAAATTTGACTCCTATCCTAGACTCAAGCAATGGTCAAAGCTTCAATATGCCCTTAGCGGGAATAGACTATGGATTGATTTAAGTATCATTCATAAGTCAACTATCCATTTGGGAAAGGTAATTGTGGATCGAGAAATGCATATAACTAGAGTACTTGATTATGGAACGATAGCCCAACCATAAGGATCAATGTGAGACGACTTTACACTAATACGGATTAATGAATGAACGATTATAGATCGATTCGGCCTAAGTATATATATAGTTGGATTGTGGGTGATTCCCACGGTCATTACACTAATCCTAAACGACCTTAAATTGATTCCAAGTGACCGCGGACCAAAGTAAGCAAATCGATTCATGCTTGGTTACATGATAACCGAGGATCATCTATGAACTGATTAAGCTCAAACATGGATTGATTTGGAATCAAACATAGGTTGTGCAAGCAATACCCCAAGAGACCCTCCAATTCATATAGGCATCGTTATAGCCATTTCCAATCAAATTTAGCCATGAACCTCGGTATGGTTATGGTATCTTTTGTGGATAATTAGGAAACATTCCTAATTGATTTATCCAACGTTTAACCCTACGAATAGTCTCGGGCCCTAAATCTTTGGTCGGAACAGTGGGTCAACCATTGGAAGCCCAATGGGCCTCACGCTCAATTAAAGGCCCAGATTGGATGAGTTAACCCCAAGTTTGTCAAGTTCAAGTAAAGGCCCATTAAGGTCACTAAGGCCTATAAGGCTTGTTAGGCCTGAATTGGATGAGTTAAACTCAAATTTGTTAAGCCCAAATAAAAGCCTATTATGTTTATTAAGATGCATTAGGCTTGTTAAGCCCCAAATTGGATGAGTTAAGCCCAAGCCCAAGCCCAAGCCCAAGCCTATTATGTGTGTGAATAGTTACCTATGTGAATAGTATCCTATGTGAATAATAACTCACATGAATGGTACCTAGCCTCTAGAAGCCTAATTTTATGCTTGTCTTCAAAGTCTTACCTCATTAATGCCCTCTAGAAGCCATGATTACAAGAGACAAAGATTTTGGTTTTGCAATAGGAGAGATTGGCGCCAATTGGGGGGAAAAGTGAAGAAGCAATCTTGGCCCTTGATCTTGGATGATGATATTGACAAATGAAGGGTTAGAATCTCTTCTTGTAACTCAAGTTTGGAGATATCATGAAGAAAGCACAATAATACAAGATTGTCATTAAAGCTTTGGAGATATCATGAAGAAAGCACAATAACACAAGATTGTCATTAAAGCTTGGAAGACCCATTTTTCTTTGCTTTTTACTTCTTCCCCAAGTTTCTCTCATTTCTCTCATTCTCATTCTCTTTCTCTCTCTCACCAACAAACCCCTCCCATACCCATTTCTCTCCCTCATGCCATCTCTCTTTTTCTCTCGGTTGGTTGTCCACCTCGAGTCGCCGTCCACTGCCACTTTCCATGCCATCGTTGTTGTGCCATGCTGTGCCGTCCTCACCACCGTGACACCGTCACCATTAATGCCATGAGCCATCTCCTTGGTCGTGTACCCACACTGCCACCCTTGCCTCACCGTTGATGTGCCCTCACTGTCGCATTGCCATTGCCATCGCTCGTTGTCAAGCCTAGATCCAAGCCATGAGTAGCTTTCTAACCCTTGTTTGAGGTGGTAATTACGCTTAGGATTTGGATTAGGATTAGATTAAGGTTGATGATAGTTAGACTATGTAATAAGTGGATTAGGGTGATAAGTTATAGTGATAAGCGATAATTGGATGCTATAAGCTATCATGATTGTGATAAGTGCACGTTCTATTGCAATTTTTAAAGTGGCATGTGCTCACTAAATTCTAAATTTAAAGGTGATATGTGCTTATGAAATCCTCATTTTAAAAAATGATATGTGCTTTCAAAAGTCTTTTGAAAAGTGATGCGCTAAGTTGGTAATTGAACAATGTTATTTTGAAAGTGATGTGCTAAGTTGATAATTGAAATTATGGTGTGATATTATATGTTATGAGGTTGATTCATGATTATTTTGGTGGATAAGTACTCATTGAGTGATCACATGAGAATATTGCATGGCATTTTTGTGTGCAAGGACTGCTAGTGTATGACGTGTGAGCACTAAATACTCTTGCATTGGCTAATAAGAAAGATAAAAACTGACTTGAGTGGTTGATGTGCTCGTGTGATCACATAATGATTTCATACTTGTATGATTACAAGAAACAATACTCGATGGATTTTGGATGCGGCGCTTCTTGGTAGCATTAGCAATTATTGTAATCATAATGCAAGTATCTTGTCCTTGTGGCGAAGAAACCGGCTTGACTTATCATCATCTACTATCTCCCATCCGAAGATAAAAGTCAAGAAAATTCAGCAGAAGCTAATACTGTATTTGCAAGCATCACCAATTCATGCAACTGATATAGGGATGCCTTTCATCGTTGCCAAGGTTGTTGCGCAAGGTTCAATAAATTTCTACTGTTGTCTTCACTTTCTTTTTCTTTAATATAGTTGGCCCAATAATTTTTTTTTGAGTGAAAATCTTTTCTACGTGGTCATATCTTTTACAAAAGTGAGATGTGGTCTATTTCTAAAGCAACACTCTTTCTCCAAATGATTGGTTTTTTTGCAAATATCACAAGGTGGATATTTTTCATTTTGAGTAGTTTCTGCTCCTCTTATTTTTTCTTTGAGCTCCTTCCATCATTTTTAGATTGAAGAGTACATATGCTTATTTTAGACTAAGAGGTACTTTCAACTAAATTTTCATCTTGTGCCACAGTTTTTTCTCATGTGCTTCTAGAGAGCCAATTAATTCATTTACTGATAAGGTCGTTAGATCCTTAATTCCTTCTATAGTTGTGACAATAAATTATATTTTCCATTAGCATTTTTTCTACAACCCATTTGATTAGTGATTTCATTTTCATGGGCTCTAATTTGATTAACTAATTCTCTTGATCTTTCACAATATTCTTGAATGGTATAATAATTTTTCATTTTAGAATTATCAAATTCTCTTCTTAGAGTTTGAAGTCGAATAGTGTGTACCTTAATTGAGCCTTGGAAGTTTTCTTGTAATATCTTCCATGCCTTGCCGTATTTGCTCCAATCATTCTTGGAAATACCGTTTCCAAGAGTGTTTGCTAAATGACACATAATGACATTGCATCCTTTTATAGTTGTTCCTTTAGAATGCTTGCACCTTCTTGCGGAGCCACATAATCTGATTCCATGAGTTCCCATAAATGTTGGGCCAGCAAGAAATTAGTCATCTTAATGCTCCACTAGTTGTTTTTATTATCATTAAAAATAGGAATATGAAATAAGGATGAGGTAGTGTTGGCCATGAATTGGTGTCGGAAAATTTGAATGGGTGATTTAAGTAGGGGGTGGTAAGGATAAACGGACCATACCAACCGATCGAGGTCCTGATACCCTTGTTAGTATGCAGAATGGATGTGCAAGTGTGCGTATACTGTTGGCTATTTACGACAAGAAACAAGGACCAAGAGACCAGGGAAGAAGATAGTTTTCATCGAGTGAGAAATGAATACATTGTTACGCTATTAGTTCTTAGGCTGAAGGGTGTAGCTGTCTTTTAGTTGGTGTCTTTTGTACTCTTAAGCGAGCACCTTCAAGCCTACCTATAGGCACATTTCACCATGGTACTCTTTGCCCAAGAGGTAAAGACACATGGTATATAACTTCCTTTTTAACCTATTCACTCTTTTATATCCAAGATTTATTTATTTATTTATTTATTTATTTATTTATTTATTTATTTATAACAAAAGCTCTGGACAACTCCACGCACTTCAACTACAGCCTGAAGACTAGATATTTTGTAGAATTCTTCTAGATTTCTCTTGTAAATGGATGACTTCCTGACAATTATGATCGCCAAAACAAAAGATGAGTGTAAGAAGACTGAGGGAAACACGGGCTCTAGGGGGATCAGCTCATATCCTATCAAATCATTCAAAAGCGACTTTCAATATTTGAGCTCTTGGTCATGTGCGTTTCTTTGATTTCACCTCATATATTTTAGCATTCTTGACTTCTTCTGCAATCAAACTAGGAACAATGGCATTGGGAAGTGAATGGTCACATGAATTAACTACTACTTCAGGGATATATCCCAAAAAATTGATCAAGCAGAGCTAAATGCAGTGCACTGAGAAATATTTTGCATCTCCCATTGCGAGCCCCTAAATTTTGCACCGTGATGGTTCCGAAAAACAGACAAGGCTCACCTTTTTTTTTCCTGAGTTCCGCAATGTTTTTCTAGTTGTGTCAGACTCTAAAACGTTTTTTTTTTTTTTTTGTCCCAATGTTAGGGTGTAAATTATAGGTTACCAGAAGGTGCAAAGTGTAAAGTAAAGGGGAATTTAGAGGATAATTCTTGTTAACTAGCTGTGATGAATTCATGAGCTTACTAAAAATGAAAGGGAATCGCAAGGTACATAAGAAACAGAATCCTCATCTTCTGCTGAGATGTTTGGACAATCTACTATACAAAACTTGTCCCTGATGCTCCGTCTTGTGGCCATGTAAAACCCGTGGGCAAGGCAGCCAATTAATCAGGTCGAACCCTTCTGAAGCACTCTACAGGCTCTGTTCACAAATGGCCACTATCTTGAGAAGGCCTGTCGAGGATCGTTCGAATGGAGTAACCGTGGCAATAACTCCCAATGGAGTTGTCTTAAGAAATCAAAAGGAGTTGTCGCTCAAATCATTGTCGCTTGGAGGCATCAACGAGGACTTGGCATTCGCAGGACCAAATAGCAACTCCAGGCAAAACGCATTGCCACATATCGATCTGCCTTTGCTTGCAACTTTGTCCAAATCTCGCAAAGAGAACTGCAATGACCGTGTTGCGACATTAGCAAATCTGTTCAGCACCTTAAAACAACCCAAACAATGTCATCAACGAAAAATAACTGAGTTGATGCTATCCAAGTTGAGAAAAAAGCTGCATAATTGACTCATATTTCTCATGATGGATTGTCATTGAAGGAAGACGATCAAACCTGGAGTAAAATGACAAAGTACCTGGAGCAAGCTCTTTCTGATGAAAGCAGTATTGAAACAGGCATAGAAGAGACGCCCTCCTTTCATTTTCTGATAGAATATGACCCTCACATCGCCAGTGACCTGTCCAGTCAAGTGCAATTCATTTCAAGACTTCACTGATAGATATGAGAATGGTTAACGGACTTTAAGAAAAACAAAATGCAATTAACGAGATTAAGTAAACCATCAAAATTAAATGAGCACGTACAATGATGGGTTCGTTCGTGGTAGATAACTCACATGTAAGGGCTTATCGAAATAGTAGTCAAGACAGGTCTTTTGATAAAGTACGGGGCTTTCGGTATCCATTTGGACTACGACATGAGGCTCCTCAGACTCTGATTCGCCTACAATTTTGCCTCTATTGAAGGAGAGATAATACCGAGGGCTATTGTTTCTTTGAAATCCTTTCTGTATCGGCCGGCAGCAACCCTTGGTAACTTCCATAGATGGTCGGTATAGCTGATTAGGTATCTGGAAAAGAAGGTGGACTTTCTGTCATCGACAATAAAACTGGACTCCAGGATTTCCTTTACTACAGTCAGATCAAGCCTGACATACTTAGATAGAGATGCACTAACATCAAGTAGGGAAAAAAGGAATTGTATGCTGAAACAAAGAAATGGAGAAACAGTTTGAAGTAGATAAAGCCCACGATGCCAAACTGGTTCATCTTAATTTTGAATCCATCCATCTGGAGGTTCATTTTTGAAGAGTATGAACAAGGTCAAACAGTTATTGGCAGGAAAAAATATATTGCAGGCAAGTAATTTAACTCTCTAGAGATGCCACTATGTCAGCGACTCGTTAAGAATGAGCGGACATTTACTATGCTCCTGTGGGTGTTGTAAATTAAGCCATACCTACATCATGGACGTTTGCTTCCATCGAGGCTTGCAATTAAGGGGGGCTTACCTCTTGTAGCTCTGAAATTACAAAGAAAATCGATTCAGTGTTGACAGTGTCATAGAGTCTGATTCGCCGCAATTCCCTACTACATGGATGAGGCAAATTCACATCTAGAGGTCCAGCACTGGCTCCTTTGGGAAATGAGAGTGTGTTCGCCCAGTAACCAACATATCTACGCTGGCTAGGTATTGATACCTGCTTAGGAAATGTAACGTTAAGCTTTTACTGTTTCATACAGATACTCATCTGAAGGCTAAGCAATTGTTAAACTCGAAGTCCCATGTCAATTATGTAATTATGATGTGGCATTCTTTGTATTTCGTACAAGTAGCCCAAAAATGATAGGAAAGGTAGAACAAAAGCAGCGACCATTTCACTTGCAATATTTCCTTATTATTTTCATGGATTAACATTCCACAATCTGAAGACACCGTTATGTAAACTGAACGCATGGCACAAGGACACTGAATCCTTTCCTGTTGCATTTTCTTGCACGTTTTGCAACTCTTTTTCTGTGCAAACATGGAACTTCCTTGTGTCATTCGGGAGTGAGCAACTTCATCAGATCCATAGCATAGATGACATGAGTTTTCTTCCAAAAATGTGGACTTACTCCTTGATTGTTGGTCGTTCGTTTTTGCGCGTACAACTGAAGGGCTTCCTCAGCAGACAGCCCAATGTAAACAAGGTAGGTGCACACCATTAAACCTGTCCGACCCTTACCTGCCTGCAAAATGCAACCAAGAGACAGCAACTCTCAGTCGCGTCAAATCACGAAGTTTTTAATCAGATTTGTAAAGAGACATAAGATGAAATCATTGTACTTGTCTTATTTATGAGTGTCAAGTATGGTAAAAACAAAATGAGAGACTGGTTTGTCTGGCAAGTTGTCGTCCATAAGGCATACACTAATATAATTCTGTCTAGTCATTGCAATTGCGTCTTGGAGAAAGATCGCATGCAGAAATTCATGAAACATAATTGTTGCAATGAAAGGCGGAGATCCATTAGAACAGAAGTAACCAGATGAACACAGAAAAAACGGAAGAAAGAATTACATGAAGAGATTTCTTAGACCTTTGAATACCTTATATTCTGACTTATGCATCATATGAACTCATGTGAATAGCATAATCTGCACGACTGCAGTGTGTATAAGAGTGATAATGATTTAGAGTAAAGGATCTAGAAAATTTGTCATTTAATTCTCTGGCCGTCAAACTAATAAAGTTTTACATAGAACACCTAGAAATTTTTCCTAAATAGTCAGCGTAGGTTTTACATGACAGCTTATGACGGTAAACAGTACCATGCAATGCACCACCGCAACATTTTTTGGGTCGCGAGATAGCCATGTATGCACGCTCTCACAGAACTGTTTGACCATTTGAAGTGGGGGAACATGGTTGTCGTCGAATGGATATGTCTCCACGCGACCATAAAAATGCAACGGATCGTAAGTTTCTTCAATGCAAAGGTTATAGATCTGCATGGAAATTAAACAACATCATTTTAGATCGAGGCTTCAGAAATTTGTGTTATATTTTCGTCACACAACTATACAATGGGTAAAGAAGGGTTAAATACACTAAATGGCGGTTTATGCCTACCTATCGATACACGTGCAGTAAAACCTACTGTAATATAATCTTGCCATAGAATGTAGAGATGCAAAGTTCAGTTGTCGAAGGAAGTGCAACATCCCTTACTGACTATCAAGGAAGCGAATACACACGATCAGAGATATATTGTTATTGGTCCCAACTTTGTTTCAATCATTTAAACATAAAAAGGTGAAAACTTATGCCTACCAAATATACCTTGTAGTGTCCTTGGTGTCGCATGTCCAGAACTGACTTGACCTGCCAGAGAGGATTTCGGTACACTGCCCGCATACGTTCTGCAGGGAATGACATTGCCAATATGCGATCCGTAATGTATGACATGTCAAGATCATAGCCTCCAACAAGTAGTCGCCTTCTTTTCTTGGACACCAAGTTACGTACAAAGAAGTTTGTGATGAGAAAGTGGATCACTTGTTGGTGGGCATGAGCTAAGCTCATATTGTCGGCCCTCCCATGGCTCTGCTTCGAAAACTTCAGCCCCATTTGTCTGATATGATCTCCAAACAAATGGTAAAATTCCTGCAAAAAAGTAAGTAGAGATATGCGGATCAATTAGAGAGTTCCTTTATGTCCTCTGGGATGTTCTGTTTCCATTATTTCTAGAAGTTGCAATTTTATGGAGCTTTAACTATATCCTAAGATGTAAATTCAAGTTAAGCACCACTATTGTTTCCAATGCATCTTGCGAAAAAATCTGTCAAAGTTGAATCTGATATCGAGGGTTTAAATTGCAGAGTGGTCTGTAGCATGCTCTTGTGAATTGGTGGCCATTGATGCATGTGGTCTTATTCCTCCTAAGCTTAACTTTTACAATATACTTATTCAGAAGGAAGAAGCTTGTGGTCTGTGAGCAACGCATCGAATTTGCTAAGAGGATCAATGAACTGTTGTGGCGTACACTTTGTTTGGTTTATATAAGAAACATACAAAAAGCTGTCTCCATTACTCGGTTACATGCTTGACCGTATTTGTTAAGAGCAGTTGACCGCAGTCACAAGATTATGAAAAACTTGTCCCCAAATGCTGTATTCTGCTTGTTCTCTCAGTACTCAGAGTGTGTTAAGCCAAATTACTTCTGAAAAAGATTGATTTCTTCAGTTAAGAGCAGGCAGAGATTTTAACTTGGCATGACACAAAAATTTTCTAAAAAGTTATGGCACTCGGAAATAGAATTACTGGCCTCAACTTCACGGAAGGAGGCTTATCAAATCTACCCTGTGGGTGACTTCTACGTGTATGACTCGAAATCACACAACTGATAAGCTGGTCAACATGGCACAACAAGCAGTACCGACATGGTACGGAGATCCCATCTTTTTGGTGGATAGATCATGGTTATCTAGGCGGGTATCGAAGGGTTCAAAATTTAACATATCTTTCACATTCTTCACGTTTTGAAGGAATATGCCCAGCAATAAAGAATTGCCATGACCTGGATTTAGCATTGACATGCTTCCTTTCCAGAATACATCCAGAATGTTGCCTATTAGAAATTAATCCAGAAACCGAATTATAAATCTCTATTCATAACTAGGAGAAAAAGCATCGAGTTACAAAATTTGATGGGACTGTTTTGCACAGCGAAATTCCTTATACATTCTTCATTTAAAGGAATGGGGGCGACAAAGGAAACGAATAAACGCAATGCAAAATCTTTACCTGAGCGAAACATGAAGCTCTGGTTCGCTTTGTTTTTCATTCAATTTGAAGAATGCGAACAAACCATAACGACATGCGAAGCGATTTCGAGGGCCTCGAAGGATCAAGAACCCTGGAAACACTTCCAGATAAATTGTGTATATGGAACCAAATTAAAATTTGAGTGCATTAGAAAGAAAATAAGGAATTCAATGGATATGGACATTTATGCTAAATTTGGGTGGTTTTAACCACAGCTATCTTATCAACCCCTAACGTGGAGAAAAAAGGGCCTTGACATTAGGAGGAGTGATGGTTTGCCGTGCTTGAAATAACACGACGACAGTTCCCAACGTTGTCATATCACATTTCACTTAAAAAATTGGCGGCACTTTGGACCTTTTCAGATCTCCGAGGTATGAATTTCATCTCATGTATAATGTCTTGAAGATCGTCGACAAAACTTTTGCAATCTAAACTTCATCGTGTATTGAAAATGCAAATTTATATTCCCTTTAAAAAATCAAATATCTTTAAAAACATCAAAATGGTGTATCAAGGAAAAGCTCCCGAAACTATTTCATAGAATATCGCGTGTCGAGGATCATTGTTTGTCTAGTCTAGTGTTTGTGTTACAAACTTCTAAGGGCCCGGTTGATGGTTCAACTCCTAAACTCTATGCCTCCATTTATTTTTGGCTCGTCATTTGTTGAAAATATATTCTATTTCTTTTTATTCCCAAAAAAATCATATGGTTTATATAGTATAGGTTTTTTCCCCATCAATCCGCTTTATTTGGTTACTTTGTAAATCTAAGGGATATGTTCACTAAAAGTCTTAAAAATTATTACGAAAGTGTAATTGAGTCCTAAAATTTACAAAAAGTATAATCAAGTCTTAAATTTGTCAAATTGATTCAATAAAGTCCTAAAGTTAACACTGTCCATTTAGACTAACAGAAAATGCCGACTTGGCTTTTCTTAATATTTTATCTCTCTTATGTGGCAATGACGTGGCTTAGATTATAATTTATTATACCAAAATATTAATTAAATAAAATAAAAAAGTATTTCAAAAAAAATGAAACTATGGGCAAGGGTGGTAGGCCCTTGCCGCCGTCGCCTTCGTTGCCAAAAAGGGCTAGTGGGGGTTGGCTAGGGTTGGTGACCCTCACCAATGGTAGGCGAGTGCCTGGTGACCGTCCCTATATCTAGGTGAGGGCCAACGTCCCTCACTCAACTATGGTGGCCCTCAACAAGGTCGGCACTTGGCGAGGATTGCTAGCCCTTGGCGTGGTCTAGCAACCCTGCTGAGGGCCATTATAGCAAGGTGAGGACTGGTGACCCTCGCCTAGATCTAGATGGAGGGCTGCGACCCTCACTTGCCATTAGCAAGGGTTGTCAGACCTAGCCGAGGCCTCAACAAACCACAATCGATCCTAACTGACCCCTGTCGGCCATTTCCAGTAATAGGAGCGATGGCGAGAAGGGTAGCCACAATCCCTGCAACTTTTCTTTTTCTTTTTTCTTTTTTACATTTAAAAAAAAAGAATTAGCTTTTTTTAGTTTTCCCCTATTATTTGAATAAGATTTAAAGCAAAAGGTGAATAAACAATGTCATGTAGGAAAATAAATTAATTTAAAAGTGTCATGTCGGCATTTCCCATTAGACAAATTGACGATATTAATTTTAGGTTTTAATTGAACCAATTTGATAAGTTTTAAAACTTGATTGTGCTTTTTATAAGTTTTAAAACTTAATTGCAGTTTCGCAATAAATTTTAAGACTTATAGTGCACATATCCCTAAATCTAATCAATGAAAATTGATATTGATTTTCAACCACTCTTTTAAGCATAGTAGTGTACTTTAAATGATTTCTTTTTTAAAAAAATCAATTAATCAATGTACCGTTAATGGTTTTCATATTAAAATCATTATGAGAAATTAGAGTAGTATTATTGACATTAAATATCCATTTATTTTGAAAAAAAATATAAAAAATTTATAAAAAAGTAAAAAAAAAAAAGCAATATATATATAATGATAATGAATGAAATGAAAAAAAAAAAAAAAAAACATGAAATTGAACAGGCTGGCATGTCCGACCCACTTGGCTAAACTTTCGACTCACCCCTCCCTTGGCCCATCTTCTTTTTATTTATTTTTAGTCAGCCCTTTCTTTCATTTGGCCCATTAATGGTTTTCATTTTAAAATTACTATGAGAAATTAATGGCTTTCCTTTTAAAAATTATTATGAGAAATTAGAGTAGTATTGTTGACATTAAATATCCATTTATTTTGAAAAAAATATAATATTTTTATGAATTTTTTTAAAAAGCAATATATTTACAATGATGATGAATGAAATGCCAAAAAAATAACATGAAATCGAATGAGCCGACCTGTCCAGCTCACTCGGCTAAACTTTCGACTCACCCTTCCCTTGGCCCATCTTCTTTTTGTTTCTTTTCGGTCAGCCCTTTCTTTCATCTGGCCCATCTTCTAGTTTCTCCTTTGAGCCCATTTCCTCTATGTTCTTTGAGCCCATCCAAAACAATTTAAAAAAAAAAAAAGAGGCCCGGCCTATATGTTGTTTTCTCTTTGACGAGGAAATATTGAGTCGTTGGTAATTACTACGTCATTGTCCTACGTAGCGCACACGAGCCTGGATGGCTCCATTGACAAGTTGACATGTGTCCCTTGACTTGGACTGGCTGAAAAATAGGATAATGCTAAAATCGGTGGATTTCTTTTTCTCTCTCCTTTGGCTACCGATTGAGAAAGAGCCTCAGCAGAAGCAACAATTAATGCTCTTGCCATTCAAAAACCTATTTCCTCTTTTCAATTTGCAAGCATTTTTGTCTTATCCTTCGTCGAGTTCAGAAGAAAAAATGAAGGCACCTTTTCTCTCTTTCTCCAGCACGCCCGACTGCGACCGCCTCCGCCGCTGCCTCTCCCTCCCCCAAAGCCCTCGTTGGTTGCACGTACTTTTTAGATCTAACTCTAGCACGTCACCTCCCCCAAGACCCTCGTTCAGTTGCAGCTGTTGGTTCCCGAGCCCCCTTTGCCTCCACCGTCGTCATCAGAGCCTCATCGATGGCTATGATTCATCAGTTGACTCCTCTCTCTCTCCCACGCATGCTTGCACTGGTCTCTTAGGAACACCGGCGGCGTCTACTGTGGTTGTACCATCTCTCTCAACCTCGGCAACTTATGGGCCTTGGTCTGATTGAATCCCTCCGACGAGCTCATCATCACGCCTCATCCCATGAGCAATCTCGTCCACTTTACGTCTCTCGATCATCTGGTAACATTTTGGGTATCGGTAGTTGACCGCGTCGTTTGGGTGTTCTTCCTCAGTTGATCTACAAAATTCCCTGGAACATCGTAGTCGAGGAGGAAACTCTGAAATCTGAGATTCATTTCATCGATTCACTACACCTAGAGTCCCTGTAGAAATTGGATAGAAGAAGACGTCGATCGTGTATGTGGTGGAGCCATCGACGAAGGGGAAGGTAGTGCTGAACACGATGCATGGCCCACTCGACATCGGGCTTAGGCCAGAAGAAGCGCCCAAGGCTGTGAGGAACTTCTTTCAGCTTTGCATCAAACATTACTACGACAGCACCATCTTTCGCTGCATCGTCAAGGACTTCCTTATTCAAGGTGGCAATCCTACTAGCTCCGGCACAGTCCCCCCTCCCGCCCCACCAATTGGTTCTGTCTATTAGCGTAGAGGGTTTTGTTGATAATTATTGTTACTCGTGATAGCTGATGTGTTAGTGATGTTCCATTGCATTAGTTCATGTGATTGGAGATTGCATTAATTCTTGCTTCAATGTAGGATCTGCACAAGTCAATCGTGTATTCTCGGGTGTTGGGGAGGGGGAGAGGACAATAAAAGACTGACTTTTGGCTAGGTTTTGCACAAATAAATGAGAGATTATGGTCTAAAGATGGTTATCTGAAAAGGAAATTAGGCATATAGAAATCTTTCATGTACAAATTCTTCAATGTAGGTTAGGTTTTGCTCTTTGTTCTATGTTGTCCCCGGTTTTGCTTACTCTTAGTGCCATAGATGTTGTGAGCTAGTAATAAGGTTGCTTATTATTTTCTTTCTTGTGACAACATATGGCAAGGGCAAATCTTCTTTTCTCACATTTAATTGTATTTAATCACTGTTTTTAGATAACTAGAGTGTGAAGGCAATTCGAAGGAAGACCATAGAATCTGGTAGGATGAGATATCTCCACCATGCCCTTTGCATGTTCAAGAAATTCTTGTGTTCCGATGTATTTATTATTCAAAGATTATGAAGTTTTTATCGTATCTTTAGTTTGGAGTGCACTCACATTGAAAAGATGGTTAGATCTTTCACTTGGTTTGTGCTGAAGATAGATTTTGTTGTGAGAAGAGGAAATTTCCAACTTATTTTGTCACTTTGGTCTTTCGGCAATGGGGATATTGAATGAGTGGTGAAGTCATGTAGAATTGAATTGTTGTATGGACAATAATTGACCTTAATCCGCATTAAGCGAAGTCCTCGATCTTAAGATTATGCGTGTAGTATTATCATGCTCTTCAACATTGTTTAATTTCTGAATTTGAAGGAATTTGGTTTTCAAATTCAAAACCTCGTATGTACTTCCTGATGGTTGGATGAACTAATGTCTTGACTGTGGGCATTAATGGTTGAAGCTAGCTAGATTTGTGTATTTAAGTTGGACAATCTTGTCAATATATTTCTCCTACTTAATTAAATTTTATTGGCTCTTTGCTTATAGTATTGAGGAAGCACAATAAACTTGTTAAGCCCATTGTTTGCTTGCCGTTAGGCATTTCAATCTAAAATACCTTTTCCACTTTGTTCTTGTTCAAATGAGGTGGTTGCTTTAACTGATGAATGATGTATGGTGATGGCGGTGGTGATGTATGTGATTATGTCCACCAAGATTCAATTTCCTCTATTACGTGGTCTGCATAAGCTGCCTTGTTCTTTTTTACCCAGATTTCTGCTGTCTAATTGCTTCAAATTTACATGATTATGCCCCAAAACTATCATAACAATTAAGCAGAAGCTGGTGCTACGCGCTTCCTTGGCACAACGTCAGTACCTACATCATCATCAGCTCCATAAATTAGTAAAAAAGCCAAAAAAAAAATCCCATCACTAAGTGCAAAAAATAACATTATCTCCAAAAACAATCAAACAAGAGCAAAGCTCATCACCTTCTCTGAAACCACTCCCAAACTTGCGAGGGACATTGCGGAGATACCCCATCCTACCAATTTCTATAGTCTTCCTTTGAATTGCCTTCACGCTCTAGTTATCTAAAAACAATGATTAAATACAACTCAATGTGAGAAAAGAAGATTTGCACTTACCATATGTTGTCATAAGAAAGTAAACAATACGCAACCTTACCACTAGCTCACAACATCTATGACGCAAAGAGAAAGCAAAAGCGGGGACATAGAGCAAACAACAAGACCTAACTTGCATTGAAAAAATTGTAAATGACATATTTCTATATTCATAATTTCCTTTCCAAAGAACCATCTTTAGAGCACAATATCTCTTTTATTTGCACAAAACCCAGCCAAAGTCGATCTTTTTTTTTTTTGGGTAAAATGTAAGAATATATAGAGCTTGAACCAAACTATACAAGAGGGTACGGCACCAAAACTTACACTCAAACTGACAAAAAGTCAAAGGGAGTGGAAGGTGTGACATCTTGAATTTCCGACTCTATTTTCGATTGAATAAATCGGGCCTTTCATCGACACGCCTATAGTTTTATTCTCTAAGTTGATTACTCACGAGATAACTAGTCTATCAGGTGAAGTTGTTAAGGAATCTAAAAGCAATAGACTTGTGAATTTGACCAGGAATCAATTGCTCGACCGTGTTGATCTGCAAGGATCATTACGGCACTATCAAAATCGATCAGAGACCAGAGATAAGTCGATTCAATAAAGGTATGTGATTAGTGTGTGGGTGATTCCACTTGATTGCAAATTTTATGTCGAACAGCACTATACCGATTTTTCTGTCATTTCTGTACCCTGTATCCGTATTTGAAACCTCGAGATTTTCACGACAACCAAGAGTCGCCGATGTGTCGAAGATGCACATTGTGGCTCGAAAATAATCGACCACGAGTCAATTGCACTAAAAATTCCCTAAAACTACCTAGTAGATTAGGACGCGCTAAAATCGCGTCAGATTGAAATTAACCGCGAAATTGAACCCGATTTCAGATATTGAAAGTTCTGTCATGTCACGATTTATTTTAGGAATGTCAACTCATCCTCTAAAGAATTTTCGGCGATCTCAGGAATTTTTTCGGAAAATCATTTTGGACGATTTGGAAAATAATGGAAATTCGGATGGGCCAAATCGAAGGGATTTTTTACTTCCAAACCAAGCTACTTGGTGAAAGGAAATTTCGGAAATTGTGTGGGCTTTTTTTCTTCAACAAAATCGGATGTCAAATTGGGCAATTTCATTAAGGAATTGAAGCCAAAGATGAGTAAATTCGGAGGCTGGTTTTTTTTTTTTTTTTGATGACCTAGGGAAGCCTCGTACACCGTGAGCGGCTGGAGTAAACCCTGGGGCTCCACGGGAGGACCCACCACCCCCGTGAAACAGGTAAGATGCCAAGCGTCTCCGCGGCAAGTCGAACCCTCGCCCTCTGAGAAGGGGTCAGTGGGTCCCCCCACGATGGGGAAGACTTGCCAGCGGAGCCACTGCAGCCGGTGGTTCGGAGGTTGGTTTGTTGGTTGCAATTTTTGCATCAAATTGGATTATTTAGGGGATTTTATAAGCAAGAAAGTAATAGGGGACAAGCATTTCATTAGGGGATAACTTGGGTTGACTTTCTTCCCCTTTTTCTTGGTTTCTCAAGCAAGCTTGGCCAATTCCTCCCCCTTCTTCATGCGCCACTTCCTCTTGATCCCCCTCTGTTCTACTTTCTTTTCATTTCCACTGCATCTTCGTTCTTTCATTTTTGGACCACCGAATCCCACTGCTTCCCCTTCCATCTTCACGTGGCCACTTGTCCAGTAGCTGCTGAGTTCAAGTCAACCATCAAGCTCCCCACGCTGACTTCAACCCACCGAATCGAAGCCCATCTTCACGTCATTTTCATTTTCCTCTCTTCTTTGCAACTCCACCGACTCAGCTGCACGTCTCCACAGAATTTCCCAGCTCTCTGCCAGTAGCTGCTTCGAAGACTCCAGCAACACCTTCATGCCAGCTGCTGCCTCATCCAACGCCCGCAACAACTTCACACCCACCAGCCTCTTTCGATCGAAGCTGCCCCGAGAGAACCTCTCTCCTTCGTCCACGTGACCAGCTCCTTCGGTCTTGAACCGTGAGCTTCCTTGGACCATTTTTGGTCTGGTCCAAAACCCTGTTGGCGTCACCGCTTCGGAATTTATCGGCTGCCGTCGTGGTGAACCAGTTTTTACGCTAAACCGGTGAGTTTATGCACTAAACTCTACTTAGTAGGCTAATGAAGTTTAAGGGGTGTTTAGTTTAAGTTAATTAGGGATTATGTGGTTAGTTAGATTAGATTAATGATTTAATTAGTTAATTATGCATGTTAGGTGGTTAGAACGGCTTAGTTAGGAACTAGATAAGCTGTACTATTTATCTAGATAGGTTCGGAAATTTTCCAGGCCCGTTTCGATATTTAATTAGACAATTCCGGCCTAAGTTAGCATTTTTAACATTTAATTAATTTATTTATTTAATTTTAGAAATTATTTAATTATTAAATATTTTCTAAAAATTAGACCGGGATAATTGGTGACCAAAATTCCGTGCTGATTGCAATGGTGTGTTTAGTTTATGCAATTGCATGTTAATTTGTGCAAATTGAGTGCCGATTGGAATTTGGGTTAATTATTCCAAAATTTGTGAATTTCGATATTTATTCAGAAAATCTCGAGTGTCAGATTTTGACACTGAAAATGGTTTTATATACTATATAAAACAGTGGGATTTTAAATTAGAGGATATCAATTTTTCTGGTGTGAATTGACTATGTACCCACACATGACTATTTTATCGTGTATTTCTAATATGAAGAAAATATGCTAGGCTCACCATTTTAATTGAGGCATTTGAGTGTAATGCATGGTGACCTGGGCTGAGATTGAATGGTCATATGTTGGCTAAGAAAAACCGTCCCGGGTTGTTAAGCTGGACATTACCCTTATATGGGACGCCCCTAGACAATGGGAAGCCAGTCGTAGTAGATTCTGGACCTATGCTCATTCGGGAAAGCCGTCTAGTAGAGACGTTGCTATACTCAATGGGGTGAAACGACGCCTAGCTACACCAAAAGACCGCTGAACAGAGAGTAGGCTGTGCTATAAGCTGAGATCAAAAACTAGGAACGCATATTAATTGAGTTGAATGTGTTGAATTATGGGACAAAATTGTGTGGCACGGTATATGACATGTCATAACGATTTGGCCCTATAATTAGGATCTATGTGCTAGGTTGAATTTGAATGTGGCGTTCCAATTCATGAGATTATTTACTGCTCATGTTTTTGTGACTATCTATGATATAAATTACACTGACCTACAGGGTGGATCTGAGACGAGGTAAGTCTCTATGGTTATATGATTGTGTGATTAGGACGCCTCTGGGCGTATTACCCTCCTAATTGGGGTTTAGAGCGTAAACTCACTGAGATTTATATCTCACCCCATCATCGGCTCAATTTCTTTCAGGACTGTAGAGTGGTGGACCTGGAGCTGAGTTGAGGGGATTTGAAGTGTAGGTCAATTAGCACCGATTCTTTTTGGAGAGCCAATCTTTTGTAGTCTTTTGGTTATAGAATTTGTACATGACTCAGTGTGTTTATAAAAAGCGTGGTTTGTTTGTGAATCTATTTCCTGCTTTTCTATCCCAAGCTATTTACTGTTAAGGGATATTTATTCGCTTCCACATGTGCAATAAAATGAATAGGTCGGTGACGTGTCCTGGGACATTGCGAATTTTTTCGACCACTGAGGGATGGGCACGTACTCAAGGATCGGGGTGTGACAAAAGGAAGTCGAAAAAAACAAAGAAGGCTGTGAACAAAGCGGTAAGAACCAAATAGAAGCAAGGACAACCTAAATAATAGGCACAACAAAACAACAACCAGACCAGCAGCTAAGGCAGCAACAAGGCAGGGGAAGACCCCCAAGTAAGCACCCGCCCACCAACAAAAGAGCATCGCCAAAAGGGAAGAGCCACCAAGGAGAACCCCAAAGAGATAGGTTCAGTCTTCGGAAGAAAAGACAATCGAATCGATGTCCCAGCTATGCTACAGTCTTCTATTCCTTATAGTGTCCTCCACATTCCTGAAGGTGATAGCCTTATCTCTGACCACTTTAATGAGGTGATTCTTAATAGCTGAAATCGCAAGAGATTGTTCTCTAAAAAGAATGTCATTTTTATTCTTCCAGATAATATGACAGAGAGCACCAAAAGAGAAGTGGGCAATGCACTTATGAAACTCCTTACCCGAGAGGAAGGATACGGCCCACCGGAGATTCTCTCCCCATGACCTATTGTGCCATGGTAGATTGCATCTAGCAGCCCAAAAGAAGGCAACGTTAACAGTGATGTGACAACCAAAAAATAGATGATCGATGGAGTCTGGCACGACATTGCAAAAAGCATATGCACCATAATCAATTCTGCCATGGGATAACAAGAGAACTTGGGTAGGAAGCTTGCGCTTGGCAATAAGCCACATATTGAGTTGATACCTTGGTGTAATTGAGTTGTTCCAAATGAGCTTATGCCAATACACCTGGTTCTTCTTCTGCCTAATGGTCCCCCAAGCCGAAGCTATAGAGAACAGGCCGGACGAGTTCTCCATCCAACAAAAACGGTCCAAGTTCGAAGAAGGAATCGGAAGGGGGTGCTCCCACGAATCCAAGACAGACTTGAAAGCCTGGCCAGAAGTGGAGAAGAGATTAGCCACCGTTGCTTGCCTGGATAATCCGAAGCTGTATATGAGAGAGTCGGAGAATAAAAGGTTCAAAGGCCCCTTAGGGTGCCAATTGTCAAACCAAAGAGACACCGAAAGCCCATCCCCTATTTTCCACATGAAGGATTTACGGAATTCCATCCTGAGCTGAAGGATTTTCTTCCATGCCCACGAGCAACAAGTAAGCTTAAGTTCTTTCTGTTTAAAAAGGTGGAGTGGATCCACTTGCACCACAAAGACTCATTGTCAATGAACAAGAGCTAAATATGTTTGAGCATGGATGCTTTGTTGCAGTCACATAGCCTCCGGATGCCAAGACCCCCTTCCCCTTTTGGGAGGCAAACATCCTCCCAGGAAACTTTTGCCCCGCCTCTACCCAAGTCCAGGCCTTTCCAGAGAAATTGTCTCAGGATTCGCTCAATCTGTTCCAACATAGCTACGAGTAAAATGAAAACACTAGCCCAATAAGCTTGAATCGCATGAAGGACCAACCTGATCAACTAAAGGTGGCCAGCAAGGGATAGAAATCGATGGGTCCAAGAATGAACCCTTACTGTAATGCGATTGACGAGAGCATAACAATCCGCCTTACGGAGCCTCGATGTAATGATGGGAACCCCTAAATAACAAACCGACAAGCTCCCTTCCTGGAATCTTACCGCCGAAAGGATTTCATCCCTAGTAGCCGGCGAACCTCCTGCAAGAAAGATTTCAATTTTGCTCGTGTTTGGATACAAACCACTCCACGCCGAGAAGGTTTCCAAGCCTCCTTGAAGAGCGAAATCGAAGGCATATCCACTCCACAAAATAGGAATACATCATCGGTAAAGAATAAGTGCGAAAGTTCAGTTGCTTTGCATCTCCAAAAAAATTTGAAAGGTCAGTTGCTTTTCATCTCCAAAAAAATTTGAACTCCGGCTTCATCGAACAAAGATAGAGGATTCCAGACAAAACCTCCATAACCAAGGTAAACAAGTAGGGAGATATGGGGTCGCCCTGTCGTAGGCCGCGACCACTAAAAAAGAAACCATGTAACTCCCCATTTAAAGCAATGGAAAACTTGGGGGTTCTCACGCAAGTCAAAAGCAAGAAGGACAAGCTCGAGGAAATCCCAGTCCACCGTGTCGTAAGGTTTGCGGAAATCCACTTTAATTGTACACTTAGGAGAATATGGGTGGAGGTGGAAACCAAAAAAAAGTTCATGGGCCAACAAGATATTATCCTTGATCCGCCGCCCTTGACAAATGCATTTTGAAATGGGCTTACTATATCCTTGAGAACTGCTGCCACCCGATTGGCCAATACTTTAGTGATGCACTTATATATAGTATTACAACAGGTGATGGGCCTGTAATCATTCATAGTGGTAGCATTAGGGACTTTTGGGACCAACACCAAAATTGTGTTATTAATCTCCCTAAAGAGCCTACCCATGGTGAAGAAATCTTTTACCTCTGCTGTAACCAAATGTCCAACCGTATCCCAGTTGTGCCTGAAGAAATCAATGGTAGAACCATCCGACCAGGGCCTTACCCCGAGCTAGGGAAAAATCCGTGTCCTGAATCTCAAGGTCGGAGATGGGGCGAGCAAGAAAACTAACCTAGTCATCCTTGAGGGGGCTCCAGATAGCCTCCTGAATCACCTGAATGGGATTATCCTAATCACTTATCATTCTAAAAATTTGGAATTTAGTAAGTACTTATCAAATTTAAAATTGCAATAAAACATGCACTTATCATTTTTTTGATAAGTTATCACAAGCACTATTCACTATTCACAATAGACTATAGTACTTATCACTATTTACGATAGATTATTGCGTACACTTATCAATATTACGATAACCTATCCTTCTGGCGTCATCCTAAGCATCGTATTGTCAAAGATTTGCTTCCCAATTTCCACATTTGGCATGACAATAGGTGGTATTTCAATGTAGTTGATCTTGAGATACTTGAGATGCATGACAATAGATTTTGCACATGCTTGAAATAGGGGGTAGACTAGGTAGACTAGCTAGGCTAGGCTTTTCTCTCTCCTTATGCTTGGGCGCCACTCTCCTTTCCTCATGCCCACCAATATTGTCTCATTAGCTATAGGCTTCTAGAAGCGGCAAAAAAGGGATTACACTAAACCATAGTTCTATTTCATTATTCATACACATGGGCTTATTAATCTGCAAGCTTACAAAAGGCTAAGGTGGGCTTGAATGGCCTAATGGGCCTCCTTGGGCCGGTCGAAGTGAGTGTGTGGCCCAATGGGTCCATCCATGGGCTTGAGCCCTCGTGCCTTCTCGTTAGTAACTCGTTTCCACTTTTTTGAAATTTCGTGATCCACTTATGAAATATTGAGTTTTCTCCTAAAGTGACCATTTACATGCCTTTCCATGTTTGTCAATTACTACTGTAATTGCGCTCCCTAGATTGGGGTCAAATTGAGGATATCACATATCAACATATTATTATCAAGGCTAGCTTGGAGCTAGTCTCTAAGCCGTTAATATGTTCTACCGTGCAATACGCGATGAAAAGCGTAAGCAAAAATTACACAAAGGATGTTTGTTCCATGTTAAATATTTATCCTCATATTCTATTTTTGTAATAAATTTAGTACCCTATACTATCTTCTGTCTTGATTTTAGGGCGAATGTAGATCTTTTCATTCAAATGCACAAACTAAATTGTTGATTAAATGTTAAGGATCAACATATGTACCGTCATTTTATTAGTAACAATTGATGACTTGGCAATGATTCGATATGAGGGGTCACCGCTTGATTGTTGCTTTTGGTGGATGTGACTCGTTGATTAGAATAAATCGTTACCACTTTAGGCTTAGCCCATCCACTTTCCATTGTTTATTCAATTTTTTTTCCAGCAATTGGAGAGCAATTTTTGTCTGCATCTTATGAAAAATTATGAAATTAATCTTCAAGATGATGCTCATTTTGAGACGAAGTGGACAAAAATATAATCTGTCTCATCTGAATTTTTTTTATTTAAAAAAAATTACCAAATATCTCAAACTGTACTCATTTTGACGCATATCCTAAGTATATTTTTATAATCAAAAACTCCAAACTTATACCACACATTTATCATTCGTCACATTTTCATCAATGAGTACTGTAAAAAATATTACGCAGCATGGTAATCACGTGGCTCCTACGTGGATAAAATGAATAAAGAAAATACTAGATAGACCAATCTTGCCACGTAAGCAGTAGGATACTCCATTCAGTACTCGCCATGCGTCTAGATGGGCCCCACTAGTTAGTCTCTTTGCCTTCTTTACGTGGCTCCTATGATGTATGAACACTAAACATTCTTGCATTGGCTAATGAGAATGATAAAAATGTGCTTGATTGATTGATGTGCTTGTGTGATCACATAATGGTCTCGTACTTGTATGATTACGAGGGATGATGCTTGATGGATTTTGGATGCTCCCACGTTAATGGCATGCCAATCGCAGATGGATTTCGAAATGAAACTCCTTAATTGGAATGCCATCTTCAAGTGAGGTCGAGATGTTGCCGTCCTCGATGGGGCGAGCCAATGCCCAATTAAGCCGAAAGACCATCGACCTGAGTGTCGGTTGTGGCCAAGAGAGGTCTTAATAATCTGGACTCGTGTGATGCATTGCGCATGGAAATATTTATACTTATGTCTTGATTATTAAGTATGATTGTCATGTGCTTGATGGATTAGGGAGTTTACTTATTGAGTTTATCTCATTCTTTGTTGTTTAAATATTTTAGGCCCCAAGCATGTTTAACCCGTTCCGCCATATACGTTTTGGAGTGCCAATGGACCAAAACATCAAGGTGACCTCCTATCCAATTGAGGGGATCGACATGAGATGCGAGAAGTGTGTAACCACCATATGGATGAATGAGGGGTTGATAAATCTTGTACCCCACCAGTTCATGGCTTGGTATGTATGGGTTAGGGATGACCTATTTGGCCCTTTTTAGGGTTTTGACAGGCCTCCAAACGAGGGACCTAGGAGAGCCAGCTGGGACCCCATGGACTTGGATGTCCCTGATGGTGCCATCATCGACCTAGAGACTAACCTAGACCAGGACCTCAACCTTGAACTATAGCCATGGTACCTTGAGCCAATTGGATACTAGATGTGTAGGGGATACAACACTTTGAAGTCACTCTCATAGTGTGAAGGTGATAGGCCAACCTAACCCCGCTTTTGACAAGCTAAAAGGAATTTGCGCTGCAGATATAAAAATGAACTTCTAATGCTTAAGTCATGGTGTGACATATGTATGCATATATATATATATATATATATATATATATATATATATATATATATCATGAAAGTGTGTTTGACGTGTATTCTATGCTATTCCTCTTATTATGAATGATATGGGTGATTGCGTATAATCGAAAGATAAAATGAAAGGGCTTAATAACGCCTCCTAGGACGTCATAATTAAATGATCAAGGGATTGGGAGGGTTGTCGCATGTTTGAAGGTTGGAGCGTGACACCACTGGTAATTTATAACTCATTTTACTCGATTGAAGTGATTTGATAGCTAATTGAAACCCTCTTCATTTCTCTTATAAAGTAAAATTACTTAATAACCCATAAAAAGAAAATGAGAAAGAAGAAACCTAATGCGAGGCAATCGACTTAACTCCATTAGCCCATTCAACACCATCATTGCTTATTCAAACTAAGATACAATTTGGGCATAGTGCGCTTCAATAGGTTGAGACTAAAATTTCCAACTAAAATGTAACGAACCATTCTTACCAAACTTATTGGTATGATATATTAGTCGCTGATTTCTCAGTATGCTTTAGTAGTTGCCGATCTCGAGGTTTCTCAACAACATATCAATGGGAGGCCATTCTAAATAACTTCCTTGATTATTTGAAGAAGTCTTGGGTACTTATCTTCTGGTCAAGATGGGAGCACGAATTTTGCAAGACTGAAGAATTAAGAATGCAAGTTCCCAAGTCATTAAATGCATCTCTATTTTCCTAAGAGTCTTTATTGTTTTGTAAAGTTTCAAGAGTCAAAGTCCCGAGTTTTTATGTTTTTAATGTTAGGCAAGTTCCCATGTTTAATTACTTTTCTATATAGTTCCTAAGTTGAATTCCTCCTGTAAATAGAGGAAGCCTCTCCATTGTAATACATACTAGATTTGATGAATGAAGATAATTGAGATTTCCTCTTTGTGAGTTCATCTTTGGATAATGGATAACTCCTATTTCGGTCTCTTTATCCTTAGAAAGTGGATTACTCCATGACGGTGAGCCAAGAAGCCTTTTCTCCTTGGCTAGTGGACTTTCCTTTAAGCCTTGGTGTCATGCAATAATGCCACGTGATCACCTCTCGATTAATTATTCACCAAAGTAATTATGTGTCAATCTCATGATATATAACATCACACCATGGATTCCTCAAAGAATTTTACAACTCGCCTTTCAAAATAGTCTTTCGTAAGCACTCATTATTTATAAACATAGAATGCCAAAAACATTTACCATTTCTAAAATAGGGATTGCATAAGCATTTACTACATTTTAAAATTAGTATTTAATGAGCACCTATCACAATCATGATAGCTTATCGCATCTAATTATAAGCTATCACGATAGCTTATCACGTCTAATAATAGCCTATCATGATAGCTTATCACATCCAATTATCACTTACCACAATAGCTTATCGCGTCCAATTATCACTTATTGCGTCTAATAATAGGGATTGCATAAGCATTTACTACATTTTAAAATTAGTATTTAATAAGCACCTATCACAATCGTGATAGCTTATCGCATCTAATTATAAGCTATCATGATAGCTTATCGCGTCTAATAATAGCCTATCATGATAGCTTATCACATCCAATTATCACTTACCGCAATAGCTTATCGTGTCCAATTATCACTTATCGCATCTAATAATAGCTTATCACGATCGCTTATCACATCCAATTATCACTAACCGCAATAGCTTATCGCGTCCAATTATCAGTTATCACGCTAGCTCATTACATCCAATTATCACTTATCGCAATGACTTATCACCTCTACTTATCGCTTATCATGATAACTCATCACCTTAATCCACTTATCTCCTAATCTAACTACCATCAACCTTAATTTAATCATAATCCTACTTCTCAGCACAACTACAACCCTAAACAATGGTTAGGAAGTTACTTCTGGATCTTGGCTCAACGAGTGGTGGCGACAATAGTAAGGGCTCACGGTGTGGTGGCGTGAAGGTGTGAGGTGCAACAGTGAGTTGGACGGTGGCTGGCAACTCATGACAAGGCTAGCACAGCCAAAGGGGACGGCAACTCATGGCATGGGGGCTATCGGTGAGGGGAACAATGGCAACAAAGGACAATGGAGCGGCGGAGAAAGGGCATGAGGCAGCAGCGACGCACGATGTCATGGCTAAAAGGGGTGGCGATGCTTGGTGGTGGCTCGATGGTGAGGATGGCACGGCGATGAAGACGGTGGCACATGACTCGACGAGCTAGAGGATGGTTAGTGGACAACAAATGGTGGCTTGAGGCAGCAAGGATGGCAGTGGATGGTGACAGTAAAGTGAGGGACAACCGAGAGAGAGGGAAATGGGTTTGGGGTGCTCGATTGGGAAGAATGAGGGAGAGTGAGGGTGTCAATGAGAGATTGAGGGGGAAAGAGAGAATGAAAGAAGTGAGAGAGAGCAAAGAGGGACTGGACTTGCATAAATGAAATAACTACCAATTTTCCCTAATTTTTTTCTTGTCCAAGCTCTTTACTTGGCTAAGAATGCTCAAGAGAATATCCACATATAGTTCATTTATGCTTGGATTATGCACATGCTTGAAATAGGGGGCAGACTAGGTAGAATAGGCTAGGCTAGGCTAGGCTTTCTTCTCTCTCCTTCTCTTCCTTGGGCGCCACTTCCTTTTTCTTCATGCCCACCATTTTGTCTCATTAGCTTTAGACTTATAGAAGGGGTAAAATGGTAATTACATTTGTCCATAGTCCCATTTCATTATTCATGCACATGGACATATTGATGTGCAAGCTTACAAAGGGCTAAGGTAGGCTTGAATGGCCTAATGAATATCCTTGGGTCAGCCATGAATGGGCCCTCTTAGGCTGCCCATTGTGGACGTGAGGCCCATTAGGCCCATCTTTGGGCTTAGGCTGACGCAATCCTTCATCCGTAGCCCGTTTTTATTTTTCCAAAATTTCGTAATCAACCGATGAAAAATTGAGTTTTTCCTCCCCCAAAGTGGCCTTCTTAGCTTTTCTACAGCCTGTCGATCATCGTTGTAATCTTATTCCATAGATTGGAGTCGAATTGAGGATGTCACATGTCACAATGAAGTAACATTAGTAATTTATACAAGAAACGATCTCATAGATGACCCAAATAGAGAAACAAGTAAAAGAATTCGACTGGGTCCACAATATTTTTTAAACATCTCGCTTTTTACATGTGAAATACGAGATATAGACATAGCTACAAGCATTCTAAAAGCAAGGATGAATTATATCATGGTATAATATACTACAGCATGAGTAATCAACCAAGTCGAAACATGTAGTTAGTTATTTGCGAGTTAAATTATGCAGAATCAAGTTGATAGAGCACGACAATAACAAAATATTGCCAAACAGGTAGAATCCGCTGAGTAGAATCACATAGCAGCTTCGTCCTTTGACTTCAACTTATTTAAATTGGCTAACCAACTAATAAAGCTATGTTTTAGTATATTTCAGGCAAAGCAAAAGAGTTTACGGTCTAATTATCAACATAAAATCTCAACATACATCAAGCACTTCCCATAGAGAAAGACTTAGTAGCGGCTAACTAGATTAGGGGTGAGCATCGGTCTAGGGTCAACCCTGAACCAACCCTGGACCAGCCCAACGCTGTTGGTCCTGGTCCGATTCCCAAGGAGACCGGGTCGGTCCTCGGTCCTAAGATTCCTAGACCAGCACTGTGCGGGTTGGTGCTCGATTCTAAGAGTTTAAGGTCGATCCAACCCAGACCAACCCTGATTCTATATATATTATATATCTAATATATAATTTATATTTTTTTATAAAAAAAAAAAAAACCCTAAAATAAACAGTATCAACAACATTAAATAGCTCATTAGTGAGGAGTTCAAGTAATTTTACACTATTTTTTAATAACTTAGATCTTTTAATGTCTTTTACGGCGTCAACAGCCATAATTTACAAAGGAGGAAAATGTTTTTGTGAAGAGTCCTCACGGCATTCAAAAGGGCATGAATAGCTCCTCACAAGCATTCTCTTCTAGTACTCATTCTCTTCTGTCTTATTTGTCCTTTTAGTCTTTAATTTGCCAAAATCGAAAAAAACAACTTCTCCACTTGCCACTCGACACTTGCCTCACTCGCTTTGGGTCACTTATGCCACTCGCCACTCGATGTTTGCCTAGCTTGTTGCTCCCTACTCGACGCTCGATGCTCACCCCACTCGACACTCGTCGCTCGCCTCTCTTAGCTGACCTCACTTGTCACTAAACCCATAGGGTCGGTCCAATCCTCACTCGCCTTTTCAAAGAGTACAAAAAATGAAACAAAAAATTATCGGTAGGTCCCGGGTTGACCCCAAAACTAGACCAAACCCATTGGATCGATCCGGTCTTTGGTTTCCCTTTCAGAGAGTATGGAAAATGAAATAAATAAATTATCGGTTGGTCCCGGGTTGACCTTGGAACCGGACCGAACCCACTGGGTCAATCCGGTCCTCGGTCCCAAGCTCAATATGGTCGGTCCTTGGTCCCAAAAATTGAGGACTAGCACTGTGCGAGTTGGTCATAGGGTTAGAGGGTGGGCCGGCCCAACCCGGACCATGCTCACTCCTAAACTAGATTACCTTGTCCTTTCAAGATGAATTTGCAACAAGAGCAACATAAATCGAGGAACCGGAGCATTTGATCTTGCTGCAGGCCACCTCCATGACTTGTTCAAGACCACGTGCAACCTTGGCATTCGAAAGAGAGCCCAGAGTTAGTCAACTCTCATGGGAAATTGAATCATCAGGATGCCATAAGGAAATATTGACCAAACCATAAAAAGATTTTCTCTTTTTCCCCCGCACCACTTGATATGAGGCTCAATGTCTCCTTTCATATTTAGAAGTTCTCTCCAAACAAAAGAAGAGCTGACAAGGCCTTGATGCACCAAAAGCTTCTTCTTTCAAGAAGATACTATAGAAAATTATCCACATAAACAACTAATTAAACAAGAACAATCAGATCCATATATGACTGTGAAAAACCAAAACCGATATGTGCAGTGGAATTAAAACATACCTGTTTGAGCCATTTCTTCATTTGAAAAAAAAAATAGATCAATCTGTTTATAATCAGAAATATATTGGAATGTCAGATCTTTCTCTCTATGAAGCATCTTTTAATGGGATTAAGCGATTGATAGGCATAACCTACCCTTTTATAGGCTAAAGAGAATATCTAGCAAACCCTAATTAATAGTGTATCAATTGGGTCCCTCCCATTACGGGCTTCAGTTAAATATAATTGCCTACATTTTGCTGCTCAACTAGGCCTGTCATCAATAGATGTCAAATTTCAATTCAATAAAATCACTTAAGAAATTAACATATATTGGAATATCCATTAACCCGATTATTTAAAATGGAAAAGGAATTAATTAATGTAAGCTCATATTATAGGAACTTTCCAACATTCTCCCACTTGGGCTTTATTAATTAACTTATTTTTATTTTGAAAAAGATTTTATATTGAAAACAATAATCTCAAGTTAATAACTGATTTTTTTTTTATGTGGCCACAACTTTAAAAAATAATATTCCAATAACGGTATCTTAAAGCCAATCCAATCTTATATAACCTCAGTATAGAACTATGTGAATCAATATGTTAAGAAAATACTGCAACACATGACATTCCATAATCACATATAATAAGCATTATATTTTCATGAATCATGGGCCTAATAGTATAGTAAAAAATAGTGCCAACGTGTAATCAAAATATATACTATTTTTTATTGGTCCTCAATGCAATTTCTCAACGACATGAAACTACATTAGCGAAATTTCTAAACAACATGAAATTGCCTCGGTGCAATTTCTAAATTACATGAACTTGCACAATTATGTCACAATCCAACATGAGATATTATAATTAGTGACATTCAGTCGTCTTTAAACTAAAAATTTGTTTGAAGATACTATTTTATACTTTCATTTCTCAATCAACAGGAGAAATGATAACAATAGAATCGGTATTAATGATCATTGAAAATAAATGCTTTAATAGACATCATGAAAGCATTATCAATTTGCATATAACTATAATATCTAGAAATACAAATTATATAGCTCCTATTAACAAAAGATATCAAAAGAATCTAAAACACCCGTATTCTTTACATGTTATTTAAACAAAATGGATCGTAAACCTTTTGTTATAGGATCAGCCAACATGGACTCAGTTTTGATATTCTCGATCACAATGTCTCTCTTTTTGACCAAGTCCTTAACAGTATAATATTTTATCTCCATGTGTTTGGACGTATTGCTGATCTTGTCATTCTTGGAATAAAACATAGTTGTAGTGTTATCACAGTAGATCACCATAGGTCTAGCAATAGAGTCCACAACTCGCAATTCTGATATCAAATTTTTGAGCCAAACAACTTAAATTGATGCACTGTAACATGCTACAAACTCAGCATACATTGTAGCGCTCGTAACCAAAATTTGCCTTGTGCTCTTCCAAGAAAAAGCACCTCCAGCCATCATAAAAATATATCCAGAAGTTGATTTTCTGTAATCCAAACAACTAGCAACATTAGCATCTGAATATCTAATCGCTTTTAAGTCCTCTACTCTACTATACATAAGCATGAAGTCTTTTGTTCGTTGTAGATATCTCATCACCTTTTTAGCCTCAACCCAATATTTATGACTTGGATTCAATAGATATCTCCCAAGAATATTCAAAGCAAAGCAATATCAGGTTCGGTACATACTTGTACATATATAAGACTGCCAACTGCACTAGCATATAGAACATTCTTCATTACTTCTTTTTCAACATCATTCTTAGGGCATTGTTCTATGCTTAATTTGTCTCCTTTCACAATAGGAGCTTCACTAAACTTGTAGGTTTGCATATTGAATATTTTCAAAACACAATTTATATAACTTTTTTGAGATAACCTCATAACCTTCTTAAATTTGTCACGATGAATCTCAATACCTAAAACAAAATAGGCTTCATCAAGGTCTTTCATATCAAAGTTTATAGATATAAAAATTTTTGTGTCATTTAATAGATCAACATCTCTACTGGTAAGCAAAATGTCATATGTATAAAATACTAAGAAAATATATTTACTCCCACTTATTTTCATGTAGATGCATTGATCAAACTTGTTTTCTTCAAAGTTAAATAATCTCACAACCTTGTGAAATTTCAAGTACCATTGACATGATGCTTGTTTGAGACCATAGATAGACCTCTGAAGTTTGCACACCATATGCTCCTTTCCAACTTCTTTAAACCCTTTAGGTTGCTGTATAAATAATTCTTCATCTAGATCTCCATTTAGAAAGGTTGTCTTGACATCCATTTGGTGAAGCTCTAAGTCAAAATGAGCCACCAACACCATGATTCTTCGAAAGGAGTTTTTAGTAGACACTAGAGAAAAGATTTCATTATAATCAATACCTTCTCTCTATGTGTACCCCTTTGCAATTGATCTTGCCTTGAACTTCTTTATGTTGCCTTTATTGTCTTTCTTGGTTTTGAATATCCATTTGCAGCCAACCGGTTTATGCCCATCAGGTAAATCAACAAGTTTTCATACTTGATTATTTGACTTGGAAATCATCTCATCCTTCACCGCGACTAACTTTTCATCTGCTTGATTACTATTAAGAGCTTCTTTGAATGTTGTCGGATCAACAATATGTCCAATGTCAAAATCAGAGTCATCAAGATAGACATGATACTCATTTAGAGGCGTTGGTCTTCTTTGTCACTATGATTTTCACACAGGCATTTCTAGAGTCGCGTCATTCATCTAGGAAATTTCATTTGCAATAGGAGGATCTACTATCACATCTCCAATATCTACTTCTTGCTGAATTTCCATTCTACAAGGCTCTCACATAGAATCATCATTCAAAATGGGCAATGGAATAGAGAGCATTTTGTTTGGTTCTTCCCTTTCGAAAGATTGAGAAAAACTCTCTTCAGCAACATTAAATTCCAGAATCTTGGCAATTTGGGGTTCAACAATTCTAGTGCCACGAGTAGGACAATAGAACCTATACTCATTGGAATGGTCAAGATATCCAATAAATTAACATCTAGTAATCCTGAATTTGATCTTCTTTTGAGAATGATCATAAATTTTCACTTCTACAAGATGATGATGCTAATACAAACACCTAAAGGGGGGTGAATAAGTGTTTAAAATAAACCTTGACAAATAAATGTAGAATAAAACAAGTTGCAAGCAAAGTCTGAATAAGGATCATAGTCTGACAAACGAGCCACTAGACTTTTGGTAGATGTTCAGAATCTGTTATGCGATGGAATAGACTTATGAAATAACCTGTAAGTATGCAAAGAAGAGTTAAGGGAAGAGAATTTTGCACATAAAATTTATAGCAATTCAACTTAGATCAAGCCTACATTCACTTTCCTATGCTAACAACCTTTTGGCTAGATTCCACTATATAATCAACAAGAGATTACAACTTTAAGGGCAAACACTCAGTGGTAGATCACACTATCTTACTAAGTCACTCTTTTGGTATTTCTCTCCCGATCACAAAAGTTTAAGCTCATGAAAAACAAGTATATGATCAAAGTTTACTTAGACTTTGGAATTCTAAATTCTACGCTTCGTCTCTTACTTGCTCTTTGGTCATTGGTCTCCTTAAATACTCCTCCACTTCCAAACTAGCCGTTGGACAATATTTAGATGATTATCTTCCAATCTAGCCATTGGACAAATCTATATCAAGAAGATTTAGTAGCCGTTGAATGACAGAAGTAGAATCTCAAGTTGATTATGATCACCCATACAAACAAAATATTGGTTTCCATAAGTAGAGCTTCTCCATTTAGAAAGTTCTTGTTTTCAAGAACTAATTGTCAATCAATTAGATTGAGTCAATCAAATTTATCTTGATGTAAAATGCAAACTAGATCACTAGTCGTTATATGTTTGGGGCTTGTAATACGTTCTATCGAGTTGTCTCGGTTTGAACATGTTTCGCTCTGAACTTTCACATTCTAGACGTGTATGTTAGGGGTGATCGGTTCCCGGTTCGGTCTAGTTCCACCTCGGAACCGGGAAATCGGACCGGGAGCACCGATTCCCAAAATTGTGAACTGTGGACCGGATCGTTTTGTCCTAGGACCAGGAACTGAACTGGACCATTGGCTCCGGTCCGGTCCAACAAAATTGGCTCTACTTTTTTGCACTAAAGAGTGACCGCGCTCCGACCGATCAATCCAATTCGGTTCTTGGGCGATTCAACAAAACTAATCACACATGTTTCCATGTGCAAAATATTCAAACTTCACTTGTGTAATTCACACTTCGCGTGTTTCACACTTAAATTTAACCATGAAGGTCATGAACAATTTGGCTAAAGGTTGTGCTTAGCTTAGATTTTATAGACAATCTCTCTTCTGCTCTTTGAATGTTTAGTCGATGTGGGACTTTTGGAGGCTTGAAGTGCCTCGTGAGTCTCTTAGAGCCTTAGTCGAGTAGAAGATGAAACTAACAATGAGATTTTTTCTATAAATAAAAGAGTAACAAAAAGGGTTTTAATAGTCTCTTGGCCACATAAGAGGTTGCTATCTCAAATTGCAATTTTGGTTGCAATAATTTATCATGTTTATATATTTTATTAGTTCTATGTATATAAATTATATATAAAAAAAATTGGTTCGGTCCGATCCGATTCCCACCTTAGAACCGGGAACTGGACCGCCAACTGTGGGAACCGCCCAAAACCGGCCGGTTCGGTCCGATCCGGCAGGTTCCCGGTTCGAGCAGTTCCTGTTGCACACCCCTAGTGTATCTCATTCTAGACCTTCTCACATTCTAGACTTATGTCTCATTCTGTATGTAAAGTCTTAAGTAGAGTCTGAGTGTCTTCCGTCTGAAATAGAGTCTGAGTGCCTTCCGTCTGAAACAAACTTTATAATCTGGATGTAAGTCTGAACATATCTAGCCTTAAGTTTTGGACACAGTCTAAATAAGTTCAGCTTCAGCATAGAGTCTATCTTCTGGTTCTTTCAAGTATAGATTTCAACAATATCTTTTACATGTTCTATCATCTACATAGTCTATTACTCAACCATTAAATACATTAGTAGGCTTTGATTTATTTTGTCATCTTCAAAACATCATAAGGGATTTTCCTAACATAGGTCTCCCCCAAACTAGGAAATGATTCAAGCTTGGTTTCCTCTCGATCCACAATTCAAAAGGTGTTTTCGACACTGATTTACTAGGTACACGGTTTAATATATAAGTTGTTGTTTTAATTGCATCACTCCATAAGTATTCAAGCAAATTAGAACTACCCATCATACTTTGTTTCATCTCCATGAGTGTACGATTGCGCTGTTCAACTACACCATTCTATTCAAGACTCCTAGGCATTGTATACTGAGCAACAATATCATAGTCTTGCAAATATTTAGCAAACAATCCCATTTGTTGTCTAATCTCGATATATCGTCCATAAACTCACCACTACGATCAAATCTAATAATCTTGATAATTTTTCCCAATTGTTTCTCAACTTCAGTGCGAAACACTTTGAACATGTCAAGATATGTCTTCTCATTAATTAAATAAGCATAATAATAACATGAGAAATCATCAATGAATATGATAAAGTATTGATTTCCACACAAGATGATTGAGTATGGCCTACTAATATCCGTATGAATTATCTCCAATAGATTTTGACTGCGAGTAGCATCTTTTTTCTTGATTTTAGTCAATTTTCCTATCACACAATCAATATAAGTCTCAGTATCATCTAAGTTAAGAGGAGGAAGAATATCAGCCTTGATGAGTCGCTTTACCCTTTCTTTGGAGATATGTCCTAATCATTTATGACATAGCAATGAAGATCTTTCTTTGATTAAGGATCTCTTAGCAACATTATTCTTAACGTTAAAAGAACAATATGGTCTGTCGAAAGATAAGGATAATCGATATAATCCATCACACATAACACAATTCCCAATAATTCTGAAATCATAACTCAAATCCACTCTTTTATTTGCAAAATAAAGACAATATCCAGCTTTATCAAGCGAAGAAAGAGATATCAAGTTTCTCCTAAAACCAGGAACATAAAAGACATTATTCATAATAAGGTGAAAATTAGAGTCTAAATTCAAAACAATTGTGCCTATGCGCTCCATAATAACTCCAATATCATTTCCAACTTTAAACTTTGACTCCCTCAAACTTGGATTCCTTAGATTTGTAAAACCCTGTAAGGTAACAGTAGCACCAGAATCAAGCCACCAAAAATCCAAAGGAACATCAACCAGATTTAATTCAAAATAAACCAATAACTCACCTTGTCTCTTCTTGCTTTTAGCCAAGCTTTGAACTTGTAGCAATTGGCTCTCTTGTGACCCTGCTTCTTGCAATGAAAACACTTGAAATCCTTATCTCATTTCTCCCAAGATTCCCATTTTTTCTTGAAATCTTAGCTTTTCTTTGAACCATGAGCATTTGACCCTTTAGACTTCCATTTTCCTCTAGATGAACTCAACTTGGCATTGGCAATTAAGCGGGCGGTCTCATACTTCTCATTCTTTAATTTCTCCTCCTCAATCACACATTTGGTAATCAAGACATTGACGCTCTATGTCTCATTCTGAGCACTATAAGCAATCTTAATTTGGCTAAATTCAATTGGCAGAACATTTAAGGCAGAATGCACAATATAATCTTCAGAAAGGATAATATTATGGGCTTTAAGTTTGGACTGAATATGGACCATCTTCAATATAAATTCTCTAACACCCATAGCAGCATCATATTTCATGTTCGTTAACTCACTCAGCAAGTTCACAGCTTCGACCTTATTTGAGACTTTATATCTTTCTCTCACTACTTCAAGAAACTGTCTTGCATTCATATCTTCTAGCAAATCACTAATGAGATGCTCAATAATGGACCTCTTTATAAAAATGATACTTAGTCGATTGGATTTTTCTCATCTAGCATAATGGGCCTTTTGATCTGCAGTACTTTGATCATTGGGCTTGGAAGACTCATTCTCATGTAGAGCCAAGTCCATATCCACAATTCTCATAGCAAACTGTTAAATTATGTCTCGAGTTTAAGCATTTGCAGAAACGCGATTTGCTGGATTCTTGAAAATTTATAAAAGAGGAAATATAAAATAAATGGAGCTGCGGAATCCGAAACAAGAAAGTGAAGTCCTCTGCACCTTTGGCGTGAAGATTAAGTTCTCGCGTGGAGACAAATTGTGGTGGGCCCAGGTCAAACTTTGACCTGGGCACACACGTATAAAAATAGAATTTCAATTGCAGGCCTTCTTCTCCTTTTCGTAAGATGCCGTCGAAGCCTACGAGAGAAAGGAGTCCGCGAAGTCCTGCACGTGGATGGTGGGCCCAAGTCAAGAGTTTGACCTTTTGGGCACACATATATAAGAAGAGAATCGTTCCTTTCACGCGTGCGTTGGACTACAGAAAGAAACCCTACAAAGCCGCACAATGACGATCAACGAAGCTACAAGTCCTCCGCGAGAAGCTTGAAAAGATACGCGATTTCGTACATGTGTGAACCAGGCGTACATAGAACGTTATATTTTGAGTTTGAACGTGCGGTATTTTTGTGCCGTGAGTTTATATCCAAGTGAGTTGTTTATATATAAACACTTTGGGTTTTGAGTCAAATATAGATGTGGGAAACACTTGAGCCTTTGAGCAATTGTAAACTCTGATTCTCCAATTATAGTAGATTATTTTCTGCTGGCTCTCCCCGTGGATGTAGGTACCAATACTCGGACCGAACCACATAAATTTCCGGTATCCTTATTTTTCTCATTTATTTCTCTGGCGATTTCGTATTGACATAAATTGCAAGATCATGTCATTTCCGCGTATTATATCTCAACACAAACTCTATAGCTTGCTTCCATCTCTTAAATTTTGATCCAGCTAACATTTCAATAGTGGTATTATTGTTGTTTACAATAAAAGTAACTGTTTGTCACATATAATGCAATAAGATCAACTATGGGCAATAATCAATTCAATAAAAATAATTAATACTTTATGAACTCCCATTTGGGCAAAATGTACAATGCACCACTATTTTTTCACAAGATGAAGTTTGTAAAGCGACAATAAGGAGAATTACATATAATTGTCTAGGATCCATCCCTTTTTGGTAGAAAAATAGTTTAAATTACACATTTCCATGATATTAATATATATAGAGACGATAAGAAGAATTACATATAATTATCATGGGCTTATTCGCTTTGTGGAAACAAGACCTTTAAATTATACATCTACATTATCACAACATAAAGGAGAATTACACATAACTCTAAAAAAATTTATCCCCTATAAGAATATAAAACTTCTGAGTCATACATCCCCATTAATCATCTCTATTATATCAATATAGATGGAAATTACATATAATTTTCAAAAAATTTATCTCTTTGGGCAAATAAATATTTTTTTTCAATCATACATCCCCATCTTTTAAATTGGGAATTTATCTCAATTTTTCAAATTAATATACATAATAAGCCTCTTTGGGCGGGTAATTGTATATACTAATTTATTTATTTTAATCAATAGGGAACTTAAAAAGAAATTTATATATAATATATCATTTAATCAATGCCCAAAATTCATCAAACAATATGAAGCACTTTATGACATGTGCTTCTCAAGATTATTTTGAATGTATCAAACAACAATTTTTTGCCACAAATTTTTTAAATTTTTAATTATTTTATTTTATTTTTTTATATTCCTGTGAAACCAGCCTCATGCGGTGGCCTCCACTTTAGGATGCACATGTCTCAATTCTTCACCTAAACCTCATGGATTAGCTCTCTACTTGGAACGGCAAGCTAGTAAAGAGTCACGCCAGACCCGGCCCAATGAATTCGAGCCCATGTCCCACCACCTTAGTGCCCCAGCTCAAGCTACAGGCCAGCCAGGTCACGAAAAATGCAAACTGGGTCACATGACCCTGTTTCAACCCAAACCTCAAAAACACTTATTAAGGTTGATTTTTGATGAAATTTTTCCATGGGTCTTGCTTCTAACATCATTATAAATTGATTAGAGTGAATTAAATGAAGAACAAATGAAAAAATCATCTATATTCAAGCTTCAAAATTTCGAATCTAACACCTATAACCGAAATTCAGTTTTCTCAAGTTTAAGCCCAAAAAACTCACCTTAATGCAACCAAAAGATTCTAAAACATATATATAACAATACTCATGCAACAATTTATAACGAACATCATTCAATTGCAAGTAATTTAAAAATTCTATAACTTTTTCAATGTATAAACCCTAGAATTTCCAATTCAAAAATCTTATTGAATTTTAAATGAAACCATACAAATTGTATATGGTTGGAAAGATCTCGACATGTAGAACAAAAACCCTAAGGTTTCAGAATTAATCAATAAAAAAATCCACATGAAAAAATAACGACAAAATTCGGTTAAAAAAATTTCGATTTTGTTCATAAAAAAAAAAAAATTAGGTTCTACAATCATATATGACCCGCTTTGATACCACATGTAAAAAATTATCCATATAAACAACTAATTAATCAAGAACAATTAGATCCATATATATCTATGAAATACCAAAAATGATATGTGTAGCGAAATTAAAATATATATGTTTGAGCCATTCTTTCACTTGAAGAAAAGTAGATTAATCTATTTATAAATGCCAGGTTTTCCTTTTTATGACATATTTCAATATAGCAATTTTTAATGGAATTAAGCAACTAATAGACATAACCTACCCTTTTATAGGCTAAAGATGGGGCCTAGCTAACCCCAAGGGGTTGCGGGTTTCTTTTCTACCAATTGGGGCTCTCCCTTCACCACCCCCATGGGGATGGTCTACAGGATTCATAATCACTCCTCTTATTACAGGACGCTTACCTAGCCAGCATTTAGATCCGGCTCTACCCAACTTTTTCTGATTCACCTCAACATTCTCCACTTGTCCGACTGTTGCTAAGCAGTTTTTGAATATCAAACGGACCTAATTAATAGTGTATTAACCGGGTCTCTCCCATTACGGATTTCAGTTAAACACAATCGTTTACACTTTACTGTTCAACTAGGCCCATCATTAATAGATGACAAAACCCAATGGATTTAACATATATTGGAATATCCATTAACCCGATTATTCAAAATAAAAAATTAATTAATTAATATAAGATCATATTATAAGAAATTTTCAACGGATACTGCTTCGCCCAAGCAATCCATTAAGACCTAGATTCCACAAGCAAAAAAAATATAAACTTTTCATGGCTGATGCCTTATTCCAGTGGTACAACTTCTTAACGCTCAAATCACCATCTCCCTCTCGGCAAGCGCATCTCTGCCCACCTGACCATAGCTGCCTTGGCCCTGAATGGCCCGTACATCAGACCCTGACCCAAGGAAAGCAGAGCAACACTCCTCGATTCTCTTAATGATCTTCGGGAGAATGAACGAACCACGCCATTAGTTAGTCACGGTACTTATTAAGAGACATCTGATGCATTGATGTCAATCTTTTGAGGGCTGAATTTTGAGTCAACATCACATAGAAATTCTGGAAAATGCCCAGCCCTTGCTCCAACCCTCCAACAGTCGCATCACTCGAGAAAATATTCAGTGGTTAATGGGCGCCAGGTCATCCGCTGACCTGGTGCGCACAAACCAATGAAATACCGGCACGTGTCCCTGAGCGGGACTCGCTAGAAAAGGAAGGCGCTGATTTTTGGTCGGCTCGGCTCGGCTCCACCGCAGAAGAAAGGATGGTCATCGTATTCCTCCCGCTCAAAATTTTTTCTCTCTCCTCACTCGAATTTGCTGGGTTTTTCTTTCTCACTCTTCCCTCCCTCTCTCTTTCTCTCTCCGACGAACAGGACGCGACCTCCCAGTCTCTCTGTGCCCTCCCTCTTTCCGACCGGCGAACCACCGCCAGCAACCGACGAACTACCGCACCGGACCGGCGAGAGGACCGCGACCTCCCTCTCTCTCTCTGCCCTTCCTCTTTCCGACCGGCAAACCGCCACACGGGACCGGCGAGAGGACTGCGAGCAATCGACGAACCACTGCACGGGACTGGCGAGAGGACCGCGACCTCCCTCTCTCTCTGCCCTCCCTCTTTCCTACCGGCGAACCACCGCGAGCAAATCAGACCTGGGTTTTTTTGGGGGGGATTTTTTTTTTTTTTTTTAAGGCTGAGGGGGTTGGGCTTCTTTGTTTGTGCTGGCCAGACGACGGAGAAGGCGATCATCGAAAGGAGAAGCACTGGAAGAGGAGACTGATGAGGACGAGGAAGTCATCTACAAAATCGAAGTTCCGGTGAACAGGTGACTGCGAAGCTGATTCGGCATTCGGTTAGATGTTGTGGGTTTCAGATGGGTTTGGAGCTGTTTCGCAAGTCGTGGGTGAATTTTGGTTCGGGGGTTTAAGATGCTAGTGTCCGACTTCAGATGGGTTAAAGTCTTTCGCGGACCATGTTGCTCGTAATGGCTATTGAGATGCTGTGTGGTTCGATTTTTCTTTGATGTTATGATGTTGCCGAAGGTGTTTTTTGTTATCTTTTCGGTCGATCAATGTGAAGGACTAATTGCATGTAATTAGAGACTTCATAAACACATTACCACCTGAAAAAGCTCAGCTTTTGAGTAGTTCATGTGATGTAGCATTTATAGTGTGTGTCGAGGCTTTTCTTACTTATGTGTTAATAGTTTCTTTTAATAGTCTCGAAAGATTGGTACAAGTTAGGACATCTTTTCACCACTTTGTGAAGAATTCTAGTTGTATGGGGAAGCGGGTTGATATTCGACCCTTGGGATTCCCGGTTCATGATAATGGTCCTAAAAGGGGTTGATCTTGAATTTAGTTTATGTTCAACATTTTGTCATGCTAGATGGGTCAATCCCCAAATTTTATAGGTATTATCGTCGGCAAGAAACGTAACAAGCCTTTTTAGATTTGGTCAGCAGGTTGTGATATTGACTCCTTAATGCTGTTGGCTTTATTTTGAATCATGTCATCTAGAAACTTCATTATTTAGTTATAAGTCAAGTTTTTCAAAGAGATGACGGGTTTATCATCATTTTAGTCTGTATTGGTAATTAATGATTATTCTTATTGATAAATTCGTGCATGTAGTGTAGAAATGACTATACTATTATAATAATAAGGTATCCTCTAGGAAATGCACAGATACGACTTGCTTTGCCTCGAAGGGCTTGCTCAGGCCCTACGTGTATTCAATAAGCAAGAGGAGGCACCTCAATACAGTCTTCGTAACATCAGCAGGGGATCAATGCTTAAGATGCATGTAAAACCAGAGGTACTGATATGTGAGGATTGATCTGTCTAGATTGATCTATGCTGGAATCATTTATTACTTGAGTGACCATTTATGTGTTGCAGACCTCACAAATCCGTCCATACGTTGTTTCTGCTGTCTTAAGAGGGATAACATTTGATGAAGCCAGTTATAACAGCTTCATTGATCTTCAAGACAAGCTCCATCAGAACATTTGCCGGTATTAATTTTTGGATCTTTAACATGCAGCATAATACCTGTTTTCCTTCTCTATTTCAAGATTTCAGGTTTGAGAGGGAGTGGTGGGAGGACAACACATTTTTGGGAAGCTTTTACTGTGTTCATTTGAACCTTAAATGTAAAGAAGAGCGACCGTGATCTTACATTGAGATGCAACGTCTGTATGGCTTGTCGAGCAATGGTTTTAAAAAATTTCCAGCATGCAGCCAATTGTCTTTGCAAGCGTGCATTTTAGTGTGATACAATAATGTTACTTTATAAATTAAAGATGTGAGGGAAGCATTATTTATTTTTATTTTTTTTTTAAAATAAGTCATGGCTTCACCGTTGCTTATGCTCTATGTGCTCAGTAGGGGCCATATATATTATTACCCTTAGGAGGGCTTTAAATTGTGAGAAATGCCTGGATGTGAAGAGAGGACTCCGCTGAGTTGTTTTGAATAATTTGGTGAAGTGGTGATGATAGATATGTTGCTTGAACTATTTTTCATTCTCAAGATCTATATTCAATTTGATATTTTATTTGCATGTAATAGATGCCCAGCCCCTCAATCCCTCCACTCAGTACATCAGATGCTTGTGCTTACGCTAGATCCTCAAAATGTTCTGCTTGGATTGACATGCTCGGATTCTCTCGATATTTTAGGCGAAGAACACTGGTTGCAATTGGGACTCATGACTTGGATACACTAGAAGGCCCCTTCAGCTATGAGGTGTGTGTTTGAACTAATCGCTAAACTAGAATCTAAAATGAAGAAGTCTGCACATGTCCTACTATCCTCACTTGAAGCTAAGGCCCAGCTAGAACTTAAATGGAAGATTTTCAGATTGCTGGCATAATGGATCTTGTCATGATAGAGTGTTATCCGGGCTGGAAGCTTGTGCTCACCCATTCTTTCCTTTTTTTCTCTCTATATATTTAAATGCCTGAAGGATTCCCTCTTGAAGCTTCTTTCTACCCCCACACTTTGCCTCAGCATCTATTACATGTTTTCGAGGAGTTGCAGCTAGCTAGACAAGCTTTGACCAGTTCAAGTTTTGTCATCCTCTGAGCTTGTCCCAGAGGATGGTATTACTATATATATCCGAGATACTCTATTTTGATCCCAAAAATTCATAGTATTATGTTTCCCTATCAGGAGTGCTCATCTACTAGATAAAGCATAGACGAAAACAGACATGACAAGGAATTGCACATTTGGTTTAGCTTAATATGTATGAGTCATATATTTGCTACAGCTAAATGTTTCTTCTTAATATGTCAAGTTATATATCTGCTACGGCTAAATGTTTCTTAGAGCAAAGTATGATAAAATGTTACGAGAAGTGCAGCGTATCACCGACTCATGTTCCTTTTCCTTTGGTCTCAGGCTTTGCCGCCTTCCAGTATAAGTTTCGTCCCCTTGAAGCAAGTAGTTTCATGATAAAAATTGTATTTTTCTGTTCATGCATGTGCCATGAGTCTGATCTGTAGTGAAGATCTATGTATTTGTAAGGATTTTGTTAACTGTTCTCTAGGGGCAATTCTTAAGTAGTTGATTAAGAAATTTTTATGGTTTTCAATTGGATGCACAGATTGTTCTTGTGGTGTTTGTAATTTTTCTTTGGAAAGTGAATCATATTAAATAAGTATGCTTAACAAGTGCCCTTTTGTTAACAGTGCTCTAAGGAGACTTACTAAGTAACTAAAAAGGAAATTTTGTAGTTTCCAATGCATTAGCGTGTTATTTCTAATTACTATTTTGCAAAGTGAATTATTCCAAATTAAGTATGCTTAACATGTCAATGCCACTTTTGAGTTCATGAGATTGCTTTCATTTATATATTTGTTTTGTTTTCTCTACCAACTGTGATTGATGTGTTGGCTGATCACGCCTTAGTTTCTGTTCTGATATTAGGTGAAGAACTTCAGAGCTGATGAACAAATGGAATTTTATAAGGTGGGTCCTCAATAGCTGCTCCTTTTAATGGTCTTTTTATAACTGTCATATTTGTTTTGTTACATATATCTTATGCTTGGAACTTGCTTATTCAGTGTGCTAGTTGATATCTTCCTGTAAATGAAGAATTATGTAATAGTTCCTCATTTTTGCCATGTTGTTTTACCTGTTTTCGCTACTTTGTTGCAGTCAGATTTGAAATTGAAGTTCTTGCACATAATAGAGAACTCGCCTGTGTTCCCTGTTATCTATGATTCAAAGAGGTATCTTGGTTTCTTCATACACTCTTCTTTGTAATGTGAGTTCCATGTATAAATATGAAGTGTGTATATTGATGTTAAGGGAAAATAATAAATAACCACTTAAATGTAATGACATGCAACCATTGCCACTAAAGTCATTAATATTGCAACCTTGAGTTATTTTGGGGTTGATCAATGCATTGGGTTCAATTTGCAAAGAGAAAATAATCTAGGCCTTCAAGCATCTTCTGCCACATTAAGCCACTAAGTGCTAGGTCTCGATTATGAGTTGAAGTGAGATCAATTGTTCTGTTTAGGTGTCACTAGTGTTCTCAAAAGCACCGGAGTTGCACAGGCGGGCACCCAATGTGGCGACTTCAAAAGCACCTCAAGTAAGGCTGGTCATTCTCTGAGGCATTCCCCAAAGGAAAAAAGATGAAATTAGGTCATGTTCTTTGACCCTTTTTGTTCCTTTCTCTAAACAAAACTGAGAAAGGAGGTATATTATTTTAGTAAAAGGGCAAAGTTTTTAGAAAAGCAGCTGTCAACTCTACATTAGCACAGTCGGAGACTTCCAGAGCCTAGTCTTATGCCTATAACATTACTTTTAAGAGAGCCAGGGAAAAAGGTGAAAATGTGTAGTCTTCTATACATCTTTGCTTTTCTTTGAACATTGTCTTTCCTATGTACACCTTTACACTGAACTTAGCAGTCCATTCTTATTTCATCTCTCTCTCCACCGGTTGCTAGGTACCATATCGGGAAAAAGAACTTTTGCATGCGGTGTCACAAAATTTGATATGGGAAAGCAAGTGCCTAATGTCAATAAGAAAGATGCTATAATGTAGTACAAAAATTAATTTTTCCGGAATATCATTTCATGACTTAAGATCTACCTTGCTAATACAATCTTTGGGTTCATTTAAAGAAAAGGTTAAAAAAATTTCTTGCTAAAGGATTCATCCCAAACTTTTAATGTAACATGTCCCTTATTTTAGGCTAGGGCCTTGCTTGACAACAGTGGATGATATTTTCTTTTCTGACGTCCTGAATAATTAGAAATGATACAGTTGATTGCTTCATAAATTCTTGATTAGCTGTGGACTGATGTTTATTGGTAATGTATTAATTAGGCAACAACCAATTATGGTTGACCATTAAGCTGTTTATAATGTTTGAACAGGGGTCGGCTTTTTAAAAAGATTGGTTTCGAATTTTTTTGCACATGGGGTTCTAATCTAGCTCATTCAGGTCCAATGATATTTGGTTACTCCAGTTGCAGATAGATTACACTGTTGGCATTGGCTTCACAATTTTTGTTCCCATTGAATATGCTCAATGTGAACAAATTGTAGTGACTATTTAGCTGTCATAGCCAAACAGTGTGGGCAAAGTGATGCTTCATCCACTTTTTGGGTGTCTTGCAATCAACAATTTGACAGATATTTGTGATGTATAGTCTGATTGATTAGCGAGCATCTACATTGACTGAAATGATACAGTTAACTAAGCTTCTTATCACTGAAAAGGCTAATTTTTTTACTCCATGCAGAACTGTGCTGTCTCTGCCGCCAATTATCAATGGTGCACATCCGGCAAAAACTTTAAAGACAAAAAATGTTCTCATTGAATGTACTGTGACAGACTTAACAAAGGCTAAGATAGTTCTAAATACAATGGTGAGCATACTCAATTGTTTGTCCTTTTCTCTACACCCATCCTTCTGTATAGAGGACTAATGCGGGCAAGTGTTTTCCTTTAGGTGACAATCTTCTCAGCATACTGTGGGAAGAAGTATGAAGTTGAACCAGTTGAAGTGATATACTCTGATGGGGAGTCATTCGTTTATTCTGATTTGTCCCTATACAATATGGAAGTGTCCTTATCTTATGTCAACGATTCAATTGGAGTCGCCTTGAAAGCTGAAGAGGTATTGTGAATATTCATTTCAAGCTGGAGTTTAAATCTTCGCATTAGGTGGATGTGAGCTTATATTAGAGTTGGTTGGTTATATTATTCTCTCATCAGTTGAGTTAAATTTTTTGTTCGCCATTTGCTATTGTGCTATTTTATTGCTACAATGATATCTAACAATGACCTTGTTTTATTTATTGGGTGGCCATCTCTCTCTCTCGCTCTGTCTCTATCTCTCACCTGAATGGTGTGCGGCGGTCACCTTTGTATCTCTCACGGGTGCGCGTGAGATGGAGAATCGATTACAACGGTCTTAAGTGACCATTGCGACGGAGACGACCGCCACCATGGGGGTCGTTGTGGTGTTGGTGTCGTCCACCATTGAGGAGGACGTCACTGTTGTCCTAGAGTTTCGGGGGCAGTCATTAGGTTCTAGGTTTTCTTTTTGTTTGTTTGATTTCTTCTCTAATCCTAGTATTTTATATTGTAATTTTTCAGTAATTTATATTGGAAAGCATCCGCAGTATGTACGATTATATTTGAAATGAATAGTCGGATAAGTGATTTGATATAAAGAAGTTTGAGGATTGTAATTTTCAATCATTTTGTTCCATCTAACTCCATGCTGCCCTCTGGTCAAACACAGCTTGATCCTATTTTAGAATAGAGATCTCAATTTGAGATTGCCGATTCTATTTTGTTCAGATAGAGATAAGGGTAAAAAATGGACTCTCGATGATAACAACTTAAGAAGAGAAAACAAAAGAGAAGACCTATTTGATTTTCTTTAGATATTCACTGAAGAAAAAGAAAGAAAAATTGAAGGGAATCGGTCACTTTGTATTCGATTTGAACAGAGAAGGAAAAACAGTTCTAGTCTAGGACAAAGAAAGAGGAAAAACTCAAATGATTTTATGTCTCCTCGACAGTCCTTCCTATCCAACGGGAGACCAAACCATTGCTGAACTTAGAGGCGTGCCACTATCGCCGCCACAGGTAGTGGTAGGTGGCAACCGCTAGTAGAGAGGGCTGGAATGTGGCAACATATCACGCTTAAGAGGTTTTGGATTTCCCTTTCTTGTGTTTTTCCGCTTAAAGGACACACAAGAAGGCGCTGAACCAAATCATGAACCCACTTAGGCAAAGCAATTGCTATAATCATACAGGCTAATCATAGGTGTGGTTCTGGGGGGATTTACATAAAAAGCTCAATTCTACTCAAAATCGGCAATTTTCTCTTGTTTATGATCTGTATGCACTACTTCAAAACAGGGAGGGAGGTGGATTTCCGCTACAATGCATTGACTCGAGTCTAATGCACAATGCAGTACCGAACAAGATCCATAGAAGAGCTGTATATCATATCGTGACCACACAACCTGTTTTTCTGGGTTCATCATGAACAATCACATAAAATTTCCTCCATCTAGGACATGCCCAAGCAATCTTCAAAGTAATCTGAAAAGAAGGGTGGTTTTTGCTTGTCTTCCCCGATATCCTGAGTGAACACCAAATATGAAATGGATAGCTATATGTACATTCCAAAGATTGATCCCAGCAATTATAACTATTTACATATTCCTCTCCTGAAACCCCCCGGCGAAGAGAGGGAAGCAATGAGTTTGAACATGCTGTACACTTGATAAGAATAGACAACTTTATAGTGGCAAGAATTGCAACTAAGAACTTCCATAGGCAGTATCGGGGACAATTGACCAAGCTGTACAGCACTAATATGGTGATGACCACTCCAGCTTCTAATACATGTCTGCGAGTGCGTTATAAAGGATGGCAGCAGCTGGCAGCCTCGGCAACGAACCAAGTATTATGTCCAATGCATTTAAAGACTGGCTGCCATAAAATCGGCAATTTTCTCTTGTCCGCGTTGTCATGACACTGCCTTGAAGGGAGCAACCAACAAAAGCACCTGCCAATTATTTTATGAAAAAGTTGAGGACAATTAAAGACCTTCAGAAAGCGAAACGAGCCCCACAGACTGCTGGCAATGAAATGATAGGAAAATGAGAAATACAAATTCTAGACCTCTCCAACTTTTTACCATGAGCGTCTCAATTTAAGTAGGATCTATGACGAATCAAGCTCAGTGTTCTCTCAATTTAAGTAGAAACTTTTTCAACCAATGATCTAATGAAAACAGCTTCACATAGCTTGAAATGGTAAAGAGTATCATCATTTTATTGAATATATAAATAGCATTTGTGCAAGAGCATTTTAAGTAATCAGAGAATAGTCTTTTACATGACTGCCTAAGGACAGATACCCATGCCATATTTCTCTGTTGCCCAGATACCCATTTAACACGTTGAAGCATCTGACATGAGTTCAACTCCTTTTTATTCGAACAAATCTATACTCCTCATATAGAGTATATAAACCTAATGGGAAATTATCCAAAAATTGAAAGCAAGTTGCCGGGCCTAAAAATTTGCTCATGAACCAAGTAAAAGTAGAACTGTAAGAAAAGGAAAATGCAAGAAGTACCTGTCCAGGAGGAAAGAGAAGTGGTGCATCAGTAACCATAATTTTGTCTACCTCCTCTTTTGCAGTTTCCTGGAAATGATCAAGAACCATAATGCAGAAAATTAGTGTGACATAAGGATATGAGCAGTCTATTTCCAAAAGTACACATTTGCAGCAGTAATATAAATAAGAAGAAGAATATAAACAGGAACATATAAAACGAAACAATTGACTTAATATACTGTTGAACAAAGATTCTATAACGCGTCAGAGGCTCTCACATACATAAGGCAGAAGCCATGTAATAACACTATTTGAAGTTCATCAAAAGCATGCAAATTTCTGAGCACAAACATCCCCCAGCAGTATGGCGAAATGCCAGATGTCAGCTCAACCTACCTGCTTATTGTAGCCTTTAAGCTTAATTTCCTTCCAAGGGTCATGCTTCTCTAATGTCAAGCAACTAAGTTGATGCACATGGGGTGGTTTTGTGTTTACTTCCCACATGTTATACTTACAACTAAGGTTCTCACTCAGTTAGATCTGTTAAGAAGCGAATAAGTTTATTGAGGTAGATATACAGTTCCATAAAGTGCTAAAGACTGGCCTAGCGCATACACAAATATAACAGGGCAACAATTTGGCATTTCTCAATTGCATGTTCATCTACAAACAGATACGCTCAATTTAACAACGGTTTAAGGCGATGACCCACTAAGCATATGAGGTGGTTGTTGTCATACCTTCTGAAGTAAGGAACTGGCATCGAAAGCTTTCTCCCTTGAGTTAAGTTCCTCGATAGGTAAAACTCCGCTACAATTGAGAGGAGATCCTTCATCTCAGCCCCACTAGCTGCGATCAAGACTCTACCATCGGAGTTAATGGTTATTTTTGAATTTCGGACCAAATCTCCCATGCAATCTGAGAGAGCGCTCTGAGTGGAAAATTGAAAGTTAGGGTAGACGAGAGAAGGAATGATGGGCAGGCGATGCATGTCAGTTTCCACTGAGTGAAGACCCGTTAAATCAGATACTAGAGACATATCTAGTCTAGCCTTTTCAGCACAACTCAATCCAGACATGCTAAACTCAAAGACTTCTCTCTGCATGGTGGATTGTTCGGCAATTCCGGTGCCTAGGGGCCCAGTAGTTGAGTGGACATCTGCAATCATAATAAATAAACCATTACTTGACCATCCCCTCTCACGACAAGTAACCTGTTTAACTGCAAAGAGCACTGCAACACATGCCCTACAAAAGCTATACTGTTTTCTTTAGAAGCAGATCTTGGTTTCAGTGATCTCCTAAACCTATATAGATGGTTCAGCACTTTAGCCAGTTCTACCAACCCCAACAGTAATCCCCCATTTGTTGTTGAAATTCAGTTTCCATGAATTTTCTGACCATACAGATGCAAGTGCCATGAATAAATTGCTAGTTTCAGTTTCCATTAAGCGTATGATTCTACAAATTCGTGTGGCCCAATATAATTGCTTATACCATCAAGCACTTGCAAATGGATACAAATTCATATTCTTAAGTAGTTTTGTGGTAAGATGATTTAAAACTGTAAGGGTGATAAATAATAGTGGCCCCAAAAAAATTCATTATCTCTGTGGCATGAAGGGTGAGATTTTCATCAAATGAAATCAATGACTTGAAGCTTGTAATTAACAAATTTACATGAGAAATAAATTATACCCAAAAGGAACACGAGCACTTTATTTCAAGGTCTCTCCTTTTGGACAAGCTGACATATAACGTGAATGGATTTAAAAAAAAATAATAAATGAGAGAGAGAGAGAGAGAGATCTTCAACTGAGTATTACGTGCATACCTTGCAAATCTAGAATCACGGGATCTTTCTCCACAGAATCAATCTGCACACACCGCTTTGCTGCTAACAGTACATATAGGGGTTCCACTGCCTCCTTGAATTGATTAGGACTGAGGGTCATGGATCCCAATCTTATAATGTCTTGTCTTGTCCTAGCAGCAGGCAAAATTGGCTGAAGATCCTGCACTTTCCATAATTAGATTTCCCGAATGCAGGATGCAAAATAACAAGGAACCGACACCTGACCAACATTAGCCATTTCTATAATCTAACATAGAACAAAAGAAAATCCCTAGCAAACATCACTGCACATAGATCTAAACCACCTAAACAATTGAGGAGGTCAGAATCAACAAAGACAAAGCTTCGCAACGTGCAAGCACCAATGAAAAGCAAAATTTAATTGCAACTTCGCAGCACTCTTTAAACCCGAAATCACCAAGCTTGGAGCATCAAGCCACGGAGGTCAAGATGGAGTTGTAAAATTTCAATCTTTTAGACAAAGAGTGGTGAAAATACAAAAAACTCGTGATCAAGAGATCTTACATAGATGAATCTCCTAGAGAACCAGAGTTATGCAACACATCAGAGGCCCAGTCAACGACGTGCACAGTGCAGCATCGAAACTCACAAAAGCCGCAGCTAACGACGAGCTACAGAGCTAAAACACCACACGACCCAATCAAAGACTGAACGCCAAGCAGCAAGCACGGAGCTGCCACGACAACAGAACAAAATCGACAACACCGCACAAGAATCAACCGACGGAAGCTATCCAAAGCGCTTCGGCAATCCCTAGGCACGAAACCCAGTTCGTTCCGATTCGAATCCGCGACGGACGGAATCGAGAGGAACCGAGAGAAGTCGAGACTCACCCTGACGACTCTGCTCGCGTCCTTGCTCCTGACCAAGAACGAGGCTCGGCGGATAACCATGCGAAGCCATCAAGCAGAGCTCCGCCATCATCGACCAAGAACGAGGCGAGGAGGGAAGCGCTTAGGGTGAGTGAGAGGGCTCGAGACAGAGAGGAGGGGGGCGCTTGGGGTGAGTGAGAGGGCTCGGGACAGAGAGGAGAGGAGTGCTTGAGGAAGAGAGAGGCAGAAGCGGGAAGAAATAGCGCGCGCTCCGTTGAAAAGAAGAGAGAGAAAATGCAGCAGGCCTCTCCTTCTTCGCCGCGCCGTCGACCCCGCCAAAGTCCGCCGAGATCTCCCTCGCGACCGAGCGGGCTAGCGTCAGGGACAGCGCCCGGTCAGCGGCGGGGAGCCTGGTGCCGCTCGGGAACGAGACCGAGATGACCAGCGAGGCTTTTGGGCAGGCGGAGGCCGAGGCCGAGGCGGAGACAGAGGCGGGGGCGGAGACGGAGCCGGAGCCGGAGCCGGAGGAGGTGGGATGCGCGGAGAAGGAAACAGAGGAAGGCTCTGAGCGTTCTCGGTTCTTTTACGAGGAGAGAGAGAACCCGCCCATTCAAGTGAGGAGAGAGAGAGAAATTTTGAGCGGGAGGAATACGCTGACCGTCCTTTCTTTTCTGCAGGTGGAGCCGAGCCGAGCCAGCCGAATACCAGCCCTTTTCTCATTTTCCAGGGGGTCCCGCTTGGGACAGGTGTCGGTACCTGAGTGGTATGTGCGCGCCACGTCAGCGGATGACGTGGCGCGCACGAACCACTGAATATTTTCTCGCATCACTCAGTGTGACAATCAAGCCTTTTCCCATTAAGCGTTTAGGGACATGACTGATTTTAGAATGTTGCATTAGCCTTTATGTGGAAACTCTGCAAATTTAACATTTGCTATTGAAAACAATGGTCCTTTCTGGTGCTGTCAACCCGTTGATAAATGGATTAACGTTGAAGTGGAAGATCCAGAAGGAAAATTGGAATCGAACTTTGCCTTTTGTCACCAATCAACCAATAATTGCAGTCATACATCCAAAACGCGCACGTCAGTCTTCCACTGCCGGTCTTTCTGTGTCAGAAACATTCTGCGCTTCACAATGTTCAAGTTTGCACCAGAAAAATCGCGAGATTACATTAAACTGCATACGCAGAGGCCTGTAAGCAGAGTAACATCAAAAACATATTTGATAGCTTCAGCAGCAATAGATTGACATTTGGAGGCATGCGAAACCAAATCAACTATAGCGGAGGGAGAACTCTCGAGACAGATGAGTTCCGCTCCTCAGAGGGCCACTGGATACGAGCGACAGCAAAGCCGGAGATAGGCGGTGGGGTGATGATGAAGCCGACGTCGTGAATAAAGAGGAGGGAGAAGCTCACGAGTTAGACCTGTGGAATTGAAGAGAAAGACGAGAGTCAGATGGTCTAGCAAAAAATATGTGTAGAACTAGCGAAAATATATATATAGAACGATTATAGTTTGTCTTGTCATTAGCGAAACCTATTCATTGAGTGAAAAATAGATTAGCAACCTGAGTCACACTAACACTGATATATAACATAAGATATGACACGACATGACCCGAAACACCGACATATCGTTTCTAACATGTTGAAACAAGTATATTAAATGTATATTTAATTATCATTTTTTATGATTATTTTAATCAAATTAATTTGATTCAAATTCACAAATAAATAAATAATAATAAAATATCTTAGAATGAATTTACACTAAAAACATTAATCTATTATTTACTAATATCATTTATGGAATAAAACTTGAAGGAAAAAAAAAAAAAAAGCAATCCAAATTCTAAACTCGCATATTAAAGCGTGTCGAAAGAGGAGAAAAAAATTGGAGATGAATTGTATATTACAGAAAATGAAAGCTAGAAGAAAATAGAAGATTTGAATTTTCTTCTTTCCTCATTTATTATTTTTATTATTTTACATATTTACATTTTGACCTTTCATTTATTAAAATTTTTAAAATTGACCCGTGCATATCAAAATTAAATGTCAGAATTCCGAATTTGCATATCATAATTCCTTACTCGAGTATCACAAAAGTTGATCAAGTATTGAATTTTTCATTATATGTTAACCGAATATTGACGAGTGTCAGAGAGTATCGGACACAATACGAAAACTCCTAAAGAGTGTCAATACTTCATAATTTGTAACAAATCCATTTAAATCCATTTGTTATGAGCCTTTCATTTTAGAACTCATTATGCCCTACATTTCAAATTTGAGGTGGGCCATATATACAACCCATTTCGACAAATTTGGATTAAAATATGGATTTTTGACCTATTTTACAAGTTCTAGTCATATCTACATAATACTTGTAATCGAACTTTTAAATTTGACAGTTTTAAGAAATAACAAAGTAAAAACATCAGTCACAGATTATATCGGTAAACGAAGAAAGTGTTGGGAAGGAAAAAGTTAAACAGAGCACGAAAATATTGACAAATATCCGAGGATAATAGATAATGCACGAACAATATTTGCTTTACGTAGCCTTTAGATCATCTGTAGAGATCAGCTCCTAACGTTTGAAGAAGAAGATTCCCCAATTCGTAAAAGAAGGAACTTCTTATAATAGCTCGGTTAATTAGGAAAACTTGTTCTCCATATTTTGAACATACTCAACTATCACAAAATACAGAGAAAGGAGTCCTTTTATTCAGTAAGAAGATTAACAGCACTCTCCAAGCCGTGGAAACATAGGGCATATATCACAGAGCGTAATGAAGATTGAATAATGAGATACACCAAATACGCTCCGAAATAACAAATTATGAAGGTTGTTAAATGATAAGTTGTCCGTGCAGCACAAGTTAGCCATTATGATCAAAATCACGCATCTCAATCAATAAATTTGACAGCTCAAAGATGAAGGCAACATCACAGGCAACTAAAAGGACAGTAAAATATGGGAAACTATGGATAATTTGCTTTAGTGAGCTTTCCTGTTATACTAGAAAAGCCTCATAAAGTGATAATGATGAGAATCAGCTCCTGTTAAGCATGTGCGGCACTCTTCGAAATGACATCAAATGATATCCCATTCTTCTCAAGTCGTTCTTGGAGATCTGTAGGGCCAAAAACAATTCCTGGCGGATATGATCCACCCTTGGGTAGGTTTTCCCGGTCACTCAGAAGAATAAGAGCACACTGAAGCAAAATTATGGGTGTGGTCAAATAGCCAATCTCAGGTCCTGTCACCCTCGTTATTATCTCCATGTCTGGTTTAACATTACTCTGTGAAGCGGCATCTCTGCTCCTGTAACCGTGTCCAATGAACCACATCTTAAATGAAGCACATTCCACCTCATCTTCAGTTGGACCTTTCTCTCTGAACCACCCCAAGCTGAAAGCTGAGGGAAATTTTAGGAGAAGCCATCTCCCAAAAGCAGTTCTACCCAGGACCCCTATAAACATCCCAACGATTATTAATCTAAATATACCCAACAAGGACTTTAAGCCCATTTTCACCCCGAAATGAGCAGGTTTTATGGTGGACCAAAAGGCCTTCCTCTTTTCAATATGCCCAGCATCTTCATTAGCACCAGGAAGACCATGAGGATTTTCGGTCAAGATGGATAGTGTTTTGCAAACCACCACCGAATCTGCTGAGGGTAGCTTTACAGCCCAAAGACCAATCTTATTCTGGTGCTCTATAATCGATCCTTTTGAAGGAGCAGGTCCAGGAATCTGCAGACAAAAAAACAAAAAATACCAAGAATTTCAGAAAATTCTCATAATCAATCATGGTTCTTAGATGACAACTTCAGCTGCCACCAAATAAAAATATAGAATTTGATGATCATGGCAGACACTGGCCAAAGCGTCTTCCCTTACCACAGGCCTAGCTCTTCTGGGTCTGGATCGCCTCAGTTCCTGCAATTTTTCCACATTGGCCACACCTAAAACTGCTGATTGATATGTTCCAAAGTTCCCAACAATTCTCCTTTCAGACTCCAGACTCAGGTATGCTTCAACCTGGTTCACAACAGCTGGTTCTGTCCACTGTCTGGAGTTAAACATTAAGCCCAATTCAGCTGGAACAGAGTCAAAGCCACACGCTGAAATAACCAAAGAACCTTTCTCCACTGCTCTTTGATGGTACTTAGCCTCCATCCTCTCCATGAACTCAGGCTCCCCACAAATATCCAAGTAATCACAACTGAAATAAGAATCACAGAGCTCAAGAACTAAACTTAATTCATAACAAATGCTCAATTAAGTAAAGCATAGCCACAAAGAGGCGCAATTTCATTTCCTTCACTGTAAAATGTGCATAATAATCAATATCTTAAACAAACGGAACAGATACTAGGAAAAAGGGCCTGATTTCTCCAAATGACATCTCATTTAATTCGAGTTGCCATCGGGTGACTCAAAGACCAGAAACATACGAAAAATTTCACATTTCATGGATCATAAGTACATAACAAACACCACATGCTGATTTCCCCAATTGCCAATACAAAGAGCTCTTAATAACTCTGCTTATTAGACTCGCTTCCATCTATCTAAGTCTAATCAAAAGCAATTTCTCAATCTTTTCCGTTCCTCTCCAAAGTTAAAGATAACGCACAAACAATCCTTAGCTTGACCCCAGAGAGAGAGAGAGAGAGTCGTTAAAACAATCAGCCTACCCAGAGTCCACGCAGGCGGCGACGACAGGCTCACCATATAGGCGAAAGGGGCCGACGCAGTTGAGAACAAGCCGCGTCTGGGCGCACATGCGGCGGAGGGAAGCGGGGTCGCCGACGTCGGCCGCGAGGAGGGCGACATCGGGCAGGGGATCGGGGTGTGCGGCCCACCGGAGAGCGTCGGCGAGCCTGGTCGGGTTGCGGCCGGCTAGGGCAATGGATTTGAATGGAGAGGAGGGAGTGTTGAGGGCGAGGAACTTGAGGGATTCTCTCACGACGTACTTCCCAGTGAATCCAGAGGCTCCCAGTATGATCAGGTCGTATCGCGGAGACCCACCGACGACTTGTCGGTGCTCTGCAGCTTCGTCCATGCCTGAACCTCCACTGTGCGAGAGAGAGAGAGAGACAGAGACAGAGCGAGCGCCAAGGACGATCAGTTGATTATCGATGCTCCTGCTGCTGCTGCTGCTTCTTCTTGGAAATGCGTGCCGCTTATTAAATAAAGAAAAAGGACGCGTACTCTACAAATTCGAAAACTTTCAAAAATTCAATTAAATGTTAAAATTTATCAAAATAACGTAATCAAGTTCTTTTATTAACACCATTCATTTTTCGAAATTCATTTCTCTTTTTTACGTGATATTTTTTAATTATTTTTCCTTGGAAAAATTTCAAATAATGATATAAAGTGAGCATATTTTTTCAAATAAGGATTTGAAGTGACCGTTATTCCAAATAAGAACGCGAAATGACTAACAAGTCTCAAATAAGGATCTAAACCCACCGACCAACCAAAATGTTCACCAGCCGGCGAGCGTGTGATATTTCTGGAAATATGGGCAATTTTGTCCCAAAAAATTATAGATAGAAATTAACAAATCTTAAAAACAAAACATCCAAACTCTTCACGTTCTTCTTATTCTACTCTTCATCTTTTACGTTCTTTGTCCCCTCTCATTTGGAGAACCCAAATTCTATGTTAATGGAGCAAGATCCCTCCCTCCCTCCCTCCCTCCCTCCGCCCCCCCCCCTCTCTCTCTCAATTTGAATGAAACTGACCTCGGTTGAACGGGAGTGTAAATCAAAGTGTATGGCGAACTTAGGAAATGATAATGAAGAATCGAGACCCTCGTGTTATACACAAGTATCTCAATAACGAAAAGATAGCTTTACTCAAGATTTGTCTTATTCATTGGAAAAAAACAAAGACAGAAAACAAAAGAAGAAGATATGAAGAAATGAAGGTAGGAGTTTTTTGTTGTGTTTCAATTTGTGTTCCATTAACAGAAAATTTCCGTGCTCTAAGTGAGAGAGGACAAAGAACGGAAAAGATGAAAAGTAGAAGAATAAAAACATGAGAACATGAAGAGTTTTTCTTTTTAGGTCAAAAGAACGTGAAGAGTTTAGGGGGTGGTTTTTAGGGTTTGTTAATTTCTATCTATATTTTTTTTGGACAAAATTGCCCATATTACAGCCATCGGAAATGTCACAATCTCGCCGATTGGTGAACATTTTGGCAGGCCAGCAAGTTCAGGTCCTTATTTGAGACTTGTTAGCCACTTCGAATTCTTATTTGGGACAACGCCACTTCAGATCCTTTTTTGAGAAAATAGACTCACTTTGGGTCTTTATTTGGGACAACGGCCACTTCGGGTAGCAACCCGACCCACTCATTTGCCACCCCTAATAGCTAGAAAGAGTGTTTTCTAAGGGCACGTTCACAATAAGTTAATAGTAAGTGTGTCTAGGACATAGGCCACTAGAATTGCCACGGTTGATCTTGCAAAACTTCTACTTTGTCAAAATTTAAACTTGATTTCTAAGAGAAGACATTTTTATTGTCTCTTTTGGTTGGGTAGAATTTGTTGTCTGAAAAGTTTAGTGAGACCAAGGGTCAATTAGTGTGTATATATAATAATGGAGACATTAAATTTGACCTCACTCAAATTTACATGATACGATTCCTGAATGAGTCAATATAAACTCAGTTTGAAAAAACGGACAGGATGAAATACGCAAAATGAAAATTTAACGAGGGCAAAGCCATCCTCTTTATCTTTGTGCCCTCACCATTTCATGTGACAAGGACACGTGTAAATACAAATCTAAAGAAGCGAGGGTTTGAAAGCTCGAAAGGACCTTTTGAGATTAAATATCTTATTTGGTAATAATGTTGAGGGGTCGACTATGTTACATCAGTCGCTTAACCGTTGTATGAGATTTATGTCTTTTTCCAAGCAAAGTCCTCTTACTTCACAAGGATTTTGCTGAAACGGGGACGCACATCAGCATAAAATCCTGACCGGTTACGTTTACGTTTCTACTCTTCAAGCTGTCACATTAATTAACATGTGCCCGAGAGTTGGTAAACTTAGTGCGACCACTACTTCACCAGTCATCACTTCATTTAATGCAAACCACTACGCACATCAAAACAAAAAGTCGACTCCCTCTTCCTCGTTTGAAACTGGGTTGATCGTGGGAGGTTGAGCATGGAGAGCTTCTGGATGAGGCTGGGATCAGCAGTGACGTTGATTGTGATGCTGACGCTGGCGACCATGGTAGATCCTGCCGAGGGAGCGTTACACAAGGTCGGAGGCAGGTCCGGTTGGATCGAGCACGTTAACTACACCGAATGGTCCAGCCGCGAGCGCTTCTCCGTCGGAGATTGGCTCTGTACGGTTTTCTTTCACTTTTTTCTATTCGTAATTTTGAATACTTTCTTTTTATACTAAATGAGTTTTGTCGTCAGTGGTTAGTTCGAGTGAGTTGTGGACGCAGAATTCTTCTACTTTTTTTTTTTTTAGGTTGGAACACCGACTTAAAAGCTTAATTTGCTTGGACTCGATGGCAGACTTTGTCTTCGATAAGCAAATGTACGATGTACTAGAAGTGAATGAGACGAGCTATGAGAGCTGTAATGGCCAAGGCTCCATCTCCAACGTCACGCGCGGTGGACGAGATGTGTTCGAACTCAAGGAAGCAAAGACTTACTACTTCATGTGTAGCAGAGGCTATTGCTGGGGCGGCATGAAAGTCTCCGTCGACGTCGTGGTTGCCTCACCAGCACCAGCTGCATCTCCATCCGGAGCCGTCCCTCTATCACTGGTTAGCTCGTTGCTCGTGATCTTCCTTTTGATTGTAACGGGCTTGTTGAGCCTCGAACCACCGAAATGTTTGTAAGCTCCGAATATTTAGTCGCTAGCTACTGAGAAATTACAACCCTTTGTTAAGTTTCTCAACCTTGAAAAATAAATATGTGGAAAGTGAAATTTGGTGGGGTTCGTTAAACCCATCGGTCAAAGATTCATTTCAGTACACGTAACTTACTTCACCGAATACCTCCTCTTTATGCAACTAGGAAGAAGCTTGTTAAAATGGTGGGACATTGACGATGCTGCAAAACCATGTGGCATCCACATTTCACCATTGTTTTGCTTCCTGGTGAGATGATAGCCCTTCGTGCAGTGCAACAAAGATAGACCTAAAACTTATTCTCTTACGTGGGACACATGCATAACATATCCTACGACAATCAAATTTTGAAGTCATCAAATGATGCATATCAAGTTGTAAAACTCATTCAACCAGCGCGATCAATAATATTAATTAACTCCATTCAATTTGAACAAAGAAAAATACTTATGTGAATCATCTTTAATATTTTTGGAGAACACATAGCATTGATGTGGTGTCGCAGGAAGGCCAAAATACAATAGCAACAAAGCCAGAAATTAAAAATAGAAATATAGAAAGAGGATTGCGTGCGAAAGAAGGTGAGGAAATTGCCCACTGGCCGCCCCGACTTTGTCAACGAGAGCGGTCGACCCTCAGTGAAGCCTCAAAGGTGGGAGCCTCAAAGGTGGCGTTGCAACCAGTCTCCCTTTAATTTCCACCTTTTTCTTTGTTTTTCTTTTTAATTTATTTAGCGAACATCGTTATTGCATTATGCGCCTTTGAAAAATAGTAAAACATCACATCAGTATTTTCTTTATTTAAATTAAATGGAACTAATGAAAGTATTTAATTGCGTTGTTGGACAGGCTTTGTAACTTAATTGCACTATTTGAAAGGTTTAAAACTTAGAATCGCACCATCCCAATCAGTTTTACAATTTTTAGTATGCTCATCCCTCTTATGTCATACAAAGATGTGATACTATCTAGGGGTGAGCATGGTTTAGGTTGGGCCAGTTCATCCCCTAACCCTAGGACCAACTCGCATAGTGTTGGTTCTCAATTTTTTGGACCAAGAATCGGCCTCATTGAGCTTGGGACAGAGGACTGAATGGACCCAATGGGTTCGGTCCGGTTCCAAGGTCAACCCGGAACCAACTGATAATTTTTTATTTAATTTTTTGTACTCCTTAAAAAAACAATTGAGGACCGGACTAACCCAATGCGTTTATTACGATATCAAGGTCAACCTAGGACTAACCAATAATTTTTTATTTCATTTTTGTATTCCTTGAAAGGGTAACCGAGGACTGTATCCACCAAATGGGTGTGATGATGAGCATGGTCAATTAAGAAAGGCAAGCGGTAAGGGTCAAGTGGGGTGAGCGTCGAACAGAATGAGCATCGAATATCGAGCGGAGAGCAACAAGCCAAGTGAGTATCGAGCAACGAGCGGCACGAGTGACCCAAAGCAAGCGAGGCGAGTGTCGAGTGACGAGCGGAGAAGTTTTTTTCGATTTTAGCAAATTGAAGATTAAGAAGACAAATAAGACAAAATAAAACGAATATTAGAAAATGATGCCATAAGATGCTTTTTTGGACGCTATGATGACTCCTCATAAAAACATTTTCTTCCTTCATAAATTATGACTATTAACGCCGTAAAAAACATTAAAAATCTAAGTTATTAAAGAATAATATAAAATTACTTAAACTCTTCACTAAAAAGCTGTTTAATATTGTTAATGCTGTTTATTTTATATATATATATATAGTCAGGGTGACCAACCCGGAACTCTTAAGACCGATAACCGACCCGCACAATGCTGGTTCAAGAATTCTATGACCAATGACCGATCCAATTTCCCTAAGAATTGGACCAAGACCGACAAGGTTGGGCCGGTCCAGGATCGGTCCAGGGTTGACCCTGGACCTATGCTCACTCCTAATACTATCTAGCTCGCTTATATAGGAGGCATTTGAATAAGACCTATTATTCGTTTAATCAAAATTGTATGGCTCGCACGCTTTAAATTTTATTAATCCGAAGAACTTGAAACTTTTATCAAATAAATATATTAATATGACGCTTCAATTAATTCTCAATAATTTTTTTGAATTTTAAATTAGGGGGCCTTTAGCTTAAACCATCAGGTCCTAATTCAAGAGTCAGCCTATGCGATGGACGGAAAAATAAATAAATATTATTTTAGTTTTGACCACCAATCAATTCGTCAACTTGTTGATTTGAAATTAAGCGTGATTGGTCCTTTCTTTCTTTTTTTTTTTTTGGCGAGAGCTGATTTTCGCTTGCTTTTAAAAACAACATAGACAATAAAAGATATTATAAAGCCAGCAACATAGCATCATATCAAAACGACAGGACTTGACTTCCCAAAAAATAAAATCCTTCTGAGATTTTAGCAAATATTTTCATACGACTTGCACTGAACTTCCTACACTTGCTAAGTGAACTGACGAGTATAGAACGCCTCCCCCGTGTATGCAACCCGAAGGCAAAAGCCTTCTTTTTTAAAGATCACTCTCGATTAAGTACACAACATCTGAAACGACCTCGTTAGTTGGTACAAAACTGTATTTTCTTTTTTTAACATTTTATTTTTGATATAGAACAAAAAGCTTGATATCAATTTCCTGACGAATGTTGAACGCCTAAAATCCTGCAAAAACATGAAAACGAATAACTCGTGATTCCAACCTTTTCTTTTACTGTTCCAGATATGATGCTCGGCATGAAGCTGTCTTTGTTTGCGAAAAAAAAAATGATATCTGAGGTTAATAAAAGGAAGCATCATCGGATCAGATAGACTCTGAGACACCATCTAAGATACCAGTAAAAAGAAGACTAACCAAAAGAAAGAAAATGCACTCCGATGACAACAAAAATTTTCTGATTTGACAGAAGAACATCGAACTACATACTTTTCATCTTGGCAAAAGGGGGAAGAAGAAACATACCCTCGGGAATAATCTAAATGCCGCTTGCATGATGAGGTACCAGACTTAGGGATGGTCAATTCTTTCACCATAATTAGTAAATATCCACCTCAATTGCGCAGAGACATAGGCCAACTAGACATTCCCCGAGTTGAACTCCAATTTGAAAAGGTCTAACCAATACAAAGAACAGAGAAGCTTAGGGACAAAGTTATATGTACACACCTCCAATGGTTATTCACAAGTTTTATTGGCAGGACATTTTGTGGATATCTTCACCCTTCCCTTCCTAAAGGACCCGGAGTTGGGCAAGAAAAGCAGCGCAGAGATCCAAAAACAGAAACTGGGGTCCCTGCACCCTCTGCAAATCGAGTAGATATTTCTCCTCCGTCGTTTTGTAAAGCTGTCCATGGGCATATATGCGGGTATTAGCCATATGTATAAGAAGTTCAAAGGAAACAACCACAAAAAAATCAATCCAAAAGATTAATGTTAGGCATGATCTAGTAAATTGTACTCTGTATGGCATTGACCATGACTAGAGGTGTCAAACAGTGGGTCGGGTCGGGTTTTGATCGGATCATTAATGGTCCAACCCAAATTGACCCATTAATCAATTTATGACCAATTTATGCCTAATGTAAATTTTTCAACCCATACCCGAGCCGACTCATACCCAACCCACTTAACTAAACTTAAGAAAGCTTATTTCTTTTATATATATATTTAAAAAAAGTGGTATTGCTAAAATAGTTATATACAACACAAATTTAATGGAAATTTTTTATAATTTTTAAAATAATTATTTTAAAAAATCGAAAATTTTAATTATTTTTTAATTTTTTAATTAAAATTTTAATTATTTTTTATTTTTTAAATATAATTTTCTTTTTTTTTTTGTTGTTCTTCTTCTTTGGCCGGCCGTTGGCGCCCGATGCTGGCAAGCTCGAATCTCGCCAAAACGGCAAGACTCGAGCCTCGAGGCGGAGGCCTCACCAGATCCAGCGAGCTTGAGGCTCGCCTAACCAGTCGCCGGCCATCGCCATGCCGACGACCGAAGGAAGAAGAAAGGAAAAAAAAAAAGAAAAGAAAAGAAAAATAAAAAATAATTATAATTTCGGTTTTTATAAAAAAATATTTTTATAAAGTTAAAGAGAGAAGAGAGAGATTGTGAGGTTTTGGGTAAAAAGGGGTTATAAATCCAACCTATTTAAGACCCACTTAAGACCCACCTATCTTAAGTTTTTAGTTGTTAAACCCATTTAACTAACTTCTTCAAAAAAATAAGTGACCCATTTTGCCACCCCTAACCACGACCTTACTTATTTAAAGACAACAACAATCTGCCATATTACTAGGATACTAATTTATGTAAACTGGTCTTCGCATATCAATATAACCGGTTAAAATCAACGACAACTACGCATCTACCACATCATGTTTTAGTATTTTAGAAGCTCAATCATACGGTGGGCTAGGAACAGCACTTAAACCACTCAAATTACTCTGGAAAGGATAAAGAGATTCTCATTGTTTACTGGACTTTACCTGCACCTCAAACTTGACCACATTTCTGGACTTGGTTGCACCATCATTCTCGATTATTGTAGATTCATCTCCAAAATAATTACTCTGGACAGGATTGCTAACCATGCTTTCATGACTGGGAACACAAGGATTCCACATGCACTTCATGTTATAGTGCCCAATCTTCTTCCAGCACACATTTAGTTCTCGCAGCGCCTTAAGAACTTCAGTCATTATTTCCCGTGGATGGGCTCGAGACTGCATTAAATGAAGTTATGAAATTTTTATCATGCAGATAAGCATCAATAAGAACTCAATTAAGATAAGCAATGGGCCATTCATCTAAGAGCAAACTGACATGATCGTTAGATGAGCTGTTTCCATCAAACAGAAAGCACCAACAAGCACCCAAATAAGACAAAGGTATGGTGACAAAGCAAATTAGCTCCACAAATACAATCACACTAATACTTCTCTCAACTCGACATTCTGTCAGCTACATTTGTTGCAAGGTCTATTCTCTATACTCCTACACCAAGGTGGAGTCATCCCCCTCTCTGTTTTCAAGTTCTCTCTTCATTCTAACTCATTGCTTTAAAAAAAAATATACCTTCACCATTATACTTATAAACCCAGGTGGAGTCATCCCCATCTCCTACATCCAATAAGTTGAAAGCTTATAATAGGGTAAAATCAATTGTCCTAGACCAGATTCCAAGCAATGGCTATCACAAGCAATTTTGCCAGAGTGAACAGACACATCTTGTCAGGAAATAAACCCCACTGCTGAATGGAAGATAGTAACCATCCCACAAGAAGATCACAATAAGGCTGATAAGTTGAAGCTTAAGATAGCATGGAATAGAGTGTTGAGTTACGAATTGGTGATCAGATGATGAGTAGATTTCTTTTCTTAGTTAAATTAGGAGATAAGCTTCCTTCCCTATGAAGTATGATATTCCCATGTGAATTATGTGTCTCATTTAGAAGTTTTCTCTTTCATCTAAGAGTAAACAGACAATTTTGCCAGAGTGAACAGACACATAACCATACTACTGAATGGAAGATGGTACCACAACTCCCACGAGGAGATAACGTTAAGGCCAATAAGTTGAAGCTTATGATAGAATGGAATGGAATGTTGAGTTAAAAATTGGTGATTAGATGATGAGTAGAGTTCTTTTCTTTGTTGAATTAGGAGATAACTTTCCTTTCCCTAATAAGTATGATATTGGAGGTTTCCCATGTGAATCATGTGTCGCATTTAGAATTTTCCTCTATCAGCTTGGAGTAGGCTTTTTTTAGATTACTCTATGTATCAGATTCTAATCTTTTCTTTCCAATAAAACTAACAAACATTATTGAATTTCACCAACTTTTGCTACAGAACTGTGATGCAATTCTTCTTTTAAGTGTTAGTGATGATGCTTAAGAAATCACGAGGTGTGATGCTTAGGAAGTTTTTAGCTACAATGCCTAACAAACTAACTAGCTTTGCAATATCATTCCTCATGATTTCCCTTCAAGTTGTCTATCAAGTCAGCCTCCCTGCAATGCAACTAATTGTCCTACATTAGGTCTTTGCTTATCCATCACAATGAGGATTTTAGTCAAGGAATTCTAGTCCTAGAGAGGAGGTCTGACTATGTGATGTTCACACGCCGATTTGTAGTTGCACTTCTTTTTGCTGTAGTTATTAGAAATCATGGGTTGGAGGGGAGAGAAGAGGGGAAGGTGCAATTAATTTAGACATGTACAGTGCATACCATGTCATCCGAAAACGATAAATTGAATGATGAATCAAAATATCTAATATGACTTGAATTTAATAATGAGTAGATGTCCATTCCACAGTATTTGACTGTAGCACATTGACAAAAGCTATGCACACTGAACCATAACAACAATATCATACACATGTGCCTACTATGTATAAATCTAAAAAGCCTTATGGCAACTATCGGCTTGTCTAGATCTTTCAAGGGTCCTACACCTCATGTAAACCATAGAATTTTCGCATGAGAAAAAAAAGGAGGAGGAGGAGCCTGTTGGCAGATTCAGTTACTCAAACAATATCACTGCAGAGGTGTATTTAAGCAAATTTATGGTGCAATGTAATTGCATTTAACATTAAAAAAGATATTGGAGAGTGTCTTCACCTGGAGACCAAGAGCCCATTTCTTCTCAGCACCATAATAACCTGGTTTTGAATTCACTGCCTGGTAATCCATATATCCAGGTAGTGGGTAGCGAGGCCCAACAGTTGGAACGGTGAGCTCCCCTGGGTTTCCACGATTGAAGGTGCACTCCTACAGAGGAATTTTGAGATCTAACATTTTAGAGGGCCTCAAACACTTGTTCCAGTTGGCAGTTCCTGAATACCAAACTCTCTACTCAAAAAGAAAAGCAAGCATATATGCAGCACAAAAGTCAGCCTCACTATTTAAAGTCACGCTCCCTGAGTGACACGGTTTAAAAGCTAGTTTAGAGGCCTCATTCATAGCACAAAAGTCAGTCTCACTGATCGAAGTCCAGAATATAATTTTGTGCTATGGACTGAAAGGGCAAGTATATATGCAGCAAAAAAACCAGAACTCGGTCCATTTAGATGTTGCGAATAGAGCACACTAGAATAGATTGATAAAATGATTTTCATCTCATTAATGTCTCCAAAACATTTTCTTCTCATAAACCATAAATCACTAATAGTATTTCTCACTACCAAAGAGAAAAACCAACAACCACATAAAGAGCTAGAGCCAAGAAACAATTCTAAAGGCAAATAATATTGACGCACCATCGTTTCTTGAAACTCGTCTCCAAGGTAGCCATTGGAAGGTCGGAAACGGTTATCCAATAACAAGTAGTATGCAACGGTAGCCTGAAAAATCCAGCAATCAACATTTTTCCCGAACAAAGCACAAAGTCGAATACAAGAGGTAGAAGAAAAGAAGATCTAACCTCATTTTGAATCCGGTTGCGAAGTGATTCGACAAGTTGATTGCGCTCAAAACCCATGTTGACCACTTCCTGGAGTATTTCCTCATCAATCTACAAGATAAACTCTAAGAGTAAGGCGGAAAGCATTATTAAGACATGATAAGTGGAACAAAACTGAAATGCCGAGGTTTTAATATGCAAAACCAAAACAAGCATCTGCAAACTCGCAGCTCACATGGAACAGGATTAAATATCATCTAATCAAAATTAAACATATGCAGCCATGAGCATCATTTAACAGAGAAGCAAATAAAAGACCCATAACTGAAATAGGAATTCCATCAGCAGCCCCTCAGACGTCGGCAACAACACAGAGAACAAGTATTTCCTATTAAGTGATTATCCTATGGAGACATGCACATGGAAATTTGAATAAATCTAATGGCCCTCCAGGAACAACTCTCCAAAATTTTGGCATTTTATTCGCTCTACTGAAGTAAGCACTGCTTTTCCTTTCTCTTAATTTTGGCTTTTCCCTGCATGTCTACCAGAGAATCGAATCATTTCCTTCAAATCTACTACAAAGACAGAAAAAAGAACCCAATAAATAAGGAAACATCAGATTCATCCAGAGCGGCCATCACTTAGCAAAAGATACACAAATAGAAAGAGCACTTAACAAGTGGTCAAACTCGTATCATATAGGAAGGAAAATTGCAGAAACCCATGAATGAGCGGCCATGTAAACATGAAATGATTAGGCTCTGATCTTCAAAATAATGTTAACTAACATCATCTTGCTCTCTTATAAGACATTGTTCTTTCTTAAGCAGAGAATTTCCTCATAAATTTTCTTATTTCTATTTATATATCTGTTTAATATCTCCTTTCTTTATTTATTATCCTCCTGTGAGGAGGAAGGGGGAACAAACCGCACAGATTAAACCAAGGAATATTGATAACCCTTTTTTTTTTTCGGTTGAAGATAACCCATTGAGAAAGTCAGAATTAAGGATACTGAACAATAAACGTGTAACTTCAATTGCTTCATTTACAAAACATCATCTCATGTGAAAGTATCTTTCAAGTGATCCGGATGAGGCATCTCCTGAAAGTTATATGTCAAACCTCTGTAAGACATTGCCTCATTAATAATGGAGACAATTTTCACCTAATGCAAGTTATCAGAAAACTCCACACGACAATCTTCAAGCAATGGCACATTGACATATCTACAGTTCACATAGGAGAGTCCAAATGCTATCCAAGACAATCAAAGCTGAAAAAAAGTCCAATTTTCCTTTCCAGAACCATAACTCCAACATCATTACACCAACCATACCTTTTTTGCTTGCTGCATCGTATCAGGTGGAGGCACGGCCAAATAACGTGGAAGATGAGCTTGAAACCAAGGATGCTGACGGATCTCTGGAATGGTGATTCGTTTCATTGGATTAACTATAAGCATCCTTGGGATCAAGTCCTTTGAACCTGCCGATAAGTGACTTGGAAGAGTGTACATCCCACCCTAGAGTACAATGTCAAATGTACAAGCTAAGGTTCAAAATTCAAGTTGCAAGATAAATAACATGATTAATCTCTTCAATGTCCTACTATGATCAAAAGAAAATTTGATTTGTGTGAAGCACTCAATGGGTTCAGAGAGATGTCATTTAAATTTATAAAGAGATGAGATCCCCCAACCCCCAAGCAAATTGCTGTGCCTTTGGAGGGTATTAGCTCACTCTACATCAAAATATCTATTGTTCAAATATGACCACTTCCCTAATCCAACATGTCATGCTGCCCAAGAGAATAAGACTTGTATATATCTCACGTCTGAGATATTGGATATCATCAATCATAGGAGCATTATTACTAGATCTAATCTAGAACTCTTTAAATATTAGTTTTCAAATGATGTTGAATTACTTCTAAATAAATTAGGTGTATAATAAACCAAAGATCCTTTGCACGCATGGTTTAAAGAGGTGAGAAACCTATTTGTATCACCTATAAAATATCTGACGTGGCAGTCTGATAAATCTAAGAAAGTACCTTGATTTTCTTGAAAAGGTTAGGTATGTTTTCATCATCGAAAGGGAGGGTGCCACAAAGAAGAGCGTATAATATAACTCCACAGCTCCATACATCTACTTCAGGCCCCGCATAAAGTTTACCAGAGATAACCTGCAGGGAAAGCAAAGAAATACTGTTCATAAACAGAGCCTGTAATAGCTATATATCATCCTATCACGAATACAAGCCAAAGAGTTTCATCAGAACAATATTGAATTAGAAAAACCATCCATATCTCATAAGTTTGAAACTTTCACAGGGGGTAAAGAAGACAAATATTGAACCTCCGGAGCGGCATAGTTGGGGCTCCCACAACTTGTCTTTAAGAAATGACCGTCACGCATGATATTGCTCAGACCGAAATCTGCGATCTTCACATTCCATTTAGAATCCAACAGCAAGTTTTCAGGCTTTAGATCTCTATGAACGACCATATTCCTATGGCAGTATTCCACACCGGAAATAATCTGAAGAAGAGCAGGAGAAGAAAAGTGGTGTTAAAGCAAAAACTGTTGCCCAAGGGAGAACTCCTTGTACATCATTCACCAATCCTACCTGCTGAAAAAAGTTGCGAGCTTCACTCTCCTGCAACCTGCCCTTCTCGACAATGTAATCAAACAGCTCCCCAGACTTCACATACTCCATCACGACATAAATGTCTGTAGGTGTCTCAATGACTTCATAAAGTCGGATGATGTGCGGATGCATAAAGAGTCTCAAGATTTTTATTTCTCTCCTCACTGCACCACAAGGGGAAACAATATGCAAATAAATAACATGATCGGCTTCAGAAGGCTCCCACAAAGTCAAGCCGCAAGCCTACACGCGTCCATGGCCATGCTTCAGAGTAGAATTGGCAAATCCAACAGAAGGCGGTGCAGAAACAACTAATCCAAATTCACATAAAACGACATACCCGAAAACTTTGCGAAAACAGATTTCAGACATTCAGCACTATATCCCACTATCTATATGGAAACTCAAACAAAATTCTAATTACCTTTCTCTTCCATCTCCAAGTTCTTTATCTTGCGCCGGTTGAGGATCTTGATGGCGACCTTGTGCCCAGTCAACACGTGTTCCGCTATTTTCACCTTACCAAACGAACCGATGCCCAGAGTCTTCCCGAGCTTGTAATTCGGCAGATACATGTCCGCATTGCTGCCCCCTCGAGTCGTTCCATCCATCTCTCCTCTCCTATTTCAACCGAGCAGAAAACAATCTCAGCCGACCTCTTCATCAAGATACGGTCGCTCGAGCAGGCGCCGTTACCATAAATCACCGAGTCGCCCGGCAATCTCCGATCTGGATCGGAAGTTCCAGATCGCGGATAGCCGCGACCTGGAATGCTAATAACTAAGGCGTCCCGAACGTTCCGGCATAAATCAAAAGGAAGGAAAAGAACAGTCACTAATAACGATTGCGCATGTCGTACGTACGAAACGCACCTGGATTCTCCCATGGCTGCCAAACGAGAGGAGGTATAACAGCGGAGAAGAGTCGCGCCCGCCTGCAAACCCTAGGTAAGAGAACCACGTTGACGAAGGAGAAACGTGCGAAGGACCTACTTTTACTCGTCTTGTGGCTCGGGCTTTTAAACTCGGGCCTTGATATACATAGGCCTCTGCCGTATCATACCTTTGCCGCAGAAATAGATAGGCCTCTGCCGTACCGCACCTTTGCCGCGGAAAATATTTAGTTAGGCTTTTACCTTTGCCGTAGAAAATGTATAGTTGCCGAATTTCAAAAGCGTGTGCAGCGGAAAATCTTTAGTTAGGCATGAAATATTTCCTTATCTTTTTTGTTTCAATTTTAGTAACAGATAAATCTACCCATCTTCCTCTTAAACAACAAGGCTTAAATGTGGGGGCATACTCTTAATTTAAAATTCGTTCTTACTTTTGTTTTCTTCTCTTCTATCTTTGTTTGTTTTTTCCCATCTCGGACCAAAGTAGGGTCCCCCTTTTCCCAAAAAAAAAAGTTTAATTTGGCAGATAACTCCCAATTATTTTGTAATAACTTAAAAACAAGTAAAAGTCAAAATAATCATCTACTAATCAAACTAAATGCATTCAATTTAATTATAACTTTAATTTGTGTTATTATGTTTAGATACGTGTATTTTAACTGCTTAACGAACTATTGGGGTTTACCCGAGTGCCCACCCTTCCAATATGGAAGGAGGAGGTGGGGGGTTCAAATCCCCATCTTTTCAGGAGGGATTGGGGTGGGGACAAATTAATTTCAAGAGTGGGTTTCAACTCCCACGCCTTGCAAGGAGGCAACTCAAGGTTCGTTTTGTTTCATGGATCTAATAGTCCGATTTTCATTTATTTTTCATGCCATTACTACATGATTTTTTAAAGATATTCTCAAAAACATTAAAATCAATTGCATTAAAAGTTCTAAAGATCCATTTAAAAAAAAAACTTATATTTAATATTATCCTTGCTTTAATTTCATGAAATAATTACTTGTTAACAAGATAAATATGACAATTGTAATTATATTAGAAGACAACACATTCAAACCATTAACATGTTTTTTGGTCAATTCTAAAAGCACCAAAATTTCCATAGAGCCATTCAAGATAAGAAAAAATCTTCGAAGTACTAATTTATTGCAATTATCACAGGATGGATATAAAGGCTACTCTCGGAACAAATTTTTTTACACAAATTAGACAATTAAAATTTTCAATCATATCAATAAGAGTCATCATTTACTTAAAAACAAATGAATGAATATGAATATGAGGGAATTATTTTCAATGTTATAGTGTGCGAAGCTCCAACCTCAGAATATTTCTTTCAAGTTGAATTTTTGCATGCATGAGTCCTCTCTAACTATATGATTTCACCACCATGAATTTCAATGATCTTTGAATTTGTTAATCCGAGAACTTTGCCTTTGCTTTACACATCCAACTATTATTTATGGCCATAACATTTACAAGTATCGCATCTCTTCCTCTTTTCAACAATCTCAATTGCAGAAGAATCACATCATGTAGAAGTTAATTATCCTTTAGCTTTTGAACTAAAACAGTGACTTTTATGCAATGTAGCTAGGGGTTCATATAAGAAAGGTTTACTTGCTCATGCAAATTGCTCAATTTGCTTTCAAACAACTTCCAGTTTGGAAAGGGACCACTTCCTTTCCAACTCATGAAATACTTGCACAAATGAACTTCTTCGTTATTTTGAGTAATATCACAATAAAGAAACCTTATATCAATTACGGATTAATTATATCTGGAGGCAAATCATTGAAATACCTAAATTTTATCTCATGTGCACAAGGAAGGCCCATGGATTACATAAAATGCCCAGCATAAGTAGGTAGCTCAACCCAACTTTTAGCAATCTCATATTCAAGATCTTGTTTAAAACAAATATTGACACGCGAATAATCAAGTTCATGAAAATAAAAAATATTAAGAGGAAGAGGAGCCCTTACCTTTTTATTTGACAATTTCGTTTTGATTTCTAAAACCAATTCTCAACTGCAAGGCATATTATCTTTTTCAAGTAGATTAAATTCCCTATTGAAACTTGTAATTGTGCGTTCAAAGTTGAATGTGCTCCTTTAGCTCTTGAAGTAACACGATTCCCGAAAATGTATGTGTAAGTTTGTTTGAGCACACACAAATAACTCTTTGAAGGAAGCCATGTCTTTTGAATGTAATTAAGAACCAATGGCGTTTCCTATAACGATTGTCAAATTGCTTTATATTTTCGTCATATTCCACTTCACTCATGGAGCTCAAGACCTTGGACCAATCATACATAAAAGAGTCTCAATCTATCCATTCTTCAAACTGAGATTTACATTTTATCACAATATTCTTCTCAATGTGCCAAATGCACAGCAAGTTTGCACTTTTAGAAAAAAAAGAAATGCACGGAGGCGGCATTCATCAATGCCAACTCTCAATTAGTGACAATAGCTTAAGGTTGACAATCGGCACCTGCTATGTGCCAATATTGTCAAAGCCCAAACATAATCTTTCTCTTCTTCTTTTCTCAAAAAATATAAAGCATGACTAGAAGAAGTATTAAAGTTGGAAACTCCAATAATATCCAACGAAGGCCTTTTTTTATCTATTGGTCTTGTAAGTACAATCCATTACAAAACGCTTCAGAAGCTCTTCATTAGTACCATGAAGCTGGGATAACAGAAAAATAGATGCATCAAGCGAGCTCTCAGCAACATGTTTAAAATTGTAGATAGATTTGCCTCCACTAGCTCATCCAATAAAAAGCTCGGACCATAGAGCAACCGTTGAAATATTCATGACAGATTTCGCTTTCATGTCATAATCAGTTTCAACAATAGCCTGAATGTTGGAATTTCTTGGTCTCAAGGTGGAAAGAATTTGCAAGGAGATATACCAACTTTACACATCTCTTTCACATGCAAAGCTTCAACTTCAGAAAAGCAACAACAAGTAGGATGTCCGAATATATCACTCAAAAGATCATGTTTGTGATTCCTTTAATATTTTGAGTGACTATGATCCATTCTTTTTATAGCAATGAACTTCCAAAGAACAAATAATCAAACGAGATACAGTCTTTCTTCTCTAAATGCAATAGAAATATTATGTCGATCACAATAATTACATCATCCATCACAACCAAGAAAAACATATTTGTCTCTTTTGACCTTTTATTGGAAACAACATAGCCTTGAATAAGAAAATGCCACGACACGCTACTCAAAAGATCCTCTCAAGTTAAAAAAATTACTAATAAAGTTTCAAATAAACTTGTTGACATGATTGATTGCTCTTCTCCATTCGCATTTTCATCATTGATCCAATTTGGGTCCCCTTAAATATTGCCTTTCATAGAGACTATACTTCAAAATATAATACATTGAAATATGAGTACATTCTACGAAATGCATACATTCGCCACAATATTCAATCTTTGAGCAAATCATTGTAAATTTGTGATGGAAATCAAAGTTGGAAAATTCACAATTATGAGGAGAATCTAGGGGAAATAAAATAAATAATGTGCATATAAAACTAACATTTCTTAACTCCAATATATGACTAGTGCTTGCTCAAATTACAACTATTGATTAAACTCTTATGCAAGTGGAGAATGAGAATAAATTAAGAAGAAGACAAACTTGAAGGAAACATTGAAATATAGTGGATGCGGAAGAAGCAGTGAGGGTGAAAAAAAGTTGTTTGAGAAGAGCATAGATAGTTTTGTCTTTTAAAATAATTGAAACAGAAAAAAAAAGGAGAAGAAAAAAGGTAAGAAATAATCTTAAATTAAGAGTGAGATCTAAAGGAATATTATACGATCAATTCTAGAAAATAGATAGTGTCAGGAGTCAAAAAAGGAATGGAAAAAGCTCGGGTCTTTTCTATTATATAGCTTGCACATGTCGTGGGCCAAAACTTTCCAGCCGAAGGCAAGCCCCTGGTGCTTTATGAGCTGAAAAACAAGGTCGGCCTTCACTCGATATATCGTTCTCGAAGACGGTAAAGCCAATCACATCCTCATCATTCACCATAGCACACCCAATTTTTTTTATATATAATTTTCAATACAATTGAGTACTTTTTTTATCTTCTTGTAGAACCTCAGAAGTTTAGCCTCCACATGTCATGAGCCAAAACCTTTTTGATCCGAGATGAACCTATGTAGCCCTCGATGAGCTAGAACACACCGGCCAAAATTGGCTGGCCGGATGCTGACGTGGACACCGGCTGTCCGGCGAACGTTGACGTGGCAATTTTTAATATTTTTTGAATTTTTAAATATTTTTTTTTGAATTTTTGAATTCTGTTTTTCTTTTTTCCCCCCTTTTCTTCTTCCTCTGGCCGGCGAGGCTGACCTCACCAGCCCTAGCCTTTGGCGGGCCAAAGGAAGAAGAAAAGGGGAAAAAAAGAAAAAAAGGATTTAAAAAATATTTAAAAATTCAAAAAATAAAAATAAAAAAATATTAAAAATTGCCACGTCAGCGTTCGCCGGACGGTCGGCGTCCACGTTAACGTCCAGTCGATCAATTTTGGCCGGATGGATTGAATTAGCACAATTATAAAAGGTTTAGAACTAAATTAGCCAAAAAAAAAGTTTATGACTAAATTGGCATAATTACAATAGGTTTATGACTTTTTTGGTAATTCTCCCCATTTTCAGAGGCCTTATGGTAAATCACTTTTTCATCATTCACATTAGGGGTAAGCGTGGTTCCCGGGTAGAACCGAGAACCAGTTTTGGAGCCGGAATTGGTTACGGAGCCGGAACCGGTTACGGAACCGGTTGGGGCTCCAAGGAGCCCCATATACAATGACATGCAAGCAGTACCCCTTGACTTACATGATGGAAATCTTCTTTTTACTAGTTGAGAAAAATTTGCACACCTAAATACCTGTGTTAGTGTAGTAGATCAGGGAGAGTTTCATATTCCTCTCAGGAAGATGCGAAAAAGTTCCATGGGAGAAATTTGGTCGTTATTGAATCATTACACGACTATAATGAAGGGACAATTGTTTATTGAGAAGTGCCAGGAGGAATTGTTGAACTTTAGTGTGGTAGTCCTTGGTAAATCTGTAGCTTGTCAAAATAATTAGCTTCTAGGTTTTGTGTTTGTCTGTGTCCTATCCTTCACTTTTCTGAAAGGCTACTGTTTTTGCATGTTAAATTCTGCTTTGTGTTAACCAAAATTGACTCCTTACAGTTGAAAGAGACTGTTGAACGAATTATAGCTGTTGACCGTGCAGCAGCCGTGATCAAAGAGATGCTGAAACAGGGTCAAAATTCGCAGCCTATCTTCTATACTGACAAGGGAGTAAAGGTGGTTATCTATTGCATCATCTCCTTGTTGTCTCCTGCTGCATTATTTACATGATCCATAAATATGTGAACTCTATCTAATTTAGGTTTCTCAAGCTTTAAGCACATGCGTGTATTTGGGGTTTGACGCGGACCCATCATGGAACATTGCTTCTCGCATTCGTGGACCAAATGTGAGTCCAAATTAACTTTTTTTTCTAATCCTGTCTAGCTTCTCTTTTCTGTCACCGCATTGAGTTGGCTTTGGAAGGAGTGTTTGACTTACAATTGTACCAAAACACTTGAAATATTCTTCATTCAAGATATGGATGATCTTAATGTGGAGATTATTGTCAATAAATAGAGTTGGTGGTGTTGCATTTGCAATGGGTCCAGCGGTTGAGAAGTCAAGCAAGGTTTTTTTTTTCAGTTTTGTGCTCCTTTAATTGTGCAGAAGTTGATTGATGAGCAACTTTGTTTGTCGTAATCTTAATGCAGGCTCCTCTTATGTACATTGAATTTTTGAACTATGTTGTCAAAGAGTTTAGGAGCCTTTAGATGGGCAAAATGGCATGCTTCATGGAGAATTATCGATATTGATTTTTTTTTTTTCTGTCTTTACTTAGGATTTTGACTGATTTCATCCATGTCTTTGCAGGGTTTTGCCGTGCCAAAGGAATCACAGGGAAAGGTTGCGGAGGTCACACTATGGAGTAGATGAAAATTTGATATCTTGTTGGCACTTCTGGTTTTTCATCTCCTTAGTATATTTTGCTTCATCATTTTCATTTGACTCAACTGATAAGGCATATGGCATATGGCAAATGTGACGATTTAAGCTTTAGTGCACATATATTAACATATGTGGGCACAATAATTATAGTTAATCAAGCATCTCCTTTCCTCTCTAGAAACTTCTTATTGGTTTTGATTATGTATGTCTAGATTCTTGGCAGTTGGCACTGGTATGTTTGCTAAGATATGAGAAGTTACCGTAAAATATGCGTGTACGTTATAGTTCAAATCTTAAAAAAAAAAAAAAAAAAAAAACCTATTGGAACCCAGAACCGACCCTAGAACGTGTGACAGAGTAGGTTTCAGGTTCTTGGTTCTGACAGATAGGTTTCAGGTTCCAAAAAATGAGGAACCTATACCCGAGAGTAGGTTCCAGGTTCTAGACGGAACCGAACCGGAATCTGGAACCACTCACTTCACATACCACTCAGTAAATAGGGGTGTCAAAATTTTTGGATGGCAATGTGGGTGTCGAAAAATATGCTGTAATGAGCAAAACCCACTTTTTATATCTTGGTCATTTTATGGTTGACCCCAAGTCAATTTAAGGATTTTCGAAAATAAAGACAAAATTTTTGTGAGACTGATTTTCCTTTGGTGCAATTAGTGTCATCATGGACGATCAATTAATGTGTCAGACAATCACTCTACAGGAACAATATGTAAAGATAAAATAGATCCAACTTTTAATGTATTTACATTCTATCGAGGAGATGATTATTGTAATATCAAACTTTTGCGCAGTCCTAATTAACACGTCAGGAATTGATGGAGTGATTTGAGTGGAAAAACTTATGCAAGTTCATATACTTGATTGCATTGCAATCAAATTTATTAGAACCATGGTATCTGAACATACATCTTAGAATCGCATTGTCTACCTTTTAAAATGATTCAAAATTCTAGGTGAAGCTTCAATTTCAAGCATGCAAAAAAAGGAAAAAAAAAAAAAAGGCTTCCTTAATTATTATATACAAATCGATGAAAAAGCATCATCTGAAGCAAAACAAATATAATTTAACTTTTCTTGAAAAAGGTATTTGTTTACACCCAAAATTATCCATGTTGTCATGTACTGGTCACGAGGGGAATAATAAGTGTGAAACATCCCATTTTATTCATAGAAGCTAAGGGCAGCCAGCGTTTGTGATGGGTATTTGAGCAAAGTGTTGACGGGATTCTAAATATAAATACTAGAGTTGATAGCAAGGTAATTAATTACCACGTGTCAAGCTATGAAAGTAATGCATCAGACTTGGAATTTAAGTGAAACTAGCATTGAAGCCCAACTAAGAATAACTTCTGCATAAAATGCACATAAAAATAGGGAAGCCGTTATTTACTTGATGGGCAAGTCACACGAGCATCGTCAACAAGTTAGGTAACAGTTGATCATGGATGTGGTTGCCAAGAAGAAAAGGAAAACGTGCAAAATGCTAACAATGGTGCCCAAGGAGAAGTTGCCAACTGATGGCTATTTGTTCACCCTATAAATAACGCAACCTGCTCAATGAGAACCTTACTTTATCTTTACTTTATCGCATTTTAGTTGTAGTTTTCAAGATTCCCATCAAAGATTAAATTACAGCGTGTGTCTTTATCTAGTTCAACATTGTCGATAAAATTCCGATGATGTCCCACGAGTTCAATGTCATTGATTAAATTCTAGCGTTGTCCTATCCAAGGGTATTATTGTTGATTAGATTCCAACTATATGCCTAAAACAAGTTGTGTCATAAATTAAATTCCAACATAGTTTGAGTCCGAAGTGTAGCCTATCTAATTATTTGTGTTCAGATTACATCGTTGATGAAGTTCCGGTGTAATTTGTCCTTGGAAGCTATTGGTCTTTGAGTCATTTAAGTATCAATGGTCAAGATTGTACATACAAGTTAAGAATAAAATTTACCCTTGCATTTGAAATTCTCTTTCCAAATTCAACACAAAACCTAGGTCTCCTATAATAAAGCCAAAATGCAACATTTGGTGAAAAAAAATTCTTAGGAAACAAAACCGATGAAACATCTTTGTGGAACACCTAGTGGAACTATTGTGTTGAGTTAAGAGAGTGTTATGCCACAGACCTGAAACCAAATCAACTTGAATAGTGCCACTAATGAACAAATACTAATGGCTAAGAACAATGCATGAGATGAGTCATTATTAGCCCAGCCTCCGCAGCATGAGACCATAAATCGAGTGGAAGGAGCTGATGTTTCAAGGCAGCGTGTAGAAGAAAGAAGACAGGCAAACCTCACACTAATTATACTCGCTACTATGAGGTGAACAATTGAAGAAACTTTAAATGAGTTTGTTGATTATATGGTCAGACGAATGATTGATTTGGTTAGGCCTTTAATCATTAATACTTATCATGAATGTGCCCACGGACAACATGGAGTCTCAATAGGACCAGCTCAACCTCAAACAAGGCAAGTCCTTGTTTCAACTGGGTACGTTCTTGTATCGCTAGCTTCTCAAGTGACATTAAGTAATGCAGGACAAGCTGCGTTGACTTGGCCCCTTTTAGAATCTTGCAAAGTGAAGAAGTTCTCACAGCTATGCAAGTTGATGGGTTTGTTAATTCATATGTCCCTACCAACATTGATCGAGGTCCTACAGTATTTATTTCACCAGTGACTCCACAAAATACATCATTTGAGAATGCTCTAGGGTAGGCTAACTCAGCTGAAACCCATTATGGTGCTTTAGACGAATGTAGTACTTGTCATAGTAGAGGTCCCTAGAGTCATAATGACTCTAGCTAGGGGGTATGACCAATTGCAACAGTTGAACACTTAGCAACAGGTACCCAGATGGGGCTTCTAATATTCAACAAGTTCTTAAAATCCAGCCCCAAGTACCTCTAAATGTTCAACCACAAATATTGCAGCAACCTCTTCCCCTGCTCAAGTGAATATTTCCAACCCACAAATAAATCCAACATCTATAATCCAACCATAGCATTAGTTCTATGGGCTTCAATTGTAAACGCAGCAAAATGCAAACTTGACATTGCAACCTAATTATGCTTACAACAAGTTGCAAGGTTCCTTCATATGACTCCGATTCAAAATCAACCAATAGTCGAACTGGCATTAAGGGGATATGGCAATAACATTGTTTGCTTGCCCAATGTTTACAAAAAACCATATCCAAATTAGATGGATACCATACCAAATCTACAAGGTTTCAAAATGCCTGAGTTTACTCTATTCATTGGTAAAGAGGATCAGTCAACGTTTGAGCTTGTTAACCGTTTCATAGCATAATGTGGAAATGCTACCCATGTAAACTATTGGAAGCTAAGGTTATTCCATTTATCATTATCAAAAACCGTCTTTACTTGGTATACAACATTTCTACCAAACTCGGTTAATTCATGGGAACAAATAGAAAGGTTATTCCATACCAAGTTCCAAAGAGTCGTCAGTAGCTGACTTGTTAACCATGAAACAGTTGCATAATGAGTTAGTTGACCAATTTTTTTCTAGGTTTAAAGAGAGCCATAAATAAATGTCTGATCCCCTTACCTAAAAAAAAAAAAAAACCTTTGGGGATCTTACTTTTAACGGCTTGAAGTTCGATCGAGAAAGAATGGTTGGGCAGCCCTATTCTAATTTATTTTAGTTATCCACCATAACCACCAACCATGAGAGCTTGCTCAAGGAAAAAGACAAGAGGCATGGTAGATGGACATATATTAATTGGACTAATTCTATAGAATTAGATGAAGAACTAGAGCAGGAATATTACAAGTGGTATCGTTCATGAAGTCACAATACCAATGATTGCATGGTCTACAAAAGAAACATTGAAGACGCGATCAAGTAGGGGAAAATAAAGTTTGCTAATGGCAAATATAAAGTTCCTATGGAAGTCAATGTGAGCCCATTCCCCGTTATGATTGAAATGATATCATCAAGGGTCGGACCTAAACCCGGGAGCTACCAGCAGCTTCGATTCTGTGCAAGATGTAAGTGGGTAATTAGATAGGAAGAAGATAATCCTAAGTGCTAGAATCATCAATTTAGCCAAAGGGCCACTGGTAGGATATATAACTCAGGCTCGATTACCCAATTCCGAAAAGAATTAATTCCAAATGAGCTAGCTTACCCTAGAAATCATCGTGCTTATTGAAAAAAGAAGATTGCTTTGTGAGACTCTGAATCTAAGAAATTTCAAGCTCCTAAATTGTGTTTAAGGTGTAGCGAGCTAGTATGGCGGCAGAAGTACTACTCCAAGGGGCATTATAATCAACATGATGCTATGGTCATTGGTGAGGTACATAATTCGGGTAACTTTAATCAAAGAGAGCCTATTTTATATGAAACAAGGCCCTCCGAGAAATTTCATATCCGTTGAGTGACTGATAAGTCATTCAAATGGAGATATAATGAGAGAGATCCTAACATCAGAACTTTGGAAGAACATAGTGGAAAGTATGACTATTATGTCGGTTATAGTCCACTCGCTACTCACCCTTGAGTATTCAGTCCATCTGGATGAGGATTAGAGTTCGACGATGAAAATATGAAGTCAAAAACTAGTTTTACCGTCGACAAACTTTAAAGATACCCTATGATCCGCTTGCTGACAAATCATATAAGGTTAACAGGATCCAACCCATAAAGAACAGCTTGACATGAACACATAGGAGAAGGATGCACATAAAGAAGAAGATACATTTGCTCCAAAAGCAACTCAACTAGGTTCGCATTATTCAGGTCAAGCCTACTTCGATGGCAGCCTAAGAATCGAAGGAAACCAAGCCTAATAACCTACTATGGAGGAGAAAGCCACATGGTGAGAATACAACTTCCAACAAAGGTGAAAGATTGGCCACAAAAGCAGTTGTTCAATCACTAGAGCAAAAGGAGAGGCTGTTGTCAAGATTTGTATCATCATTGAACTCATGCATGGTGCAAACAAAACTTCCTAATGAATTTCGCATAGTCCTGCTTGGTACGAAATCATGTGAGGAAATCATCGCAGATAGACTTCTAGAGCTTCTTTTTGTGTGGTAAAAAATGATGGATCATACATTTTTTTAGGAAAGGGATTGGATTCATGATAACCAATGTGTACCATTGACTCTTCATCAAATGTTAGCATTCTAGAATGGTGACAAGGTAGAGTATGTGATGCATGATGGTGTGAGTAATTCCAAAACGGAAATTTTTTTCTTTTGTGATTTTTTGGTTAAGTGTATGGAGTAGTGTATACGGGGAAGAAACGAACGGGAGTAAGAAAAGATAGAAAGAAACAAGTCCATGAAAACTTCTTACATCAGAAATGGACTTTGAAACCGGCCAAGTCTTCATAGCCTCCACCTTGGCTTGATCAACAGAGATTCCATCTTTGGAAACCACATAACCAAGAAACACAATGCTTGGAGAAAAGAACTCACATTTCTCCATTTTAGCATATAGTTTTTGTTCTCTCAAGACATTAAAGACCTGTTTTAAATAAGAGATATGCTCCTCCTTGTTCCTACTATAAACAAGAATATCGTCAAAATAAACAACAACAAATTGACCAATAAAGGAATGAAGAACCTCATTCATAAGTCTCATGAAGGTACTCGGAGCATTAGATAATCCGAATGGCATAACCAAGCACTCATAAAAGGCCTCCCTTGGTCTTGAAAGCCGTCTTCCATTCATCACCTTCTCGCATTCTGACTTGATGATAACCACTCCGCAAATCTATCTTTGAAAACACAGAAGAACCATATAATTCATCAAGCATATCATCAAGTCTAGGTATAGGGTACCTATACTTAATGGTGGTGTTGTTGATGGCCCGGTTATCAACACACATTCGGTATGTACCATCCTTCTTAGGTACAAGTAGAGCCAGAAGAGAACATGGACTCATGCTTTCTCGGACGTATCCTTTGACGATAAGTTCATCGACTTGTCTTTGTAACTCATTTGTTTCCTTTGGATTGCATCGATAAGCTGGCTTGTTTGGTAGTGGGGGCACCGGGGATCAAATCAAATCGATGCTCAATACCTCTTATGGGAGGTAATCCAGGTGGCAAATCCTTCGGGAACACATCTGCAAATTCTTTTGACAAGCAATGCATTTTTGGATGTATGGGTCCCTTTATCTTACTCTTTTTCTCAACCATAAGCAAAGCAAATACATTCTTTTGTTTGCTAATGGCTCTCTCAACCCGTGTCTCATTCAAGAACAAATTTTCCTTACAAGTGTTTCCCTCCCCAGGTTGATTATTATGTATCAAAGAAGGACTCAATGGTAAAAGAGTAATGCATTTTTGTTCCTTATGAAAAGAGTATGTGTTTTTCCGATCATCATGCATAGCATTTATGTCAAATTGCCACAGTCTACCCAATAACAAGTGGCATGCCTCCATAGGAATCACATCACATACAACCTGATCTTGATAGTTCTTCCCAATCAAAAATGATATAAGAACTCGTTTGGTTACCTTGAGTTCATTCCCTTGATTGAGCCATTGGAGCTTGTATGGTTGAGGATGTTTCGTTGTTAGAAGCTTCAGCTTGTTGACAAGAGTTGTCGAAGCAACATTGGTGCAGCTCCCACCATCGATGATCACCAAACACACCTTTCCGTTAATAGTGCAACAGGTGTGAAATATATTCTCCCTTTGCTCTTTATGAGGAGAAACTTCAACATGCAATGCTTTTCGGATGATCAACAGCTCGCTATCATTGGCTTTCTCCACAACTTCTTCTTCCTCTTCAGATTCATAAACATTTTGGTCTTGATTGCCCTCAGCCTCTTGAAGTGCCGAATTGATCTCCTCAATTTCTTGAAGAGTCATAACTCTCCGATTTGGACAATTTGCTTGTAAATGCCCAAAACCATGGCACTTAAAGCATTTTCTTGCATCGCCTTCAAACTTCTTTTGGACTTCTTTGGAAGGCTCTGCAATTTTTCCCTTGCCTTTGTCTTTCATCGACGTACTCTCGCCCTTACTTGAGGAAGCACCCTTAAAATAGGATGTCGCCTTTGTTGAGGTTCTAGAGGAAAACCTCTTGCTTTTCAATTGTTTTTCAACTTTTATGGCTAACTTGCATACATTTTCAAAGGACCAATAAGGTTGAAGTTTAACCATATCAGCAATTTCTCGATTCATGCTGCCAAGGAAACGAGCGATGGTTTGCTCAGGAACTTCTGGAACTTCACACCTCATTTTGAGTTGTTCAAACTCATGAATTTATTCTTCAATGCTCAACCCTTGTTGTCTTAGGGAATTCAGTTTGAGGTATAGATCTTGCTTATAGTTGTCGGGCAAGAACCTTTTCTTCATCAACTTTTTGAGTTTTTCCCAAGACTTGATTTGTTCTTTTCCTTCTCTTGCTCGTTGATGCTTTAGATTCTCCCACCATAGAGAAGCATATTTTGTCAACTTTAGGACAGCAACCTTACATTTCTTCTCATCTGAATAGGACTTGAAGTCAAAAATCCGTTCGGTTGTGTGTAGCCAATCCACAAAGTCGTCGGGATTGAGATTACCATCAAACTCAGGGACCTCCACTTTAATGTCTCTTTCATCCTCCTTATGCCTCCCTCTTCGTCTTCATCTTCGAATTTGAGATTCAGAATCACTAGAGTGTAGAATCATTCGGTTGTCTCCAGTGGACTTGGAATCACCATCAAAATTTTGATGAGATTTAGAATCGTCACGCTGATGCCGTTCATTGGGACGCCTTGCTGGCTGTCCATGTCTTGCTGAATTCTCTAGAAGATTGAGGACTCGCTCCATTTGTTGCTGAAGATTTTGGATTGTGTGATCTCGTCTTTCGTTTTGTGCGCTTGCTCCAAAGTCAAGCCTCTTGGAACTTGATCATCCATAAGGAATTTGTAATAGAAAAAAGAAAGGAATCACTCAAATGGGTTGAACCTTGGGCTCTGATACCAATCTTTTGATGCGTGATGGGGCTTGTGATTCCAGAACGGAAATTTTTCTTTTGGGATTTTTATGGTTAAGTGTATGGAGTAGTGTATATGGGGAAGAAACTAAGTGGAATAAGAAAAGATAGAATGATCTCCTTCCAAGGTATAAATGCCATGCCACCAACCAAGGATAAGGATTGAGATCTATGAAATTCACCACTAAGGCCTAAAGCTTCCACCAGCCAAGGATAAATGATTTCGAGATAGGAGAAGCTCACTGCCAAGGCCTAAAGATTCCACTAGCCAAGGATAAATGGCTCTTGGCTCACCACCAAGGAGTGATCTACGCTCCAAAGATAAAGAGACCGAAATGAGTTATCCACTCTCCGAAGATGTTCACTCAAGCAGAGGAAATCTCACAATTTTCATTCATCAAATTCGTATCTCCATACATTGGATAGTTTTCCCCTGTTTATAGGAGGATTTTAGCCTTAGAAAATATTAAAAACAAACTTTAATGACCTAGGAACTTAAACCTTCGACTCTTGAACTACATAACAATAGAGACACCTAGGAACTTATGAAATGCATTTAGTAGTATGGGAACTTGCATTCTTGAACCTTTGGCCTTCCGCATTCTTGAACCTTTAGTTTTCTGTATTCTTGAACCACATTCTTAAACCTTTAAGCCTTCTAAAATTCGTGCTCCTCCCTTGACCAAAAAATAATCCTCCTGAAACTTCATCAATTGGTTATGCAAGACGTCTAAAATAGCCTCCCAAAGATAGTTATTGATATATCACCAAGTATCGATAAGTAATTAACATTATTCATTCAAAATGATCCATCGAAGCACATAATGCCCAATTTCTTTCTTGGCTTGGATAAACATCGATGGTTTTGAGTTGGTCGATGGAGCTATGTTGGATGCTCCCGCATCATCCTCCCCAAGTTGTTTGAGATTTGTCCTCAAATCTAGAAAGTTTTCATCCTCCAAGTAAGGAGAAAGGTCTCCCACGTTGAATGTTGCCGAAACTCTGGGCATGAGCTTGTTCTTTCGTCGAAATGGAAGCATTGTCACCAATTTGCTCAATAACTTTAAAGGGACCATCAACTCTGGTCATGAGCTTGTTCTTTCGTCGAAATGGAAATCTCTCATTCCTCAAGTGAAGCCATACAAGATCACCCGGAGTCTTCTTGCGATGTTGATTAGCTTTCTTCTTGTAAGATTCGTTGGGCTTTTCGATCTTGGATCGAATTTGCTCATGGAGCTTCTTCATTGATTCAGCTCTTTTCTTGCCATCAAAGCTTACTTGAGAGTTAGATGGAATTGGAATCAAATGAATGGGTGTGAGAGGATTAATTCCATACACAACTTCAAATGGCTATCGACCAGTAGTATAACTTGGTGATCAATTGCAAGCAAATTCAGCATGCACAAGCTTTAAATCCCAATCTTTTAACGATTTACTCACCATACCACGAAAAAGAGTGGTTAGAGTACGATTTGTACCTTCGTTTGGCCATCAGTTCGGGGATGACAAGCTATGCTAAATAAGAGTCTTGTACCAAGCATTCTCCATAGAGTCCTCCAGAAGTAGTTTAAGAACTTGGAATCACGATCCGACACAATGGTCTTTGGTACTCCATGAATGCGAATAATCTCTTTGAAATATAATTCAGCTATATGAGATCCATCATTGGTCTTGTGACATGGCACGAAATGAGCCATTTTAGAGAACCGATCGATGACCACCATGATAGCATCTTTTCCTCTTTGAGTTCTTGGTAGAGCCACAATGAAATCCATGCTGACATCTTCCCAGGGCTGCAATGGTACCGGAAGTGGAGTATACAAACCTTGATAGAAATGGCTTTTTGATATTTGATGAGTTGCACACCTTGAGATGATAGCATGCACATCTCCACTCATCTTTGGCCAATAGAAATGCTCTTGAAGAACCTCAAGAATTTTATTGATACCAAAATGACCAACCAATCCTCCACCATGCGCCTCTCGAATCAGCAATTCGCGAAAAGAACTCTTCGGTACACATAATCGATTTCCTTTAAAAAGAAACCCATCTTGTAAAGAATATGTACCTTGAACTCCCCGCTTGCAATTGTTGATGATGGATGAGAACTCCGCATCTTCAGAATAAAGTTCTTTCATTAATTGAAATCCAAGAATCCTAGAGTCCAGAATAGCAAGCATAGAATATCTTATCGATAAAGCATCTGCTACAACATTAGTGTGCCCAGGTTTATATTTTAAGACAAAAGAAAAATATTGAAGAAATTCTACCCATTTTGCATGTCTCGAATTAAGCTTGTGTTGGTCGCTGATAAACTTAAGCGCCTCATGATCAGAATGAAGGACAAATTGTTTTGGCCTCAAATAATGACTCCAATGATCAAGAGATTGGACAATGGCATAGAACTCTTTGTCATAAGTTGAATAATTCCTCTTGGAATCAGATAACTTCTCGCTGAAATATGCCAATGGTTTTTGTGCTTGCACCAAAACAACACCAATACCAACTCCGCCTGCATCACACTCAACTTCAAATACTTTATCAAAATCAGGAAGTGCAAGAATAGGGGACTCACAAAGTTTCTGCTTGATTACCTCAAAGGCATTTTGAGCAGCCTTTGTCCATTCAAAAGCACCATTCTTCATGCATTCAGTTATAGGAGCCATGACGATACTAAAGTTTTTGACAAAACGTCCATAGAAAGAAACAAGTCCATGAAAACTTCTTACATCAGAAATGGACTTCGGAACCGGCCAAGTCTTCATAGCCTCCACCTTGGCTTGATCAATAGAGATTCCATCTTTGAAAACCACATAACCAAGAAACATAATGCCATCGACCAACTCAGAACCATCGATGTTTATCCAAGCCAAGAAAGAAATTGGTCATGCAAGACGTCTAAAATGGCCTCCCAATGATAGTTATTGATATACCACCAAGTATCGATAAGTAATTAATATTATTCATTCAAAATGATCCATCAAAGTTATGGCACCCCCAAAAGTCGATAGGGTCGCCACAGATACTAAGCAATTAAATCCAAGCAAAAACAATTTCTTTGACGTTAGTAAAAAGAGTCGTAATTAAGGGTCGAGTTTTAGGCGTAATTTTTTTTTTTTTTTGAAAGACGACTTAGAGATTTGCGCAGCACATAGCGAAAATTAAAGGCATGTCTCACCGTCTCTCTACTTCCTTAGCGATAGCACAATGCACACCAACTACACAGTTAAAGATAAACACAAGGCCGAACCACTTTTATTTACATTTTAAGATGGACATCTTTGGGTCGGTAAAGCCAAAAAGGAAAACCGAGACTTTTTACTAAACTCGGTTATATCTCTAGTGAGATCGTCGACCCCCTAAAAGTAACATGAAGGACCTTCCATCTAAGTGTCGGCTCTAACTCCAAAAATGTCATCCTCCCTCTCCCTCGCTCATGGGCCGTCACACCCAATCAGGTGCATCGGGTGGTAGTGGCGGCAGCATCCCCAGCATTTGTCCGTCGCGCCGGACATGAATAGACAGGAACTTCTGAATGACGGGGCCCCCAGCCAGACCCACGTCATACATAACCGGCACCCGGACCCTCAGGAATACCAGCCCAGGGATAGTAACGCAGATGTGCTCCGAGCATTCCACCTTCACGTCGGTCGGAATGCCATAAAAAGTGCCTCGCGTAACAGGAGGGAGAGGCATCGTTCACTAATCTGAAATGTTGGTCCCCGAAGGGGTGAGTACAACCACTCAACAAGTAAAGGTCCAATGATCACTCAAGCATCATACAATACAATCATAGCATGGCATGTCATTTAAATATACATACACACCTTACCTTGACATCATACACATGTCATCATATTTCACATACATGCACCATCATATAATCGTCATCCCCATCATGCATTCATGCATTCTTCATTATCATATCATGCCATCATACCTCACATACATGTACCATCATATAGTCATCATCTTCACCATTTTCACATCACATGTCATCATACCATAAGTGCACTCACATACATGCGCCATCATATGGTTGTCATCCCCATCATGCATACATGCATTCATCATTATCACATCACATGTCATCATGCCAAAAGTGCACATACATTGTACACTCATCATCCATGCTATCAAGCATACACCACCATGAGATCCATAGCATGTCATTTAAGTATGCATAGATAACTTATCTTGATGTCATACACATGTCATCATATCTCGCATACTTGCATCTATTTACATGCAATATGCCACATGCATACATCCATGCACATGATTCACTTTCAATTCTTAGCTTTCATAAGGATCTCATCAATTTTCTTCTTAGGGACCAATGTTTGCATCCCAAAATTATCGCTTGCACCCAACCTGGCATCACGAGGAACCTCCGGCACACACCTCCGGGCATCTCGAAACTCCCGAGGACATCCGGCACACACCTCCGGGCATCCGGCTCACACCTCCGGGCATCCTGACACTCCCGGGGCATCGTCGGCTCACACCTCCGACGGTCATTCATATCCTCATACCTTTCTTTCCAATTCCACACTTGAAATTTCTAATGCAATTGATTCAAAATGTTCTTTTGAAATCATGTAGTATGCATTAAAGAAATTTCCCTTTTAATTAAATAAGATCTTTCTTTGAAATCATGTAAAATTTTTTCCTTTTCTTGAATGACATATGAAATGCATGAAAGTCATTACACCATTACATGAAAACAAATCCAAATTCTCATAATTTGCATGACATTTCATATGAACCACACATCACAACATAGAAGTGACCATACAAATCAATATCATAAATTTCGGAATTGTACAACATGCACAGTTTTCATATCATAGTCAATTAAATAGGTAAACGACCTTCAAAAATCATGAAATTTAACTATGTTGCAGTCAAGACATAGATAAAGATATCATATGAAGGAAATTTCTCCAAAAGTAAATTGCACAGAAAGTTATAGGTCATGCATATATAGATTCTCATGTCCGAAACACACAGTTTGCACGGTTATCACATCACAGTCCATTAAATAGGCAAATGACCTTCAAAAATCATGAAATTTAACTATGTTATAGTTAACACATAGAAAAAGATGTTTCATCCAGAACATTTCTTCAAACAAAGCTTGTACAGAAAGTTATAGGTCATGCATGTCAAGATTCTCATGTCCGAAACACACAGTTTGCACGGTTATCACATCACAGTCCATTAAATAAGCAAATGGCCTTCAAAAATCATGAAATTTGAGTATGTTGTAGTTAACACATAGACAAAGATGTTTCATGAAGAACATTTCTTCAAATAAAATTTGTACAGAAATTTATAAGCCATGCATGTCAAAGTTCTTATGTCCGAAGTACACGGTTTGCATGATTTTCTTATCACAGTCCATTAAATAAGTAAATGGCCTTCAAAAATCATGAAATTTGAGTATGTTGTAGTTAACACATAGATAAAGATGTTTCATGAAGAACATTTCTTCAAATAAAATTTTTACAGAAAGTTATAAGCCATGCATGTCAAAGTTCTTATGTCCGAAGTACACGGTTTGCACGATTTTCTTATCACAGTCCATTAAATAAGCAAATGGCCTTCAAAAATCATGAAATTTGAGTATGTTGTAGTTAACACATAGAAAAATATGTTTCATGAAGGAGTCGAAGAGAGATACTTGATGAAAATCAACATGCAACCACAAATCTAACACAAGAACAACAAAACAGCCCCAGATCTAGTGTTTCCGTAGGATGAGGGTTTGACCCCTTAAATTTCCATCATTTTACACGAAATTTTAGTATGTTGTAGTTTAAGATGTTAGCTACAACTTTCAAGAAGAAATCAAAGTCAAAATCGAACTCATAACATGCGTACATGCTCTCACAAGATTCTGACTCAAGGGTTATACACGAAATCAGCAAGCCTTTTTTAAGAACAAACCACACTAGGTTCGGTTCCTTACCTCTAAACACCCAAAGACTTAACCACACATGCAAGAGCACCAAAGGATCCTAAGTTGCCTTAAAAAAAACGAAGCAACTCCGGCACACGAACGGCGAAGGGTTGCATGCACGGACCTCCTTCTTCTTCTTCCTTTTCTTCCTTTCTTCCTTCTCTTCTTCTCCTTTCTTTCTCTCGGTTTCCCTCTTCTCTCTCTCTCTCTCTCTCACCGTGCGACACTCTTCCCCCTCTCTCCTCCTTAATCCGGTTGCTTTCCCCTCTTTTCTTCCCCCTAATGATTGCTTAATTGACTCTAAGCAAGAGTGCCAAGTGGCCATTTCACTAGGACACATGGGGGGGGCATGCATCCGAATTTCCCCCCTCCCCTTCTTTGCTTGTCGACGGGCCCAATGGGCCTCATGGGCCTGGCCAAAATGGCCCACTTTAGGCCCTCTATCCATGGGCCTAAAGTCCAAACCAAATTTTATCTATTACCCTTTTTACTTTTTAGCAAAAACCACAAAATTCCCTTTCTTAGTTGATTTCAAATTTCCAATCTCACTAGGTCAAAAACTTGTAACCTTTAATCTATAGGAAAGCAATTCTATGTGAAGCATAGCCAAACATAAATTTGTCTAAAAAAAAAACTACAGTACAAATCTTAAAAGATTTCAAGAACATAGGCGTATAACACTTAGTTTTAATGGCTAATAGCTAAAGTATAAACCATAGGTAATTTCATTACCTAATTATGAGCTTTAGGACATCCTAGGGCTTATCTCGAATATTTGGGATGCCACGAGAAGCACATAATGCCCAATTTCTTTCTTGGCTTGGATAAACATCGATAGTTCTGAGTTAGTCGATGGAGCTACGTTGGATGCTCCTGCATCAGTATGTTAAAGCAAATACTAAGTCGTAAGTGGTTTGGTCACAAGCGTCATAAACAATGGGATGTCAAGGGGCATCAGAGGACAATATCTATTTGAGCAGACCGAATTTCCCCCCTCCCCTTCTTTGCTTGTCGACGGGCCCAATGGGCCTCATGGGCCTGGCCAAAATGGCCCACTTTAGGCCCTCTATCCATGGGCCTAAAGTCCAAACCAAATTTTATCTATTACCCTTTTTACTTTTTAGCAAAAACCACAAAATTCCCTTTCTTAGTTGATTTCAAATTTCCAATCTCACTAGGTCAAAAACTTGTAACCTTTAATCTATAGGAAAGCAATTCTATGTGAAGCATAGCCAAACATAAATTTGTCTAAAAAAAAAACTACAGTACAAATCTTAAAAGATTTCAAGAACATAGGCGTATAACACTTAGTTTTAATGGCTAATAGCTAAAGTATAAACCATAGGTAATTTCATTACCTAATTATGAGCTTTAGGACATCCTAGGGCTTATCTCGAATATTTGGGATGCCACAGAAGCACATAATGCCCAATTTCTTTCTTGGCTTGGATAAACATCGATAGTTCTGAGTTAGTCGATGGAGCTACGTTGGATGCTCCTGCATCAGTATGTTAAAGCAAATACTAAGTCGTAAGTGGTTTGGTCACAAGCGTCATAAACAATGGGATGTCAAGGGGCATCAGAGGACAATATCTATTTGAGCAGACCCCCACTTATAGATCTCAATAGTATTGCATTCTGCTGTTTTGACAAAGAAGTAGTTGAGTGGGTCCCAAAGAATCAGCTGGTGGAGCAATTTGATAAAGTTGTCCATGAAGAACCTTATGTTATCAAAAGACCTTACTAGAAGGTACTTGGCCTATAGGGCTAAAATAGCAAAGCAAGACATCGAAACTGATGAAGGATGATGATAAAGTGATTGAAGCTGGAGACCCAGTGGAAGAGGTCAATCTTGGCACAGACACTGATCAACGCCCTATTTATGTAAGTGCCTTACTTGACAATGAACTCAAAGTTTGATTAGTAGACTTTTTAAAGAAGTACAAAGACTCCTTTATTTGGGACTATCACGAAATGCCTAAATTGGGTAGAAATGTATTTAAGCATCAACTATCGATAAAAAGGGTTTTAGGCCACATAAACAGCCTTTAAGACAATTTACACCAAAAGTTATGCAAAAAGTCAAAGAAGAAATCGAAAAATTGCTTGCTACAAACTTTATAAGAATAGAATCGTACGTTGAGTGGCTGTCAAATATTATTCCAGTAAAAAAGAAGAATGGAAAGCTTAGGGTGTGTATAAATTTCCACGATCTAAATGCAGTCACACCCAAAGATTAATATCATATGCTAATGGCTGACATGCTAGTCGACTCAACCTCTGTAATAAGATCATGTCACTCATGGACAGCCATTCAGGCTACAACTAGATATTCATAATGAGGATGTCCATAAGACTACATTTAGATGTCTAGGAGCAATGTCATGCCTTTCGGACTGAAGAATGCATGCACTACATACTAAAAGGTGATGAATTTCATTTTCCAACATGATTGGTGACTTCATGGAGGTTTATATTGATGACGTTATCGTTAAATAGGACCTAGTAAGTTGCTTTATTTAATGTAGACATTTGTTAGGATGCAGAAATTTAAATTAAAGATGAACCCTTTGTAATGTGCTTTTAGAGTTAGGGCTGGAAATGTTTTAGGATTCTTGGTTAATCAAAGAGGAATCAAAATACATAAAAGTAAGGTTAAAATAATTCTAAACTTAACACCACCAGCTGTTAACAAGTAGCTTCAAATGATATTCGGGAAGATAAATTTCTTGCGTCGATTTATTGCTAACTTGTTAGGAAAGATCGAAGTATTTTCCCCATTATTGAAGTTTAAAAATCAAGAGGATTTCATGTGGGAAGACAAATAGCAATAGGCATTTGATTGAATAAAAGAGTATCTCAACAATGTGAAGAAACAAAGAACAAAACACAAGATGTAGAAGAAAGATTTCTGTATTTCTTGAATCAAAGAACAAAACATACATTCAACTGAGAGCTTTTCATTTATGCTCTACAATACTCTCGTCGTCTCTCTTTCTGTACTATCTCTTCTCTGTATTCGATCTACACAAAGAAAAAACAGAGTACCTTACAAGAGACTCGAGGAAGAAGACGATCAAAATTGAACAGACTCCATATCGGCTTAACAACTTCGGTTTTATATCTAACAGAATAACCGCCCTAATGTATTAGAACAAGTGTGTTTACTTTTGAAGTCTTCAAGCTCTACTAACACGTGTGGTGAAAAACAGACTCTCTCTTCATGTCGGTCTTGGATTCACTATCTTCAATACTTCTTCCTTATAGCCACGAGCACAGCATCAGTCGTCACGAGCACAGCATCAGCAGAGCATTAGCATTCACGAACTTCTTTTTTAGCTTCTTTTTCCTTATGCATTGCCACAGATCTTGTCTTCAATTCACTATCTTTAACATCCCCCCGCAAATTGGGAGGGGGTAAACACCCCAAGCCCAATTTGGTGTGAAAAGTAAAATGTAGAAATCAAGGTAAAGATTTTGTAAAGATGTCTGCAATTTGACGAGTACTGGGAGTATAAGAGACAATTAAGGACCTAGAAGCAACCTTTTCACGAACAAAATGAAAGTCTACTTCAATATGCTTTGTGCGAGCATGTAAAACAGGGTTAAGTGAGAGAGCAATAGCTGACTTGTTGGAGCAAATAAACCGATGCCAATGTCTCGAAGTACAAAATTGACCCATGTAAGATTAGCTGTAGCTGAGGCTAAAGCTCAATATTCAGCCTCTGTTGAGGAACGAGAGACTGTAGATTGTCGTTTTGTTGACCAAGAAATGAGGTTTGAGCCAAGGTATGTACAAAAACCAGTGGTAGATCGCCTGGTAGTACTACACCCCGCCCAATCAGCATCAGCAAAACCATACAAATGCATGAAGCGATTCGAATGAATGGTTAGTCCAAGAGCAACAGTGTCTTTCACATATCGAAGAACCCTTTTGAGCTTGTGAAAATCACCTAATGTGGGCTGCTGCATCTTCTAACAGAGAAGATTGGTGGCATAAGCAATATCTAGATGAGTTATAGTGAGATATTGAAGTCCACCCATAAGACTTCGATACTCAAGAGGATGCTGCAATAATGTGTCATCAGTTGTCATGGCCGCAAACTGTAATGATAGATGAGTAGAAATAGGTTTGCAGTCTTTCATATTAGCTTGAGTAAGTAGATCAAGAGCATATTTGGTCTGAGAAAGAAATAAGTCTTGTGGAGTTTGTTTAGCCTCAATTCCCAGAAAGTAATGTAGAAGACCAAGATCCTTCATATGAAATTGAAGGCTCAGTAGATGAATCAAGTGGGAAAGTAAGTGAGCTGAGCTACTAGTTAGGGGTGTGCAACCGGACCAGGTTTACTCGGTTCCCGGTCCGGCCCACCCAGAAAACAGGGTCGAGAACCGGTCTTGGTTGAAATCGGTCCAGGAACCGGTTCCTAAACCTAAGACCCTGTTTGAACCGGTCCGGGAACCGGTTCTGAGGGATTTTACCACCGGGAACCGGTTTGACCGGATTGGTTTGGGAACTGGTTGGAGGACCGGTTTGTAAGCCACCCCCAATTCAAAGACCAAAACGCAAAAGCAAAACCCTAATTTCACTTTCTATCTTTACCGGTTCCTCCCGCGACACCCGCAGACGGCAGGTCGCGACCTCCGCCTGTCCGGTGTCCGCCGATCCTAGTTCCGCTCACCCACCGTCGCCCCCCGAAATTGCGACGTCGACGCCGCCATTCCACCGGTCATCTGAAGCTCCGCTCCACTAGTTTTGCCTGCAAAGCTACTGACCCCTACCGAGCTCGCACCCGAGCGTCGACGCCGCCTTCGTTCGATCTCACTGTTCCACCTGCTGCTGTTGCCTTGCCGACACCCCTGACCCGTAGATCTCGTGTTCGTAAGCCCACCTGCTCTACTATTTCTCGAGCTCCCCTGCTGCCGATCTACCACCGCCCGAACGACACCCCCTGCTCTACTTGTGATCTGGCCTAGCCCCCTCGCTGACGCCCACTGAAGCTACGTTGATCCTTGTCACCCTCACCAGCCGCGATACCAGCAGCCCATCAAAGCCACTACTGTGCTGATCTGTGTCAACCCGACGTCGTTGCGTCCTGCCGAGCCCCCTGCTACAGCGCCTCGCCTGCACTGCCCTCCCCTACGAAGCCATTACTGCCCCTACTGCTGGGTCCTCCTCTGCTTGATGCCCGACAAATCTGCTCCAAGGTTTACCTCTCTTTTGCTTGAAATGAAGCTTCTCTACAGCTGTTTCTGTTATTTGGATGACATAGTATGAGATGATTATAATCTTCTTTCTGCAATTAAAAAATGCTGGAGAGTTTTGAAAGCTCTTGTTGTTTCTTTGGTTGTTTAGATGTTTATTCCCCTGCATTGTTAGATTCGTTGAAGCATGAGCAAGCTAAAGATAATACCAATAACATTAGATTCTGTTGCTTGTGGAATGATGTATTATAGCATGGTAGGTACCATGAGACCAGTTCATAGAGACATACAATGATTAGAATGTCCAATTGAAAAGCTTAAACCTTGAGCTAGTAAGTGAAAGGAGACGACGTCAATATAGGCTCATGGAAGACGGGAGATGCACTTTAACGCAAAGTATGGCAGATTATATGTCATCAATGCAAATTTGTGAATCAAAAAGAACACAAGCAATAATTGGAGTTTCCCATATAATAAGACTGACAACTTGTCTATCACATATACCTACAACAACAGGTTAAGCTGCAGCATTGTCAACCAGACAAAGCACTTACCTCCACAGCATGACTTAAGCCAAACAATAATGCCACCTTCTTCTGGAATGAATTTCCCTAGACCTGGTTGAATGAGAGCTATGATAAGCAATGATAAAAGATGGTGACTTATTGCTCGTTAGCATAATAACTTCATTAAGCTTTTCTAAATATTCAATAAGACGAAGAACTAAATGTTGAGAATGGTATCATATGCATGTAAAATGCCCTAAACAGAGGACCATTTTAAAGCTTCCAAATATACCGATTGGCAAAATTGGAGTACAATTCCATCATACAGAAGCAAAGTAACAAAATCCATGGACAATCCATAAAAAGGCAGCAGGAAGTTAAAGTGGCCTTGCACCTCAAGATAAGCATGAAAAAAGATAGAGAGGAAGGTGGCAAATAACAAAATACACAATCTATATTCATAAGTTGATGAGAGATCCACTTTTTCACTCCATTATCTTACTGCTGTGCATTTGACTAATCTTAATCACTACAGAAATCCTCCATCACAATTATTTCATGGCTCAAGATAGGATGCAACATTAGTTCTTCACACAAACTTGCTCAACTATTAGTGTCCTAAATAGATTTCTACACATCTTCCAAGTATATTTCACCTAGGATAACTGGCCATCCAAAACATTTATTCAATTATCGCAGAAATGGGGATATACACCAAGGCAGAAAAGGCAGTGCCTGTCACCACAGGATGTACATTGGCTTTTGTAGGATCCCATGAGAAATAAGTGGTGAAGAAGCATGGTTCATTTCCTTCAATGACTCTGTAAAGTGGAATTGTAGGGGCCAGATTTTCTAGAGATGCCGCCATTTCTATGTATTTCTGCCAACAATTTTTACAGTGAATAAAATAATCATTTAACAAAGGAACCAACATGGAAAAACAAATTTAGGCCATACCTGACCACTTTCAAAAGCATTTTGCTTTTCTTTGGAGTCTACACACTGACCAACCCAAACGAATACCTCTGCTTGTGTATCAAGTACTAAGATAACCTCAATCAAAAGATCATCTTGTGAGAAGTTATATACCTCCTTGACCTACAACGAGTACTTATTGTCAGATATAGCATGCTAATGTTAAAACATGTCAAGCAATGCTGATATTCGTGGATGCAACTTACCTCAAACTTTCCTGCATCATCCACATGGTAAAAAGAGAAAAGAAATACCATCAGAACTGATGGCCACGAGAATAACATGGGAGATTCAAAAAGCACCTCCACTCTAGAAGCCATCATATATCGATTGGAGAACAAAATACAAGAAAAAAGTTAGCTTCTGCTGAACTATATATGAAGTTTAACCTTTATTGAATGAAAATGTGAACAAGTGTGGATCTCTGGCAATCTCCAAAGAAACTTTTTTGCTGTTGTAACTTTGTTTTCCTCCCAGTGCAAACCAAAAACTTGAGCTTTCAGTTCCTTCTTTAGCATGTTTTAAAGCTACTCCAGGCTGCAATGACTAAGTCTTGTTCATTTTCGTTTTCCATGAAAATGGGGGTCAACTGCTGAAGCATTTCAATCATCATTTAGAACTTTGTAATTAACCTTTCTTTGGGCATATATAAGATGTTCAACAAAATAGGAGACTGTGAAAAAAGGATGACGTTGTTTGCAAATTACAGCCTAATGACTTTGTTAGCGAAACTCATGTTTTGTGAGCTAGAGTTACATTATAATAACATTGAAATCTCTTTGATAAAGTTGGCCATTTGGAAAAGAAATATTGAAGTTAGCATTAGATAATCACGGTATATTAAAGAATAGTAGCCTTGTTCCATCAATTACTTGAACTGATCACTCGTTCTAGAAAATGTAATTGGAAGGTCTATTTACTAATATAACGGAATGACTACAGTTTTCCCTTAGCACAAGGCGAAACAAGGCGAAAGATTTATAGTTACAAAGTTTTTGGTGAGGTCAGAACATGAGAAAAATGGCAGGGTTTTACATTTTGCTTAGACTTTGCCCCCCGAGTCTCAATGTTGTCATGTGAAGTTGAGTTCTTTTGTTTTTCTTGAAATATCCACTTTTCATTAATAGCTTGAAGAAAAAGAACCCAGTTTTAATGTGAGGTTGAACTTAATTTCCTCTCTTATCCTTACTAACATACTTAAGCTGAACTTTATGAGAGAGATTTTTTGTCATGAATTTGAAATCTCATACCCAAATTATAATTAAATATAGTTCACAACTTGCACCAAGAGCTCCATTAGACAAAGAACTCAAATGAAATACTTATATATGACGACGAGTTGCTAGAAATTGAATTTTAGAGAAAGATTATAAATGGATGTTCTATACATCAACACTTTATTAATATTCTTTTCAAATAGAATTCCTATTGGACAATCTTGCAAGCCCCATGAACTGGTTTAATATAGATGTTTGACCTATGCATGTAACTCTTATCTAAATCCAACTACGAGTGACTTCTTGGGATGAATGAATTACTTTCTATCTCTAAAGTTATGTTGAGAGATTTGATTTACTATGAAAACTAATATGTTTTTGTAGAATCCTAATGTTATATAATTTTTTTTTTTTTCGGTTTTCAGTCAATGGATCAAGACAAAGACATATCAATGGAAGTAGAGGAACATAATGAAATGAGTCCACTCATGGAATTGCCATTCCATGGAGCTGATGAAGTGGAATCTACAACCATGGGCGCGACAAACAAGGTGAGGGTACCTAACTCTCATACTGCTTCGGGTAAAAAGCGAGCTAATCAATCAGATTGTTGGGATCATTTTTCGAGAATTATAGATGAGAAAACATAGAAAACAGTTAAGGTGAAGTGCATTCATTGCGGGATGGATTATGTGTATAATATTGATCATGGAACCTCTACTAGGTGGAAGCACCTGAGAAAGTGCAAAAAGTATCCTCGCACAGATAAAAAGCAAATGTTGTTTGCATCACGTGACAAAAGTGTGATTGGCGAGGTTGGGGAAAATACTACTAGTGATAGTGTCTTAACAACATGGAAGTTTGATCACGAACGTTGTAGGCATATACCTGCTCGAATGATTATTATTGATGAGCAACCATTTTCCATGGTTGAGCGTGTTGGTTTTCGGGATTTTGTTACTGAATTGCAACATCTTTTCCATCATCTTTCACGATTTACAATGGCAAGAGATTATATGAAGTTATATCTAAGTGAAAGGACTTGTTTGAAAGCTTACTTTGGTAAGCTTAAATCTAGGATTGCACTCACAACGGATATGTGGAGTTCCATTTAAAACTTGAACTATTTGTGTCTTACTGCACATTATATTGATGAAAATTGGCAGTTGCAAAAAGAATAATCAATTTTGTGATGATGCATAGTCACAAGGGTAAGGAGATTGGTAAAATGGTGGGGAAATGCATTTATGATTGGGGAATAGAAAGGAAGGTGTCCACAATAACAATAGATAATGCAAGTTCAAATGATGTGGCCATTAGTTATTTGAAAGAAAAAATTTCAGAAGAAGGATTTTTGATTTTGAATGGTGATGCTTTACATATGAGAAGCACTGCACATATACTTAACTTGATAGCAAGAGACAGATTGAATGAGGTGCGTGATTCTATTGCACGCATCCGAAACATAGTTAGGTATGTGAGGAGTTCTCCGGCTGGAGCTAAGACATTTAAAGGTTGCATTGAGAGTGAGAGGATTGCATACAATGGTTCGGTCTGTCTTGATGTTGCCACTAGATGGAACTCCACTTACATGATGTTAGACACTGCCATAAAGTTCAAGAAAGCTTTTAAAAGAATGGAAGATGAAGATTTATATTTCTTAAGGGAAATTGACAATGATCCTCTTGAAGCTAAAGATTGGGAAAATGCCATCATTCTTTCTAAATTTCTGAGACGGTTTTATGATGCAACCAAAAGGATGTCGGGTAGTTCATATGTTACTTCAAATCATTATTTTGAGGAGATAGCTAAGTTGTACAAGTATTTGAATAATGCGGCGAATTCTTTAGACCCAAAGCTTCAAGCTATGGGTTTAAAAATGAAAGACAAGTTTGACAAGTATTATGGGAGTTTGAATAAAGTTAATATGATGGCATTGATTGCAGTTGCATTGGATCCTACAAAGAAGTTGAATTATGTAAAGTTCTGTTTTGAACAAATCTATGATGATGAAGCAAAAATTGATGAGATGCATGATAAAGTGAAGGTCGCCTTAGAAAATTTGTATAAATCTTATGAGCGATCTTTTGTTGGCTCTTCTAGTGAAGGAAAATTTGGTGATTCAAGTGTGAGTAACAGTAGTAGTGCTTCTAATGTTGATATTGATGACAATGATTGTGAAATCGATGCTTGGCACAAAAGCTTTCTCCATGCGAAGAAAAGAGTGTTGGATGAAAACAAATCTGAGCTTGATCGGTATCTTGAAGCTGAAAGTGAAGATATCCTTAATATTGATCTTTTGATTTGGTGGAAGAGTGCTGGGTCAAAGTATAAAATTATATCTTTGATGGCTCGAGATGTTTTGTCTATTCCCATGACTACCGTTGCTTCAGAGTCGGCTTTTAGTACATCAGGACGTGTACTTGATGGCTTTCAAAGTTCTTTGACTCTTAGAGTGGTGGAAGGTTTAATTCGTACTCAAGATTGGTTGAGAGTTGTTCGCGTGCCAATTAATGTTGAAGAGTGCATCAAGAATGCGGAACAATTTGAGGCGGGTAAGTTATATATATTTCTTTCTATCTTATAATTCATTTGCATAACTATCTATTAAGTGCATGCCCTATTTAATCTCTCTCTCTCTCTCTCTCTCTCTCTCTCTCTTTTTATATAGATTTGGATTGTCTTACCAAGGACATTATCATTGGAAAATAAACTTCATTTTGTCGAAACTCCGATTTTGTGGTAAGTAAATAGACTTTATTAAATCATAACTTTTGCATGTCTCTAAAGTATGGATTCTTGTTGATTTTTCTTTATATATGAATTTTAGGTTTTTGTCAGAGATTTTGTACCACATGGAACGCAAGGCTGAAGAAGGAGAAGAAGATCGAACACATGAATGAAATTGTACTACAACTAGTTAATTGGCTAAATTGCTAGTTTGTATATTATTGGAAAATGAGAAACTTGATGTACCTTGTGGGATATGGGGATGCGAGATGGTTGAATTATATATGTGGTTGTTTTTTCAAGGGGGGTCCAAATTTTATACATGTTCCCAATGAGTTTGGTCGAAGGATGTGCTTGGTCCAGCCTTTTTGTTTCAGCAGATAACTCATCCATACTTGCTTATCTAAGGTTAATATAAAGGCACAACAATTTTTATGCAAAACAGGTTCCAATATAAACAGGGTCAACCCTGTTCCCGGACCGGAAAAACAAGGTGGGCCGGGAACAGAGTCTAATGCAAACAGGGTAGGGAACATGTTCCAAAAAATGAGAACCGGTTATAACAGGGTGGGGAACAGGGTACAGGTCTAGACCCTACCCACCCTGGACCCGATCACCCCTACTACCAGTGAGCATAATATCATCTACATAGAGCAATAACAATATGGTGTCTAAGCCATGATGAAACACAAATAATGAGGGATCAGTGGTGCTACAAGAGAACCCATGCTCAAGTAGAAAGTTACTGAATTTATCAAACTAGGCTCATGGTGCTTGACGAAGACCATACAAGGATTTCTTAAGCAGACATACATGATGAGGCTTCTGAGGATGTGTAAAACCTGGTGGCTGTTGCATATACACAGTTTCATTTAAAGTGCCATGTAGGAAGGCATTTTTAACATCAAGCTGATGGATTGGCCAATGCTTTGTCATTACCATAGAAAGAACAATTCGAATAGTAGCATGTTTAATGACAAGGCTGAAGGTCTCTGTGAAATCAATACCTTCTTCTTGATGAAACCCCTTAGCTACTAGTCTAGCTTTGAGTCTGTCAAGCTAACCATCTGCAGTATGTTTAGTTTTAAACACCCACTTGCACCCTATGACATTCATGTGATCAGTTCGAGGCACTAATTCCCATGTCTGGTTTGTGTATAAGGCATCCATTTCATCTTGCATTGCTTGATACCATCCTCTATCTGCCAGTGCAGATTTGATTGTTTTTTATTTGAGAGGAACTTTATATTCAGCCAAGCATGCATATTTAGGATTGGGTTTGACTATTCCAGACTTTAATCTGGTTTGCATAGGATGAACAGACAATATACCTTGTGTGTTGTCTAGAGAACTGCTTTGTGTTTGATCAGTATTGATCTCTGGCAGTGCTAGCATAGAATATACTGGTTCCTTAGTATGCATTTGTGGTAATTCAGTAGAGTCTGATGCATGAGTGTGGATATTCTGTATCAATCCAATATCTTGCAGATGTCCTATATGTTCATTGGACTTAGGCTGAACTTATTCTGTAGTTATAAAGTCTAGAAAGGTTACTCCATTTATCCACTGTTTGTACAAGTCTATACCTTGATGATACTCAGTTGGTAGTCTATTGGTGAAAGGAAAAATTGATTCATCAAATACCACATGACGACTGACATAGACATGTCCATTAGTGGGTAGAAGACATCAATATCCTTTATGTCTTTCACTGTATCCCAAAAATATGCATGTAAGAGATCTTGGATCAAGCTTATGTTGTGCATATGGTCTAAGGTAAGGATAACAGGCAAATCCAAAGACCCTTAAATGTGTATAGCTTGGTTTCTGTTGGTACAATTTACTGTAGGGTGAATTCATATGGAGCTTTGATGTAGGAAGCAGATTAAGGATGTAATTTGCTGTCATGAAGGCATCTACCCAGTACTTTAAGGGTACTTTGGCATGATATAGCATTGCTATTCCTAACTCGACCACATGTCGATGTTTTCTTTTAGAGAGTCTATTCTGTTCTGGTGTATAAGGACAGGAAATGTTCTGTCTAATTCCACATTATTGTAGATAACTCTGAACTTTGTTGCTAGTGAACTCACCTCCTCCATCACATTGGAAGATTTTGATCTTATGATCAAATTGATTCTCGACTTGCTTTTGAAACATGACAAAGATGTCATAAAATTTTGACTTTTGTTTCATTGGATACAACCAACTATATCGAGAAAAATTATCCACAAAAATGACATAGTATCGAAATTTCTGAAAAGACTGAACTGGTGAGGGTCCCCAAACATCACAATGTATCTTTTCTAGGGGAGTATTAGATGTATAGTCTGACATAGGAAAGGGTAAAGCTGAACTCTTAGCAATCTGGCAACTACTACATATGCTTTGAGTTCTTGAATTACATTGAATTAGGTGCTGACTCTGCAAATACTTCACTATTTTTAAACTGGTATGTGCCAGTCTCTGATGCCACAAATCTTCTCCTACTTCTTTTTGGATTTGAGTGAAGAAAACTTCTGTGACTTTAGGGTCGACTTGATACAGTCCCTTGACTTTCCTTCCTAACTTCACTGTTATATTGTTGTAGTTGTCCTTCAAATATACCCCATGTTTGCCAAAAATAAAAGAATAGGGATAATCATCTGTTAACTTTGAAACAGAAAGTAGATTTTTTTTTTTTTTCAGGGACTATCAATACATCATTTAGTGGTAAAGAGCTAGTTTTTGTATGCAATAAGCCATCACCAACACAGGAGATTGATAAACAAGAACCATCTCCTATCGTAACAGTATCAGTCCCACTATATAAAAAGCAGTATTGAAGCATACCAGGGTCTGTCTGCGGTGATATGAGCTGAGGCTCCTGTATCTGGATACCATTCAGTGCCATGAGAGTCTTCAATGTGCATTGCTGCTAGTGCAGTTGGTATTTCATCTGCTTGATATGAATTTTCAAAACGATACCAACATCGAAGTGTTGTATGTCTTGGTCTTTTACAAATTTGGCACTCTAATGGACTATTATTTGCTATTTTTGCATTTTGCATATTCAGATCAAATGCTGCACTTTGTGGTGGATATGACTTAGTGGCTTGATACTTTTGAAAAGAATTTGCATATGGTCTGAACCCCTGTCCATAGTTAGACCAGTTGTGTGACAACTTGTTAACCTGATCTTCTTGATTTAGATTCAAGTTATTCATCCTGTAATGTTGATTTCTTCCTGTCTCAACATAGTCATTACCACGATCTCTAGTATTCATTGTATGTCCTCTGCCATAGCTATATCCTCCTCGACTATTCCCTCTTTGATTTCTGAAGTTAGAGTTTTGCACAATTCCAGCAGACTTTCTTTGACCATAGTAGGCTAGATTAGGATTATATTGGTTTACAGAATATGTCTGTAGCCTAGTTTCAAATCTCTCGAGCTGAGAGATAACCTCATCATAATATGGTTGAGGTTTTAAGCAATACATTGTTGTTCTGAAACTTTCATATTCTGAACCTAATTCCTCGAGAACACCAAACATCTTGGTTATCTCATCAACAGGTTTTCCAATGGCATTAAGTTGATCACAAATGGACTTAAACTCTCAAAGATAAACATTCAATGTTCTATCTCTTTTTTGACATGCTTGCAGTTTTCCCTTTAGTTCAAATTCTTTTGCCACTGACTTTTGTGTGAAACGATTAAGGAGAGTCTGCCATACCTCATATGATGTCTCTAGCCCGATGATCAGGCTTAAAATGTTCTCAGATACTGCTCCACTTATCCAAGATGAGATTAACTTATCAGTCTTCATCCAATCTGTATGATCAGGATTCACCACTTCTGTTTCATTACCTTCAATCTCGACCTGCATCATTTGAGCTGGTGGTGGTGTTTCGCCATTTATGAATCCAAAGAGATCCTGACTTCGCAAGAACCTATGAAACTGTGCTTGCCAAAGTAGGAAATTATCTTCAGCTAATTTTATGGTAACAAAGTTGGCTATATTGACATGGATTGGAAATGGATATTTCTATATCCTTGCTGCCATTCTATATTTCCAGAAGTTTTTGAAGATATGCTTTCTCGACTACTATCAAATAGATTCCAAACTCTGCTCTTAAACTTCTTGATGTCGTCTGGATCACACAGGCTCTATAAGACTTCGAGCAATATAGTAGAGGAAGCTAGAGCTCTCAGGAAAGCTCTGATACCATGTGAAGAAACGAAGAACAAAACACAAGATGTAGAAGAAAGATTTCTGTATTTCTTGAATCAAAGAACCAAAACATACATTCAACTGAGAGCTTTTCATTTCTGCTCTACAATACTCTCGTCGTCTCTCTTTCTGTACTATCTCTTCTCTGTATTCGATCTACACAAAGAAAAAATAGAGTACCTTACAAGAGACTCGAGGAAGAAGACGATCAAAATGAACAAACTCCACACCGGCTTAACAACTTCAGTTTTATATCTAACAAAATAACCGCCCTAATGTATTAGAACACGTGTGTTTACTTTTGAAGTCTTCAAGCTCTACTAACACGTGTGGTGAAAAACAGACTCTCTCTTCATGTTGGTCTTGGATTCACTATCTTCAATACTTCTTCCTTATAGCCATGAGCACAGCATTAGTCGTCACAAGCACAGCATCAGCAGAGCATCAGCATTCACGAACTTCTTTTTCAGCTTCTTTTTCCTTATGCATTGCCACGGATCCTGTCTTCAATTCACTATCTTTAACAAACAACCCTTCAATTTTGATGCCACCCAAAGTGGGTAGACAGTTGAAGCTGTATTTGTCGATCACCGATATTACAATCGGGCACATGCTAGCACAAGAAAATAATGAGGGGAAAGAGCAAGCAATTTATTATTTGAGTCGAATACTGAACGATGTGGAGACAAGATACACAACTATTGAGAAACTGTGCTTATTATTATATCATGATTGTACTAAGTTACGTCATTATATGCTGCCAATTATGGTACATGTAATATGTAAAATGGACGTATCAAAAACATGTTAACTCAACCAATAGTAAAAGGTCGAATTGCCAAATTGGCATTTACACTCTCAGAAATTAGCCTGGTATACATCTCACTTAGGGCGGTAAAGGCACAAATAGTAGCATATTTTATTACAGAATGTCTAGGCATCCAAAATGAAGATCGTATAGAAGGGTATATCCAAGTAGTTCCTTGGACCTTGTATTTTGCTGGGTTAGCAGAAGTTGGAATTTTAGTAGTTTCTCCTCATGGGCATAAAACCAAAATGATATTTAAGCTTGACTTTAGCTGTCAAACAATCAAGCTGAATATGAGGCATTAATTGTTGGTTTAAATATTTTGGCTATCATGAAGGCACAATTCATCAAGGTAATAGGTGACTCCCAATTAGTTATAAAACAATTGTCCGGAGAATACTAGTGCTTCAATGAAAATATCATTTCTCATCATACGTTAGCCAAATGTCTCTTGGACCATTTTGACTATTTCGAGTTATGTCAAGAGGAATCAAAATGAGGAAACCAATGAGTTAGCTCATTTGGCATACGGTTACAAAATATCTAAAGAATTAGCAGATCATATTATTACCCAAGTAAGGACATTGCCTTCGATTGATAATAGAATCATCTTGATTCAAGATACACAAGCACTAGGTAAAGATGCGGTGAGCCAAGAATGGAGAACTCCATTTATTGAGTATTTGAAGAATCGTGTTGCCAATGATAAAAAATTTAAAAGAAAATGTGGCATCCGAAAAATTTTGTTGACCTTTAGATGCGCGATGGTCTGTAGCTAAGTGATGGAAGTATCATTCGGACGATGTTATTGGTGCCATTTACGGATATTGATTTGTATTATTGTTGGACCGATACGCTGCTTTCAGTAATGGTCCGACCGTCAAAAATTATCCCTATGTAACATCACGACTGAGACCCTCTTCCACCTACATTCGTACCCTACGAATCGAACCTCCTATGTACATTGCCGCTGTCCCGTATAGTCACGTAAGTAAATATATTTCAGCCCACGCACTTACTGAAATTAAGAATTTAATTTTTGGAGAAGTTGGATCGTGCACGAGGACCCTGCACGCCTCTCCATTTTGTGAATCGGCAAGTGAAGCGACGAATTTGAATCACCATACAATATTGTCGGGTTCTTCCCCTACGCAAGAATTTTAGTCATGAACAAGTACATTTGATGGATTGAATGAAAGGAAAATGGCTGGATCATGAAGACCATGGGATCGACAATGCTCCATGCATGTTATTCCTTCAAGAGTCAATAAACTTGGAGAGGTTGACTTCCCTGCCACGTTCACTGCATGGAGATGGGTCGGCCAGCAAAAGCCACGCAACCGAGACCTCATGCCAGCGGGGAATTCAAGCGAGGACAGCTGCACGAAGGGGCAGTCGTCGAGGCCCATGTGGCCAGAGGAGATGGACACGTTTCCTCCACTTGCCACGTTCACCAGCTGGCTTCGTTGGATGATGCCACCAAATGATCTGCATGCAGTAATTAGATTAAATTAAAGAATTGAAAGAGCAAAGTGCTCGTGTGTTTGAGGGAGAGGAGAGGGAGGAACGGAGCGAAATAACCAGTGAGCGAGAGAGTTCGAGCGAGCAATCTGCGAGAGAGGGCAACGAAGGAAGAGGGAAAGGAGACCGCCCTCCGTCCGTGCTCGTGCGAGCTGCCACCGTCGCGTCTTCGCCGCCGTTGAGCCGCGTTCGAAGACCCACGAGCTTTCTATTTTGTTGTCAATTGAGCTTAGGAGTGAGGCAAGTAGAAGTTCATCAATCTATGTTGTGCATGTTGTGATTGTCTTGAGTAATGCAAATAGATTTGAGAAATGTCGGGATGAAGGTTGAATATTGAATTGTTGGTGATGAAAGTGAATTTGGAACTAAGAAGCCAAGAGAATACTTTGGCATTTCTATGTGTTCTTTTAGAGTCTTCTGATCTAGAATCATAACAATAGATTTTATGAACTCTAGAAGTAAATTAGACAAGGTATAGGTATGAGATTTTCTTGAATTTATGCTGTCCAGAGTAAATCATACGTAGTCAGTGGCTACGATGCTTGTTTTTAGAAGTTTTAATGTGAATTCAGCTTTTATTTCTTCATGAGAGTTATGTGGAATTGTCTAGATTGTAACATGTATTCACCTTAGGTTTTCTGTATTGGTATAATGAATACAAAATCGATTTCAGTGTGTGTTGTTTGCTGTTCGTGAGTAAAACAAGAAGAAAATTCTGTGTATAGTAAAATTCTTATAGAATTTTTGGGAATTAGTTTGAGCAGTATGTTTTTAGCGAAAGCGTGACATGCATTTGTACGTACATTATTAAGTTTGTATTTTAGTCAAAGAGGTTAAGAGGCGTTACGTTATTGTCATTAAAATTTTGGTGGTTCTTGTTTTTAAATTACTTGAGTATACTTCCGAAACTGAGTGCATCTTAGTTATCATGTAGCAAGTGAAAGTCCATTAACCTATATCATGTTGTGCCGTGATTGTCTAGTGGAGTGCAATATGGTTGGAGATATTTGGGTTGTGACGTCGGATGCTGGATTTTTTTTTAAAATGAGTAGAGGTGGCCCTCCATAAATTGGTAAACTGATTTGTAGAGAAACCGTATGACCTTTGGTGATTCCGTGAATTTTCTGTAATTATCTAGTTAGAATTGGACTTCAAACTCCTAATTAAAGTTGTAGGACACATCCTCATGAACAACATATCAAAAATTCAGAATAAATGAAAAAGGAATGACCGCCGAAACGATTTTTCTATGGAAACACCAAATCTGGAAATTTTACAGAATATTAGCTAGGAATATCGAAATTTTTTTCCTCGGTACGTAAGGAATCTGACTTGGTATTCTTCATAAAACTTTTCCTTTAGGTCTCATGGATAACGTGTCAAAATTTCATAATTTTCTGAGTTCATTTAGGGGTTATTCCAAAATTTTCATTAAAACTGCACATTTTGGTTTTTAAGCTGTTTTACTCCGACTTTGCTCAACTGATTTCAAAAGTGAATGCATCTTGGGTTGTTATGTGACATGATGATACTGGCATTGGCATATCATGCAATATTGAGATGTGATGAGACTCAAGAGACATTTTGTCATTGCATTGAAAAGTGTTTTTGGAAATTAAGATGTTAATTGTTGCCGTTGGGCCCTCGGGTCAACGATGCCCCGGGAGTCGGGATGCCCAGAGGTTCGAATGAGTCGATGCCCTTTGGATGCCTGGTTGTATTATGAATACATGCCCAGAGGTTTACCCCGGGAGTGTCGAGATGCCCGGTTGTATTATGATACATGCCCGGAGGGTGAGGGTTGTATTATGATGCATGCTCGGAGGTTAGGGGTAACCATGTCTATGGTCCCCAGTGATTCCTCGTGATGCCAGGTGGGGTGCGAGATGCCTGGAGGTGTGTGCCGGATGCCTAGTTGTATTTTGAATACATGCCCGGAGGCTTTCGCGATGCCAGGTTGGGTGCGAAATCCCAGAAGGACGCAAACATTGGTCCTCTGGGGGGATAAAACTGTTTGAATGATAAAATGGATGATTCTACTAAGAGTGAGTGTGGTCTGGTTATAGGACTAAATTGCATGGCATGGAATGAGACGTGTCATAACAGTTTGGCCCTATGATCGGGACTGGTGTAACTGGACATGATGTATTTTAAGGGTTCAATCGAAATTGTACTTGCCATTGCATTGAAGGATTTCATGATTTTGATGCATACTTATCCTCTGACTACCTGTTTCTGTCTATATTGCATGAATATGGATATTAATAGTAATGATTGATATAGCTGGATGAATCTTTTACTGCTGAGTGGTTGTACTCACCCCGTTTGGGGACTAACATTTCAGACTAGACAAGATACCTCTGCTACCACCGCCACTAGCAAATGGACCGAGTGGTAGGATAAGACCGCGAGAAGGAGGACAGCAGAGGAAGGAACTTTTGGACCCCGACACTGATCGATGGACTTTAAGTATACAGCTGTTGGAAAATATGTCAGTCATCTTTTGAAATATAGCCGAGTATAGAAAACTACGCCATTTTGGTGTATCGACGAATGATGTCCATCTGATTTAAGTAAATAAAAGTGTTCGGCTTTTAACTTATAAAATGTTCAGTTGGTGTGCACTGTTTTATGAATATAGGGAAGGAAGTTGTTGGATACGCTTCCACCATATACATTGCGCAGGGACCGATCTAAAAGATATAAACCCCCAGGACTGATAGACCTTCAGGTCAAGCAATAAGAAGGTAAGTGAACTGTGGCGACCCCAATGGATCGGGGGCCGTTTTGGGGGTGTCACAGAAAAGCAATTAAATATTTGTTGATTGGCAATGATTTATGCCAAAAAATATAGACGGTTAGTCACTGAAGTGTTTAGGGAAACACGAGTTTATGTTTATAATGATCAAAGTACATGAAGGAATATATGGTGCACATCAAGCTGGGGTCAAGATGAAATAGTTGTTGCATCGACATGGTTATTTCTGGCCAACCATCACTTAGGTTTGCATCAACTACGCCAAGGAATGTGAAACATTTCAAAAGCATGGCCCTGTTCAATATGTGCTAGCCTCGGTAACAAAACCCATAATTAAACTTTAAACATTTAGAGGATAGGCAATGGATATAATTGGGAAAACATATCATCTCTCATCTAAAAAGCATAGTTTTATCTTAGTAGCCATGGATTATTTTACAAAATAGGTTGAGGCTGCATCATATAAAATTATTACAAGAACATATCATCCATAGGTTTGGCATCCTAGAACCTATAATAAGGAATTCTTCCAAAAATTCCGAACCTAATCTTTTTTAAAAAGTGCATACAGTCTTTTTGTGTTTATTTCCCTTTTTCGCCCCCATGTCGCCACTTCAGAGCTGTGGTTTTGGCCTAGGGACAGTAGTTACTAATCGTGAGGTGTTGGAGTTTACTAAGTCAAGAGGGATTAAGATGATCCACTCGATGCCTTATTATGCTTAAGCCAATGGCCAGGCCAAAGCTTTCAATAAAATAATTATTAACCTAATTAAGAAGCATTTGGAGGAAAACCCAAGGGAGTGCGATTCTTTATTATGAACAGTATTATGAGCCTATCGAACATCTAAGAGATCCGCGATTGGGGTTAACCTATATATGTTGACATATGGCCAGAACGTTGTACTACCTTTTGAGATTACTGTATAGTCATTAAGGGTAAGACTTCAGGGAGAACTAGGCAAAGAATAATTTGATGAATTTACGTATAGCAATATTGATGAATTATGCGAGAGCAGGGCTGCCATTTTAGAGAAATTGGTCCTTCAAAAGAACAGAGCTGCAAAAGCCTATAATAAGCATATAAAAGAGAAACAGGTTGACATTGGTGACAATATGGAAAACTATTTTACTAACAAAAGCCCTAAGGTTTCAAGATCAATCGAGCAAAAAAATCCACATGAAAAAAATAATGCCCATATCAGGCTCAAAGAGGAAAATTTCGAATTTTTTCCATAAAAATAAATTGGGTTCTACAATCATATATGATTGGCTCTGATACCACATGTAAAATATTTATTCACATAAACAACTAATCAATCAAGAAAAAAAAAAAACGGATCCATATATGATTGTAAAACACCGATATTAATAAACACGGCGGAATTAAAGTGTACCTGTTTGAGCCATTACTTCACTTGAAGAAAAGTAGATCACTCTGATAATCAGGGATCTATCGGAATGTCAGATCTTCCTCTCTATGACCTATTTCGATATAGCAGCTTTCAATGGGATTAAAGCAACTGATAGGTGTAACCTACCCTTTTATAGGCTAGAGAGGGGACCTAGCAAACCCTAATCAATAGCGTGTCAACTGGGCCCTTCCCATTACGGGCTTCAGTTAAATACAATTGCCTACACTTTGCTGCTCAACTAGACCCGTTATCAATAGATGCCAATACCTAATTCAATAAGATTACTGTAGGGTTTATCAAATATTGGAATCATTAACCCGATTATTTAAAATAGAAAATCAATTAATTAATGTAAGCCCATATTATAGGAAATTTCCAACAAATCATTCAAATCCTTGATACCTTTTGACATCGATGACGAAATAGGTAAGGCGAGACTCAAGGAGTTTGTTCCTTTGGATTAGTGAGTCACTGGCTTTCTCCAAATCACACATAACCTCGAATATGGTTCGGCACTCCCTTTCCAAGCCTTCTAGGATGGCAACTTGGGGCTAAATTGTAAGAGTTTTCCTAGTGTGGACTACATTAATTGATATTGTAATTTACCGTTTAACGTTTACTGTTTTACGGGGATTGGTCTAAGGTGAGATAGAAAGTTTCTTAATTAGTCTAATATGGGCAGGCTAGTGTGGGCCGAGTTGAGCCTGGCCCGTAATGAGGGGGTCTGGCTGGAAACTCTATAAATAGTGCTTAAGTCTCTCTTCTAACCCTAATTCTCACATGTATCCTCACCTAAAGGGCGTTTACCTAACGCTAAACGTGAGGAGGGCCGCTCATTAAGCCAGTGATACGGAGGGCAATAGAGGAGAAGGACTTGATATGTGAATCCCCTTGATATGTGGGAAATCCCTTTTCTGCTTCCGCTTTATATTTGATGGATCCCAAAACAGGTGCGTTAATCTTTCTACTCATTCATGCATGTTCTTGTTCTGGTTATGGAGATCTTGGGATTGCGTAATTTGCATCCAACATGTGGTATCAGAGCAACCATAACCCTAGAACTCGAACGCATAAAGTTTTTGCCCTAATTTGTGATTTTCGAGATTTTTTGTTCAATAAAAATAAAATAAAATCACAAATTCGGACTAAGCTCGACGAGAAGAGCAAGACGGTCGGCGGCGCGTCGCCGGGGGAGGCCTCACGCGCCCCCACGCGCTGCCAAGGCATCGGAGACGCGCCCCACGCGCCCTCACGCGCGTCCACGCGCGGGACGCGGCTCGCGCGTGTGCTCCATGTGCCGCGCACTCAGGCGGCGCGTGCAGGCGCGTGGAGCGTTGGATCGGCGCGTGGTCGGCGGCGTTGGACTCGTATCTTCATCCTCTATCTTGTGGTATGTTTATTTTATATGTTTGATGATTTTATGGATATGAAAATAAATACAAAGCCCTAAATACGTGTATTTTTAGTGTATTTTCACGTATTTTTCTGTGATTTTCGAAATACAAGTGTTGGGTTACTGATATGTTATCACATGAACATTATAATGGTGTGATTCATTAATAAAAATTAATTTTTATTGTGAATTGAAGTTGGGTTAATGAGATAGAACCATTATGGGATAGTAATTGAACTATGTATTGAGGTAATGAGAAACACTAAAAGGTTATGAAACTTATATTGCTCATGTATACTCATTAACCTGCATCTTGATGCATTTTTGTTTCTTTGTGATAACCTTTTATGATGGACGTTTTAAGAACTTGTGACTAAATTGATTATGTTACTTAACACATCTGCTGAATGTGAGTAATGCATGTCAATTAAATTATTAAATGATGTTCCTAAAATCATCTGGTCACTGGTTAATGTCTATCAAGTTGAACCTTTTATTTATTAATGGTTCTCTGGGTTTGACTCAATTAATAGGCCACTGGTTGATTACAATGATAATTTGTTACTTAAAAAAATTTGGCTAATATATTAGCTGTTGGCCTTAGAGTCATGTTTTGCCTTATGAAATTCATGAGTAATAGTGGATTAGCTATCAGGCTTGTCGATCTGGGGTATCATGTATTGCTATTGATGTTAACTTGTGATAGATCCTCTGAATCAACTATCTTCTTTATGTTGTTATAGTAATATGTTATCTGGGTGCACAAGAGACGTTTTCTTCTATGTTATGTGAAGTTTCTTGTGTTACTGTGTTCCGTGATCTCATTGGAGTCTATCTTTCATATCATTTATATATATCTATATAATGAAGATTTTATTAATGAACAAAGCAATGTAATTAGCATAATATGTGATTTTGGTGATTTGCTGCCCCTATCACTAAAGTTAAAATCACATGTATATGGTGTATGTGAGGAGTAAAACTTATATCCCTAGTATGAGAGAGTTTCAAGGATTCAATTGAGTAGTGACCGCCAAAGTGGCATGCTTGATTGGGTTTGAGAAATTTCGGTCTCGTATATTGATTGGGATGTCTCCTGGTCTAATGTGTAGTCATACTCCCAAAGGAGGTGATTGTGTATCAGTTCATGGAGGGATACATGATGGTATGGTGGAGGAGTGACTGATCCTAGTGGTTCATATGCCCAAAGGTGATGAATTCACGAAGAGTGGAATAAATTCTCATAACCGCTATCATGTGGGGAGTGTACAATTGCATGTCATGTATTCTGCCCAAAGGTGATTATATGATTTTGCATGTAACTCTTTGGATGTGTACTTGTACGTCAAGTTACACAGTGCTCACATGATGTTAATTATATACATTGCTTGTTATTTTAGTCACTTTTTCTGTAATTAATAACTCCACTGTTATTGAGGTTTTTACTGCTTCAAATTTGGACATATGATTTATTGCTTGAGAATGCAATAAAATTTGCTTACTGTCCATGAAGCATTCCATTCTGGAACACTTGAAAAGAGGTTTGCCTGCGGACTGCACTGCTATAATATGATGGAAGCCTTAGTTGCTTGAAATTATGTTTTGTATAATATTGAAATTAGGACATATCTGCAAAGATTATGTTTAAGTCCTAATGTCATATGCATCTCGTATATGGTTTAAAGATTGTTTCCAAAAGTTTTTTTTATTTAAGGAAAATGACCGAGATAAAGAATAAACTGGTTAAAATTAGTCTTGAAGGTTGTCAGGCTTAATTGCAGCGGTAAGTATTTTGGCAAGTATGACAATATTGAATTGCTTAAAGGGTCATTTGTCAAATACTTGGTATATTATGGGGTGGTAATTTAATTACTATACCTAAAAATCCTGACAAAAAGATTTGCCAAAAGGCATAATTGCACCATAATTAACATGGTAATGAGTAAGACTAAATTATTGGTCTACTGTGGGTTGATATTTTGAAAGCAATTTTTTCACATACAAAACGTATTTCTTATCAAAGTTGTTTCATAAACTTCTTTTGAGTTATAGACTGGTTGTAAATTGATTGAATCATATTAAATTTAGAAGTGTCATGTAGGAGTGAGGTTATCTAATCCAATATTAAGTACGTTGGAATTTAGATCCACTCGATATTATTTTGTATTTTATTTAGATTGTTAAAGGGGTATTTATTTTATGACCCTAAAGAAGGTACAAGAATTATGGAATCACATATTCTAAAGTTTTTTTAAATCGACGTAATTGTAGATGATAGCTGCTCTTAGACTATTAAAGATAATAGTATGATGGGGGTTACTGTGTTTTTGTCTTTACCTATACAAATAATTATGGAATCTCCTGTACCATAGACTAAACTTGTTGGGGTTTAAGATACTATTCTTGATATAGTTTATAATGAAATTTCTTAAACCTCTCAAGTGCAGAATGAAGTGGTTGCAGCTTTATTAAAGAGATTTGTTAGGGAAAGACGATCAGTTATACCATCAGACTATATAGTCTATTTGTGAGAGCATGATTACAATATCCATTACATGGTTGTTTTATCAACTTATATAAATGTCGTTTCTTGTTCTTAATTAAGTATGTGATTAGATGCCATAAAAAAGATAATAATTTTTTCACTCTGAAAGAGGGGTGGATAGTTAGTGAAGAAATAATTATTTCTTTATAGATTCTTTCAGAGTGAACGTGGCATTGATAATTTAATTTTTATATGGAGTTACGCCAAATAGATACAAAATCTATATAGTGCAATCGAAATATTTTGCAGCAAATTCAAGTAAATTTGTGTGTAGACTGAAAAGTCTTAATTCATGGTCTTAAGCAAGTTTCAAGGCAATATTATTAAAGTTTCATAGTGTTGTTATTTTGTTCAATTGGGAACAAAGTAATTCAATATACTGCAAGGTCAGTGGGAGGAAATTTATTTTTTCTCATACACTATGTACATGATATTTTGTTTACAAGTAATGACATTGAGGCATCTTTTATCCTTTGTACTGAGGTCTGTAAGGATTGTTTTTATCATTCTTATATTAAATTTTCTCGGAGGATATTTGCTTATTGTATATTGGAAATATTCAATATACATCATTGCAAGCCAGGAATTGCTCCTGTTGTTAAGGGTGATGGATTGAATCTATCACACTATCCTTATTTAGATATTGAGAAAATCTAATTAGAGGGTGTACCTTGTGTTAGTGCTCGAATTTGCACTAGACCAAATATCGTTTTTGCGACGGGACTTCTAGGCAGACATCAATCAAATTCAGGACGCGATTATTGCGTTGCTGCCAATAAGGTTTTTAGGTACTTAAAGAGGATAGAAGATTATATCTTAATATGTGGATATATTCAATTCTTGCAGTTAGTAGGGTATTTAGATCTAAACTTTGCTGGCTGTTATGATGACATGAGATCAATAACAGAATACATATTTATGTTAGTAGGAAGTGCAGTAAATAAAGTTCTATGCAGTGTTAATAACATTCTTTTAAGCTGTTACTTGGGCTATTAAGCTCTAGAACCTCATAAAGGAGTTGATCGTTTTAACTTTATGGATAGACCTATACGGTTGTATTGAGATAACAAATTTGTAGTATTATTTATTTACTACAGAGGTCTCAAAGGGGTCTAAATATATGGTGGTCAAAATTTTTGACCAAAATGAAACGGTACAGAAAGGTGACGTTTTAATATAACATATTTCCATAGATGATATGGTAGTAGATCCACTAACTAAAGGTCTACGCCCATGTGTATTTTCAGCGACATGTCATTAGCATGGGCCTAGGAGCATCATGAGATGCTGTTGTTTAGTGTGAGCTATTTTGGCTTTACTCTGATAAAGGTTTCATCTGTGTTCGTTACATTTTGTAACGGTTTGATATGTATCAATTTTTGCATTCAATAAAGTATTTTTGAATGTGTTGTTATTATGTTGAATACATATTGATAAAGTCTCAAGGTACTGTATAAACCTTGAGTGAAGGCTAGGGGCATCCGGTTATTAGCCTTGTCTATATGTCTTGTTATACATAAAGAAAGGTTAACCGTAAGGATAAGACATATGTGGGTTCATGGAACCATAAAGACATTCTCTAGTGGCACAAGTTTTTTGTGACGCTTAAGGTAAGAAAATGGACATTCTCTAGTGGCACAAATTTTTGTGACGCTTAAGGTAAAAGAATGGTGACTGACAAATGAGATCTCTTTATGAGAAATATTGTCCATTTGACATACTACCATATTGGATCCATATCAATAGAGTTAAGAACATTCGTGACCATGGAAGGCTCTATGTGTATACATGCAGTTACCGCCATGATTCGGTGTTTGAGACTTTATGGGATAGGATTGACTATTAAGAATCATCTCTAGACCAATGTGCGCACATACAGTACGATTTCAATTAATATAATCCAAGTGGGAGAATGTAAGAGTTTTCCTAATGTGGACTACATTAATTGATATTGTAATTTACCGTTTAACATTTACCATTTTACGGGGAATGGTCTAAGGTGAGATAGAATATTTCTTAATTAGTCTAATATGGGCTGGCTAGTGTGGGCCGAGTTGAGCCTGGCCTGTAATGAGGGGGTCTGGCTGGAAACTCTATAAATAGTGCTCAAGTCTCTCTTCTAACCCTAATTCTCACATGTATCCTCATCTAAAGGGCGTTTACCTAATGCTAAACGTGAGGAGGGCCACTCATTGAGCTAGTGATACGGAGGGCAATAGAGGAGAATGACTTGATGCGTGAATCCCCTTGATATGTGGGAAATCCATTTTCTGCTTCCGCTTTATATTTGATGGATCCCAAAACAGGTGCGTTAATCTTTCTACTCATTCATGCATGTTCTTGTTCTGGTTATGGAGATCTTGGGATTGCGTAATTTGCATCCAACATAAATAAGATTGTTGATCTAATTGATAAGGGCACTAATGTCCTTAATCGGGGGGTTAACCAGCTTTAAGGTATTTGTTTGCACCGTCTTGTCCTGTGTGGCTTCTATCCTCTCCAACGGATTTAGATCCTTTTCCAAGTCCTTCACCCTAGCTATCACGAAGTCGTAAAGACGCAAGAATTGGGTGTGCATGATGTCGGACGAATTTCAGGTGTTCACCAGTTCATCATTTATTATTTCTACACACCCTATTTCTTCTTACTTGCACTAGTGTGCATGCTTCGCGCCCATGCAAGTTGATGGTAGACTAGTCAGCCTAGTAAGATGCGGGGTCATGACTAAAGGTGATCATGAATTCCTCGTATCTACATAGAAAAGGATGGTCATTGGAGACATAGCTGGGCCGGCACTGTGAGGTCAGTCTTCGAATGGCCTCAATAGTCTTTGGTTGTTTAGGGATTACAGTCAAAATCAACATCAATTTAGCAAGTAGATCCCTCCACAGAGTGAGGAAATTGTCACTTGGGGAAGAAGAAGGAGAGGAGGAACGACCCGCCTTAGCTTTGAAGCATGGAATAAAGCAGAATGATTTGAAGGTTTAAGTGTATAAATGAATGGGTTCATCCCGTGCGCAATCCTTTTTATGAAGATGAATAGCGGGGATTCAAAAAGATGCAATTTTGAAACTAATCATCAAAATGGATTTCTTGGGAAAATGCGATGCCTATTGATGAATCTAAAGAATTTGAAGTGTCGCGAATATTGGACATTGATACGAATTGGTATTATGAAGTTATTTAAAAAGCACAAACATTAATTAATGTTTGCCTATTTGAACGAGCCTGTAAGTTTGTCTTTTAAGTAGCCTAAAATATTAAAGACCAGACTATCATTCATTTGCCGCCATATTTACAAGAGAATAGTACATACGAAGGCTTATTTATCTAAACCTACGTGACGCCTAAATCTCGAAACAAAATCAGTCGAGTGTCTTTTTATGTCCCTATCCTCCTTGGTAGCTTAGTGATAGGCGAGATATTTGCCCTCCATAGTCGATATGCCGAGTGAGTCTTGGAACAACAAGTCTCCTCTAAGTCCATAAGAGCTTCTGGACAGGCCTTGATTCTGTTTTCATGACTTGTAATTATCTGTTAATAAATGGTGACCTCCTCTTCGGGGATGGTCGATAAATTGGAGAGCTCATAGGGTGCACTGGTGTTAGGACTCCATACTTGAACTTCTGCCAGCTTCTTGGCTACATCATCTCTGGAGGCCAACGTCCCCTCCACCATCTTATGCGTGTCATCCCTAATCTTGCACCACCAGTCATGAACCCTCTAAAGTCGTCAACTGAAGTCATCATCTTCTTGTGTTCTTCCAGCTTGTGGTAAGAAATGGTGGTCTTCTAGTTCTTGATGAACAAGTTTAGTGCCTTGTAGAAAAAGAGGAGGAACTTGCAGTAGTCTACGCTAAAGCGAAGTGTGGGAGGCAGTGAAGGAATCGTAATTTCTGTATATTATCTTGTGATTTCTCTTGTACATAATGTATATATAAAGATATTACAAGAGCCCTAAATTATGGATGATTGAGGATGCTTAAGGCAAGCAAAGAAAATACGGGAACAATATCAACAATATCTTAAATTAGATACAAAAAATAAGATTGCTGACTAGGAACGTTATCAGGCAGGTAAGTAGGCTCGCCGTTATAAACGAGGTTGACAACATCTACGAGATTCTTTGGATATTCAAGCAAGAACACGAAGGTCAGAACGAGCTTCGCAATCAACTTTCTCCAGAGATTCGATAAACCACCCTCGAAGAACAGAATGCTGAAAGAAGAGGAAGACGAGCTTGCCATGGTTGCTGAAATTAGGAAAGCTTCGGGAAGTTTCAGCTAAAACCCTGAATGATCAAAACTTTGAGCTAATGAGGAGTTTTGCAAGCACTTGCCAGGGTTTATATAATAGAGGAAAGAGTTCAAAAGTCGAAATTGATAATTCGCCGGAGTGAACGTACAAGATTAGGTAGGCATATCATGGTCAAAGGAGAGACGAAAACCCCACAAGTAATGCGCACTTATTATTGCAAGGTTATTATGGGAACAAAATGATATTGAGAAGCTGCCGGTCAATGGTAATACCCATCTACTATGTTACGCGTGTCTCAAGATCTTTATTATGATGAAGAGTACTGAGACAAGGCGTGGATTAAAGTGTCAGTACAACCTATTGAGATTGAATTTCCAATCATCATAAAATATGCCTCGGATACGGTGAAAGTTATTTGCTGAAGATCACAAATGGAGAGATATTATAGCTATAGATAAGAAGCATACAACAGATAGACGTGGGCTAGGAATGACATCAACAAGTAACACATATCAAAAGAAAGATCATACATCAAAGGTATATACATGACGATTATTCTGTGAAAAAAAAAAATATATCAAAATGGAATAATGTGCAGCCTAGAACATCACATGAAGTATTGCCGAAGCTCCAAAATGAAGTCATTGGACTTTAATTCCTTATCACAATTGGCTTCAAAGAGTTTGTCTTTTTGGGCACGATCATTAGAAAGTTCCTGCGTCATCGACTTGCAAGTGGGTTTAAGCTCAGAGATCACTTGACATAGATTGAGCAAAGCATGTAATGAGATGTTAGTATTGCAACGATATGCATCATGAAGTTTGTATGATTATGCTAGCTCCTTCTCTTTGAGAAATAACGCCTCTTCTTGCTCCTCGACAGCACTAGTAGACCTTATATTTGCTTTATAAGCCTCTAGGACAGAGTTGAAGAAAGTAAAAAACTCATTAATGGCAAACTCCAGGGCATGACATGGTAAGGGATAAGGCAAGTTAGTCAAATATGCAAACTAGGACTTAATCTCGTTCTCGGTCTCAAGAACCTCACACATAGTGTCATACCATTCTTGCAATAAATTATGAAGATTGACCCATTCATTCTGGATTTCATCACAGTCGATCGATGGAAGAGTTGTTCATCCTAAAGGTATAAACACCATTGACAGCTAGTATGCCAAAGAATGAGTATTTTGAATAGATTGTGATTGACGCATTAAATCATGAATGTACTCATTAAGCGAAAATGAACTCCTTACAGGTGTTGAAAGTGTATCTGAATGGTAAGGATTTGGTACTCCGAGCCTCTGGAAAGGATATAATTTTACCATTGGACACTAAGTTTTTTTTTTTTTTTGATGACCCGAGAACCCCCATACAGCCGGTAGCCGGTGAGGTAAATTCGGTGTGACGCTAGCGGATGACCCACCACCTCGACATCACACTTAAAACAACATGCGCCTCCATTGGGTTTCAAACCCCTCACCTTTGGAAAATGATCAATGGAGCTCTTATCCAGCGGAGCCACCACGGCCGGTGATGACACTGAGTAATTTTTTATATCACTAAACTTGGTTTATATGGAAAAATGAGTCCTCCCACCATTGATTGAAGATTTCGGAGCTATGTGGAACCCTAAAGTGATTAAAGAATTTGAACTTCTTTAAGATATGCTAGGTAATCTAATTGTAACACATAGCGGCAATCTTCTCTTCAGCCAAGACAATAAGGGCCCATTTGGTTTAGCTTCCCTAAGGGGCTTTGAGGGCCCAAAGCCCCTTGAGAAAAATATTTTGTGTTTGGGAGTCACTTTTGAAAGCTCATTGGGCAAATATCAGCATCCCCAATGCTAAAAGCCCAATGCAGCTGAGGTGCTTTGAGCATTCGGCATTCTCCCAATGTAAGTTCCACTTGTTCATGCATCACTACTGTTCATCTTCTTCCTCACGACTTCGAGTTCTCCGTTGGCCCCGCCGCCGCCTCCGTCGTCAACGCCGCCTTCCTTTTCTACGACAGATCCATCCCCTTCGACGAGCACAAGCAACACCGCGTTCACTCCCTACTTCTGCGCTCCGACTCCTTCGGCTCATGCAAACTAAGCCTCAGGCCGCCAGATTTGGCCGTCTAGAGGCCAGATCTAACAGTCCAAAGGCTAGATCTAGCCTTGACCCCCCCCCACCTCGACCAACCCAACGGCCCTCCCGCCCCACCGTTCGGGACACCCCGACTTCGAGTTCTCCATTGGCCCCGCCGCCACCTCCGCCTCCACCGTCGACGCCTTCCTCTTCTGCAGCAGATCCATCCCTTTCGACAAGCGCGGGCAGCACTGCGTTGACTCCTCGCTTTTGCACTCCGACTTCTTTGGCTCACGCGAATTAGGCCTTAGGCCGCTAGATCTGGCCGCTAGCATTGTCTACAGTTGCAGACCTCAGGCGGCCGGTGGTTAGCGGGCCACCAGATTTAACTTTCAAATAAAATAAAATAAAATAAGCAAAAAGCCCATTACAAATGTGAGTTTTGCCAAACGGTATTTATACTAAGTAACCTTTCAATGCTACAATTTACCAAACAGTATAACATTTTGGAAAATCCATTTACATCAAAGGTATTTGCATTCTCCCAATGGCATTTCCCAAAAACCGAACCAAACGAGCCCTAAGAAAATTCATGGAATATACTATGGGCATAGGCATACCTTGACTCAGCCCAAATTGACGAGCACAATAAGGGGATTGTAAGTTTCAAAGCTCGATGTATACTACTCCCCGAAATGGAAATCCAGCATGAAGTCATTAGGGATGAGAACGCTCATCCAAAATGTAAACATATCATGTTGGGCTGAGGTAGGACTGCATGCGAAGTCAACACTGAACCTATAGAAAGTAAAGCATCTAAAGAAATAAGACAGCTGAGGAAACACTCGAAGACTGAGAATCCTTTAGGAGTTGGGAGAAATATACTACAGAATTGCTAAAGACCAAACTCATTCTTAGCCAGCGTCTCATGCGCCTCACTCAAGTGAATTGGAGTGATTTTGCCTTCAGGAAATAATTGGGAAAAGTATGCACATAGCCATCCATACATAATCCATAAAGGACCAAAGAATGGCACAGGATGAGTACTGAATAGAGAAGATATGCGTCGGCGAGGCCTTTGTACCATGCACCAAGCATCGTACAGTCAAGACCAACATTGATGCAATTAGAAAGTGCATATGCTATATCAATAAATTCTTGAGACACAGAAGCAGTGGGCAAACAAAATATATAACAGCAAAACCAATATAACAGGAATTTTACATGCTCTTAGGAGGAAATAGGTCCAATCGACCTGGTAACTTTGTCCATAAAGTCATCAAATAGTAAGTCAATAAATGAAAAGTGCCATAAAAATCTAGACAAGTATGTGGCCATTGGCCATAGAAGTCTATGAGAGGAGACAATCTAGTTAAGGACCAGATATCAAGTAAAGTGACTGTCATTGGACCAGTTGGCAAGAAGAAGCAATTGGTCCACGGTGACTAAAAGCAACAAAGCTTCCTATAAGCCCATACTCCATGGATATCAGTTGCCACGCAGTTGAAGGAAAGTGCCTCCTCGCTTTCCATACTTCCAACATCCCTTGCTTCAGTCTCTTATACCACTTGAAGAGACGTTTGTCAAAAAAATAATATGAATTGAAACGAAAGTTGGGTGACGACCAAACATGCATGCAAATATGTGATTGGTTGATGGGGAAGATTTCTTTGTAGTAACGTGGGAAATGCTCGGTGAGAGTATATGGTGGAGGCGTAAACTTGAAGTATGGACCTAGAGTAACACATTGGGTGTTCGGGTTGTAATACATTTATGAGAGGGGGAGTCGCCCTTGAGCCTAACATGATTGGAGACTCTCGAAGCGATGTATACGAAGCGCAGCTTGGACACTGATCGCGGAGGCATAAGAATCAGCCATAATGGATAGCAATGTTGTAAGCATCTACGTGCGGCCGTTAAGTATAAATAGGCCTGGCTAATAACTATTTCCCCTATTTTGAGGAGATTCGTGCGAACGTGGGAGCATCAAATTAGGGACCCACCTGATATGGATGGCGTAAATTTCGTGCAAAAGTGGAGAATTTAAAAAGAATATATTTTATTTACTAGTTCGTTTCTTGGGATACAAGAAAGATTTTACATCGTGTTGAAGACGAATTATCCTTAGATCAGGAGTGCTCATTTGCGAGAGATGCTTGTTCTTATAAATTCTATGCTGCATTTCTCAATCCACCATTTGGAGATGTTCTTTCTTCTTTAGATACTGGAGTGTCAACACTTGATAGTTCAACTTGACCTCTATTTCCGTTTGCTGTCTAGGCTTGAGCTCTCTTTTTTGACAGACATCTTCTAGTGCTTTCATAAGGTGAGCTTTTTCTTCATTGAACTTAGTTATTTCATCCATTATGGTTTTTAAGGATCTACTACATTCCAGCACAATTTGACTAAGTTCCGTCAAGGCAACGCCAAATCTTACATTATTGTCCTAGAAAGAGTCAGTTTTTGTACTTGGTTCAGATGGTAACGGTACTTGTTAAAAATATCATGATAGTCCTCAAAGAACTTCTGAAATTTCTCTTTAAGCTCTCAAGGAAGGATAGCATTGATTTCGTTACTTTCATCACCAAGTTGACTTGATAGAACCTCAAGTTGATAAGAAGTCTCCTGGTTGGTAGGATTCTGCAAATCCCTCGTGTCAATAGATCTAGGAACTTTGATAGCTCGATGTTCATCTTGTCTCTATTTATGGAACTAGGGACACAGACCAGGAGTTAAATCGTAGGGGTTGACACCCAAAATAAGCTTGGCCTTGTTTAGTGCTTGCAATGTTGATGTTGGAGAAGATTGAAGTTCAATCTAGGAAGATATATCCACCTGAGATTCAGTTTGAGAAGCTGATGGCGAGGTCTCAATAGTAGGGACAATAGGTGTAGGACAAGCTAGTAATAGTAGATTGATTGTCGAATCAGGTGTTGGTGAGAGTGCAATAATTAAAAAAAAAAAAAAGATAAAAGGGGGATGAGATCTTAACAAAGTGAGATGATTAAGAATAATAAGATAAAACAGATACTAGGACTTGAATACGAAGCCTGTGTAGTTGAGACAGGTGTTGAAATGGTAAGAGCCTCGGCATGTGCAATGTCACTAGTCACAATGATGAGTTCAGCTATCATCCATAACAGAAGTTTACTATAAAACACATAGTACAACTATTGCTAAATCATATTCGAATAGAACTTACAATAAACGACTAGTGCGAAAGGATTAGGATCATCATGTTTCGACAGAGATGGAGAGTAGATGATGGGATTGAAAGAAACAGCATCGTCAATGGCGCCAAGAAGCTCTATCAAAGAGGTGGAAATGATTAGAACATTGTCTACAGTAGATTCCTTTAAAGTGATTAGTACTATTGAAGCATCAATTGCTAAAGATTTCTTCAGGGAAGCATAAATAGTTAAGGCAGGAACATCAAGAAGTGTTTTAAGTCGCTTTTTTGGAGAGACGGGAAGTTTTTTTCCTTTTCTTCAGCTATGGTATTAATTGCGCCAGTGTCTCTCTATCTGAGTACGAAAAATACAGCCCTTTATAAGTAAAGGATGTACACAAAAGGAAGAACATGAAGGGCCAAAGACTATAATGAGTAAATAAGAATAGAGTACATTAATTTCAGTCATCAGGAAAGACGATGACCTCATTGTCAGATCTTTCAAGTTCACTAGGGCTGGGTAGAAGCTCAAGTATAGGGTTACTTGGTTCGGGTAGAGGACTATTGGGCAAAATATTGTCATCAAGTGCAGTCGAGATAAAAGGGGAGTCAGGATTAATGATTTCATTACCCTACTTCAATTTTCCCTTATGTTTAACTCGATCGACTACTGTCATGATGCCTTCTTTATAAGGACCTTCTGAGAAAACCAACCCACCATGTCATCCACTCATAACTATAGCTAGGACACGATTGGAAATTTCTGTTCAAATTTGGAGAACATATAGCATACATGGCCTTGGTTATTTTAAAATAGTAGGCTAAGGGACTGCGATCCTCGAGGTCATACTTTCTCTTGTTTACCTGAGAAAAATCCATCGAATAAGGGATATGTCACGACCCCAACCCCATCTCCAGGGTCACGAGGGATAAGGGTTATTTTTACGACGTCCCAGGCTCGTCACTATCCCGATTCTTTTTATCTTGTTATCATTCACATGCGGAAACATGAATAAATAACTCCCTGGACAAACAATAGCTGGAAGACTGGGACCGACATCAAGCAGAGCACATTGATTTATATTATAACAGTACTTCTACAAACCATTTCTTTATGGGCCCTCTTTTCTTTATACATCACAATACAAGTTTTTCACATAGGCTAAGGGAAATCATATCTCCTTTTAGCATGACTGCAACTCTCAAAATAGACGTAAGACTTCCATAGGCGAAAGAACCTTTCAAGTGCCATAATTTGACAGAAAGGGACACTTAAGTGCCATAACTTACAAAAGGTATACTTAAGTGCCACATTTTAAGAAAAGTGAGACACCTAAGTGCCATCTCCGGCGAAGCTGGTCGGAAATCATATGTGTCATTAAAATAATAATATTTCTCGCTGATGTGTCTCGCCGGAGAGCTGAGTCAGCTTGAATTCACCCCAAACGACGCCGTTTCGAGTATTAGCCCAAAATAGAGCCCTTAAATCAACGAAAACACCGTCGTCTCCCCATATGCCCTAAATCTAAAACCCTAAATTAGGGAAAATGCCATTGAAGTGTTAGAGCCCTAATCTCGAACCCTAATTCGATTTGCCCCAAATTCTACCATCGAATATTGGAAATGGAGAATAGGAATTTCAGCAACGGCTCAAATTTCTCTCGCTAAAGTGAAGTAGAAGGTAAGCGTTTCTGTTTTTGTGGGTTACCAAGTCCAAGAAGAACATCGTGGACTCAAACGAATCCCGAGAGAAGATTCTATGGACGTGCTCGATACAGAGAAGGGTCGAAGTGCAAATATTTCAAATGGGTTGATGCGAAATTCTCTCACCGAGCCACAGAGGTGATATTGGACCTACTTGATGGATGTCATCAACCTCTATCTACGCTTGTGGACGACTTGGACGATGTTGACTCAATGCAAGCTCAAGCATCTTCTGCTAACCATTTGAAGAATAAAGTTTTAAAGATGAAAATTGAACAAAAGTGTTACCAAGTGTTTATTGTATCGCTATTTTTTTGTCTATCCTACTTTATGATGAAATGTAAAGTACTGGAAGATGAGAAGAAGTTTCTCCGACTACCATAGTTGTAAATGTGTGGAGAAATGTACTTGTTTGTTTTGAATGAAAAGTAACTTATTTTGTTGGAAGATGAGAAGAAGTGTTGTATTGTCTACAAAATGGTTGTGGCAATTTTTTTTGGGCTGTTATATGTATTATATGTTATTTCTTGTGCTTGTGGGGAGGTCAAGGAAAGGGAATGAATGAATGAATGAGATACTGTTTGTACTATGTTTTTGCTTATTCTCAAATATAAATCGGTGATGATGGAATGTATATTGGGTCGATGTGTTGTGGTGACTATTTTACTTGAATTGATTGTAAACCAGCAGTAAATGTAAACCAGCAACAAATATAGCAAATATATAAACCAACAACTTCTCTGGTTTGCTGCAAACCACCATATACATAGAACAGACATGAGTGATTACTCGAGTGCTATAAGTTGTATCTAGTGATCACTTAAGTGCCAGTCGTGATAGAGTCATTTAAGTGTCAAGTTATTATTAAAAGTGATCACTTAAGTGACGCTTGTGGTTAAAAGTGAACACTTAAGTGTTAAATTTTTTAGAATGTGATCAGTTAAGTGCCATTTTTTTGTACATTTCCTCTATAAATTGCACCAACCATTGGCTACTACCAGCCACCACCACTGCCCACCACTGGCCACCAGAGGCCTCCAGCCATCACCACCAACCACATCAAGCATCCCAGGCATCCACTTGAGCCACCACCAGCCACCATTATGCTGGTGGTATGCTGCTGCAAAAAGTTGCTTGTGTAAGGTGCCTTACACCAGCTTGCACCAGCACTACCTAGTGCAAGATGTGCATATTGCACACTTGCATCTTGCACCAAGTGCAGCAAAAACCTCCAACCCAACCCCTATAATAAACCCACCATCAGTAGGCATCAGCAGTCACCACTGGCCACCACCACTAGCAACACCAGCATCCTAGGTACCACACCAGCATGTAACCACCACCATAGACCCACAACGAACCCACCACCACCAGGCTTCATCAGCCGCCACCACCAACCACACGAGCACCCCAGTCACCACCACAGATCCACCACCAGAAGCAGCAGTAAGTAAAAGTAAAAACAAAAACAAAAAAATGAAAGGCAAAAATGACAAGCAACAAGATCGTTCCATTGATATTGAAATGAAGTCTCACAAACTCAATGACAAAAGAAGTCTCACAAACTCAACAAACTCAATGACAAACTATTATAAATAAATAAATAAAAAACATCCACAGTAAAACAACTGACTTCTCAGCCCCACAAACCATATCACATCTTATTTCATCAATCAATATGCACAATGCCTCCTATTCATCCTCCTTTTGATGGACCTTGCACTTGATTCATAATCATTGCACTTTTTCTAAGTGGACGTGAGACTTCTTCTTCAACTGTCTTGGGATGCATTGATTCCGATGGAGCTGCAATTGTCCTAGGCTGAACTGATTTAGAAGGAGTTGCAACTGTTGTAGGCTGAAATGATTCAGATGGACCTGCAACTGGATTCTTCTTACTCTTCTTTCTTGTTGACGCAACCAATGTCTTCTTCCTTGTTAGCGCAGCCGTTGATTCTTGAGTTGGGCTTTGAGAGATAAGAACCTCTGAACTTCTCCCAGGCTTCAAAAAGAAAACTCAATTATCAACAAAAGTTTGCACTATAAATTAAATTAAATGCAGCCTATAAAACTTACATTAAAAATAACTGTTCCAGAACACTCATATGTATAAAGGCCATAACCATATTGTTTTAGCCTTTTCCCAAGAGCCCCTCTTGTTCGAAGGGGAGCATCACTTTCAGGTACTTGTGATTGGTTGGCTCTTCTTCTCGCATGTGATTTCTTGGGCTCTTATGGTTGTTCAGCTACAGCAAGGGCTTCTTCGGCCAATTCTTCAGCTAGGCGTCTTGTAGATGGCCTTCTTGTAGGTGGCTCTTGATTTGGCTTTTTTCTAGTTGTTTTTCTATTTAACCCTTCAGCTTCAATGACACCTTCGATTGGCTTTAGTGGTGGCCCTTGTGAGAACCCTTCTAGTGGCCTTTGTAATGACCTTGGTAATGGATCTTGTGGTGGCCCTTCAGTTGGGCCCTCTATTGGCAGCTGAGCTCTAGCTTGCCTTCTTCGAATCTGAGAAAAAGGTAAAGAAAATCATAAATATAACATCAGGCCATATTAGAACGTAAAGGAAAAGTAAACTCAAATTATTGAACTTAACGGGTATTTTTTTCTCTTTGCTACTAAAGAACAGTCGACTTAACTGGCCCTCTAGTTGCTTCGGCCAATCCTGCAGCTGGCTGTCTTCTACCTTGCCTTCTTTGAACAGGCCCTTCAGTTTCAGATATAGCAAGGGCTTCGGCCAATCCTTCAAGTGGCTATCTTCTACCTTGCCTTCTTTGAACAAGCCCTTCAGTTTTAGGTACAGCACGGGCTTCGACCAATTCTTCATGTGTCATTCTCCTGACCTGACAAAGACAAAAACATTACATACATGTCACTTATATCTATGTACATATTTGTAACAAACCATAAAGCAACATAAATACAATTGTCATGACTTACTAGGTTTATTGTCGTCGACTAAAGAACAGTCGACTCACTTCGCCTTTATGTTTCTCCTTCTCCAACTGTCCCTTCACTAGGCCCTTCGGCTGGCCTCAATTGTTCCTGCTACTTCCTTAATTGACAACCCTTAATATTATGCCCTACTATGTGGCAAAAATAGCACTTTATCGGTAACACCAGTCCTATTCATCCTACACTGACGTGAGACCTCTCCCTCCGTCATTCTTCATTTTCGTTTTGGTCTTCCCAATTTCTTCTTTAGTGGCAAAGGTTGAGGTGCTTTGTAATCTGTTGGCTCCCAAAACTTGCTACTTCTGATTAGCTGCAACATGAATTGATATGAAACAAGATATTTCAGTTTCTTGTACCAACCATCAATGTAGTCTTCTGTGTTGTGGCCCTTCAATTGAATTGCACATATGGCATGTGCACAAGGACTTCCACTTAGTTTCCATGTTCTACATGAGCACTTCCTCGTACCTAAATGGACAACATACTTATCGGAACCCTTCATTATCTCATCATATCCTTCATCCCCATTCCAAATGGGATGACAATACCTATTTGCAGCCAAGTTGTCAGCCAATTTCTTAGCAATCCTAAGACCACGTTGATTAGTCCACTTTACAGCCTCATCTCTTTGTCTTTGTAGCCGAGTCATGACCATAACCCATATGTCTTCAAGCATCGAGATAATTGGTTTGCATCCGACATCTATTATCCTCCCATTGAATGCTTCGCAGATGTTGTTATTGATGTGATCGCACTTGAATTCCTCGCTAAAGAATGCCCTACACCAATGCTTCAATTTTGTTTGGAATAGTGCATCATAACTATCATTTGTCAATTGAAGCAGCTCTTCTTTGGCCATCCTAAAGTCAGTTATATTCGTGCTCTTTGCTAGCTGCCAAAATTGTGACTGCAGCTTGTCCCCTTTATAGGTCTTTCCCAATTTGCGTATATGTGGTGCGCGCACATTTGATGTTCAGCATAAGGCAACAACTTAGCTAAGGCTGGAACCAATCCCTGCAATAATTCAAAATATAAAAAATGTAAGCAAATGACATGTTGATATCAAAAGCAAACAAGTGACCAAATTTTCAAAAAGTAAACATTACCTTTTGTTGGTCACTCATGAACGCCCACCCTGCCCCATTTGTTATCTCCAAATCAGTCATCAAATTTTTTAGGAACCAAGACCAATTGTCCTTGTTCTCTACCTTCACAACAACCCAAGCCAATGGAAACATTTGGTTGTTTGCATCTCTTCCAATTGCGGCCAACAATTCTCCCTTGCACAAGCCCTTCAAAAAACACCCATCCAATCCTATAATCCGTCTACAACCAGATAAAAATCCTTGTTTGTATGCATCGAAGCAAACATAGAATTTATCGAACTTGGTCCCAATATCAGGAAGTGGTCTCTCCACGACCTCTACATACACTCTACTTGAAGGATTTTGTAGCCTACACTCCCAAGTATAATCCCACAACTGTCCATATTCGCTGTTGTACTGACCAATAAGTATCTTCATCACATTTTGCTTCGATCTTTTGGATTGATTCCTGAATATATTGATGCCTACCTGCTCCTTCACCAGCATCCTGAACTGAGTACTATTCATCTTAGGCATCAACTTAATCAATTTAAAGAAGTGCTTCGACAATCATGCACTTGTTACCCTTTTATTTTCAAAATTAATGGAACAAGTATGTTCCTCTTGGTAGTTCCTAATCTGGAAAGATCCACTTCTCCTAACAAATGTGCCATAGATCTTCCATGGACAATTTTGCTGCGAACACCTAGCTCTTACAAAGGTCTTAGTGTTTCTAATGAAGTCAATATTCCTCTGTGCAGCAATGGAGTTCTTCAATATAGCTTCTCTAAAATGTTTCGCATCTTGAAATTTCATACCTACCGACAAAGTAGGAGAGACAACGGATGGATCATAAAAATGAAACTTACTTTTTCTTCTATGCACAGGTCCTTCATCTTCTTCAAGCTCATCCTAGGAAGTAGTATTCTTGACGCTTTCTTCATAATTAGTCTCCTCGCTAGCAGCACCAGCATCTATAGGGCCTTCGGCCATATTTGGAACTTCATCGGCTACCTGCAAAGCTGCAAACTTAGCTGTCAAAAACTCCCTTCGCTGTTTTCTTGACTGTACAAGCTCCTCGTCGTCGTTATCACTTATAAAATTTTCAGCAGGCAACCCTTCATCATCGTCATCACTTAATTCAGCTACTTCCCAATCTAATCCAAAGATTGTGACATCACCTATGTCATCATCACTTTGGTGAACTGCATTTGCATTCCTCTCATGTCCATCATATATATCATGCTCTCCTTCGACCCTAACGTCAGTACTACCTTGAATACCATCTCCTTCTTGTCCTACTTGGGCGTTCTCTCCATCATCATCTTCGTCCTCACTTTCACTATTGTACTCAACATATATTTTTACCTCTTCACCACGAAGATAATGGTATAGAACATCCCTAAAACCATTATCATCTTCTAAGCATCTCAAACCATCTCTTAAGTCTTTCCCAGGAATACAATACAATAACTTCTGAACTTTACAAGGCGAATAAGTCTTTATATCCCTAAGAAATCCTATAAAAGATGCCTTCTTTATCTCCACAAAAATGGTGGCCTCATTTCCACCCTCATACTCCCACTTATCCTCCCCAATCACAAATTCCCCATCGTAGCAAACTATGACAGCGACATAATTCTTGTCATGAGCCATTTCTGCACCATGAACAAGAAAAAGAGTAATTACTTTTTAGGAGCACATCCACAAAGGGCAATAGACAATTGCACATGGGAGTCCCCCCACTCTCATGGACTTTAGTAAACAGACGTCCCCACGCTGACAATATGTCCCTATATGACAACAAAAAAAGAGGTCGCCGCTTTAATTATTTGCCTTAAAATATTAACCAAAAACAGAGGTCCCCACAACAAGCACAGCCCAAGCAATTTTGTCTACTATCTTAGAATGGACAACTACTGTTGGGCATTTAATTTCCAATCAGCAGAGTGGTAAAAACTTCGATCTTTCTCGATAATGGACAAGAACTATAAGCAGGACTATCTTCTTAGTTATTTGTCTCACCTATTTCTTTATTTCCGAATTAGAGAGATACCCAGATAAATGGAGGTGAAAATGTAATGGTACAAGCACATTCGTAGAGAAAAATTGTGGAATCAGCAGCTAACCTAGCTTGAGCTTGCATCAAAGACCGAAAGCCCAAGTAAATTTGTGATCTCTAACCGTTAGTGAATCGAATGAAACTTTCTTAACAATTTGATCCCCTACTCTTCCGAATTCGTTGGCAGGCCTAATTCTCACTGCGACCTGGTCAAATTAAAAATTTGCTAATAACAATCAAATATTAAGCACTCCATCGAGCTCAACGACCAGATTAATTTCACTTAAAGAACCTTCACTGGTGGGTCTGCATGTGACAATGCCCCAGATTTGTCTCCCAATGTTGCTACCTCTTTCTGCAAGGGAGTAGCCAAACAGAGCGCACGCAATTCAACAGAAATTTCATCGAAGCCCTAATAAAATAATCGAGCAACCTCTAATAAAATAATCGAGCGAGCCCTAATAAAATAATCGACCCCTAATTCATCACAAGGGAGGGGGAGAAGGGGCCGAACCTGGAGGAGCGACGATGGTGAGCAGCGACGGCGACTGATGACCACCTCAGGGCGTGAACGGCGACGAAGAGAAGGGCCTGAGATCTACTATGAACGTGGACGAGGAGGAACGGCAAGGGCCAAGTGTACTTAAGCCAAAATGACCTAAACAACATCATTTAACATCAAGGAAAAATGATGTCATTTAGGTCAGCTCACTCAATATGGATGGACGGCATCTTTTTTGTCATCCACGTTAGCTTTTTAAAAAAAAAACATTTGCCACATCAGTAAAAGAAGTCGCCAGAAAATGCCACATATGCAATTTGGCCGAATTTTGGCTGGATTAGCACTCAAGTTATCATTTTTGCTCCGAATTTGGCACTTAAGTGTACATTTCGTAAGTTATGGCACTTTAGGGGTCCTTCTGCCAACTTCCATACCGACAATACTGAAAGATGAGGGATGAGTTTTAGGGAAACTAAGTAAGTAAAATTCATAGTTCTCTACTAGGAAAGCATCTCATCGTTAAAGCTTAGCAAGTATAATACTTGCAAACAGTGTCAATGGTAGATTAATAGCAAACTTGTTGCTACCCTTGACTACATGCAAATGTTCATCGCAACATACTTCAATGTATACTTACCTTTGGCTTATCAATAAATATGATATATATATATATATATATCATATTTATGCATATACTAGCACTCATGCAATTTCATTTAGCGTTCTCCTGGCTCGACCAGGCCCTCCCAGCTCAACCGGGGCTTCCAACTTCTTGCTGGGCTTCCTAGCTCGACCAGGGCATCTCGGCTTGACCGAGGCTTCTCAAGGCTAACTTCCCGAGGCTTCCGAGTTCAAAACCCAGGCATCCTAGCTCAACCAAGGCATCCCAGCTCAACTGAGGCATTCCATTCAATGAACAAGGCATCACCACCAACGCTCTGCAACGACAGGCGCTTTTTCCTCTTTAAGTGCATGCATAAATGCATCATACAAGCCAGTTCTTATCCTTTCTCTTAGCCAATACATGCATGGTCCGAAGGCGTGCTCATTCGGTTATGTGTACCATGAGTTCTTGCACTACTATAATAAATATGTGAAGAACGATCCTTGGTCCGTAACTTGAATCGATCACTTAGCATCGATCCCCACACCAGACAAGGCTCGAAAACAGCACGCCTCAATGCCGAACCAAGACCTCGAGGCTTGGGTAAACCTTGCTTTAGTGACGATCCCAAACTTGACGGACCTCGGTTCCAACCCGATGTGAATGCACATGTATTGAGAATGACCCTCAGCTCGCGGTTCGATCCAATGCCAAGCACAAAGTGCCCATGTCCACTTGGACTATAGAAATCGGCATGCCTTGGTGCCTTACTAAGACCTCGTGGATTTGGATGATTCTTGTACTGATCAAGACATAAGATCAACATGCCTCAATGTCAACTTAGAACCTTGCGGCCTTAGGCGACCCCCGCACCAAGCGAGACTTGGACCCTGCATCCTATTTATTTCAAAACCAAGGCCTTATGGCTTGGGGCGACCTTGCCTTGCGATGAACTCAACTCAGATGAACCTCAACCTCATTCCAGGCGTGAACAACTCAAGCACACATTCAAGCACAAACATGAGCAAAACCATACAAAAGATCCAACATCCTACCCATAGCTTGATGGGTGAGCACCTAACTAGACTCGACAATAAAGACTACCGCCCTAGGGGAGACATAGGGATCTTACTTACCTCGGCAAACTTGAAAACGAACCTAAATAGCTTGGTGGATTAAGGATGCGAGGTCGAGAGAAAGGAGAAGGGGAAAGAGGGTATGCGTGAATGGCAAGGGGTGTAAAGTGGTGGAAATGAATGTGAGCATCTCCTATTTATAGGCACCAAGCTAATCATTACTCATTCAAGTGGTCCAATCACATTTCTTAGAGTGGCATGGGTATGGCATCAAGGTGGCAAGCCTATTTTGCAAGGTGGCATGCCTAGGGTCTTAAGAGAACACTTGCCATCTTTTTATCGGACCACCTATTGACTTGCTCTTCAAGGCTCAATTTAGACTCATGATGTGCCTATGGTCCTAAGGGACACATGAGCCCATTTGATGCCTAATGTACTCTCTTGATTAGTTGGCATTTGCCTTATTCACCAAGGCTATCCTTTAGGCTCATCATAACCTAAGATTTTATAGGACACCTAAGCTTATGAATCACCAACTTCTTCTCCAAGCAAAATCTCAACCCATCATTACCATATCTTCATATAGACACCTAGGCTTATGAGGTGGAGATCTAATGACCTAGTGTCATTAATTGAAGCCTTATTTGTCTCCATTTCATTGGGCCACAAGAGCACTTTGCTCATTATTAAGGGACAAGTCATTATGCATAAGTGGCACTCTAAAACGATGAGCTAGTATCTAGGCCATAGGCTAGCCATCATTTGCTCAAGATGTCCAATTTTCATTGGGACTTTTGGCCTAGATTCCTTGCTTGATCCCCAAGGTAGATCTTTGGTAATTATGGCCAAATCTAGAAAAATCTAGGTAGAATGATGAGTCACCCTACCTCTTGAAGAACCTAGGGTGTTCTAGAGTTTTCTCTATTTTGTCCTTTTCTTCCTCAAGAATGTGGTCTAAAGAATTCCGTCATCTAAGTTAGTTCCGGGGCTAGAGAATGGATCATTAGATACACCTCACATACACTCAAGGTTCGGCCATCATGCCTTATGTTCGCTCAAACCGTTCCTTTGCACGATCAATCAGCCGACCTAAATGGTCAATTGTCCTTGGATCAGTTCAAGACCAATCCTAAGGCTACCCATGGTCTAACACTAAGTCAAGGCACTCATGCACCTTAGATTAGTGACGGAATAGCTGGGTTTATCCTGAGCTCATTCTGGTTGGCACCCGATCCATCCATATGGTTCATGGTCGACGCATTACTGATCCACAATTGGAGATCACCAATTTTATATTCCTTTCTGATCACTAAGAATTAAGTAGGAAATGATGCATTTTTTATCCAAAGGTTATCACATTTGGTCAAGTCGGAGCATCCGTGTATTAGTGCATATCCAGGCAGAATCACCCGCGATCGAGCACTATGACTAGTCAGATCGACCCGTGGTCCTCCGCCAATCCAAAATCATCACATGACCAATCCTTGTGATCAAAAGGTCATCTTATGAGCTAGTGATCTTATCCCATTGGTATGGTTGATATATAATTCACGGCCAACACCTCGACCGGTTCGTGATCGGTCGGTTGGTCAGTCGACCATGACCGATCCTTAATTCCTTACTGATCGAACTAATCTATGCATGGCCAATGGCCCATTGTCGATCCATCAGGACCTTATGGCTTATCCTTATGGGGTCAAAATCGAGTGTGTTACAAGATAGGCATAGGAATGGCTTGAAAGAAGCCAAATTGCCTTGCATAGTAGTGAGAAGAATATATCTCAAAGCCCAGATAGAACTTGCCCTTCAAAGACAACCATAACGGAATATCCACTAAAGATAGTACATGAACCCAAAAGTCTTGAAAGGAATTTAGTCGATTAGGATCAAAAAGTTAATAATGCTCTTCACTCTCATAAGGGAAGAAGTCAATATCCCTATGATTGACTTCCAAAATGGCCTTAAAATAATAGAGGAAAAGAGAAATGTCTAAAAGTACCTTCTTGGGTAGGTGGTTCAAGAGTCAATGACCTAGATGAAGTCTTCTTGGTACAATGCCTGGCATGGGGTAATAAGGAAGGTTGCGAGAGCCAAGGTCATTAATAAAAAAATAAAAAAATAAAAACCCCTAGGTATAAAGCTAACCATACTTGTAAAACCCAAAAGGGACTAGAGATAGTCCCACTCTCTTTAGACTTCATTACCAATGAAGCATGGGTGAACCCTCTATATAAGGAAGCAAGAATAACTGGAGCAAGAGCAATGTGTTTACCATGCACGAGATTTGTAGCCAGCCAGAGAATATGAATCTTGATGACCATTACAGTAGGAAAGTGATACATTCCTTGTCATCAATAGGTTTGGTCGCCTAACCTTACTATTCAAAGAATTTACTATAACTCCATCTAGGATAAAAAGGGTCTCAAATGTGAGTAATCTCTCAAAAGAATGGCCAATCAGTGGGAAGCCTGTTATGGTGTGCATATCTAGGGTAATAGCCATGGATCCCCAAGGAAAAAAAGAAGCAATTAGTTGAAGAGGACCAAAAACTTACTGTAGATCCTACCAATCCTCGAGATATATCATGAGAAGACATACTGGTTGCAAGTGCTTTCTCAATACCCGCACCTATCCAAGCAAGTCAAATCATATTGTTATCCCTTAGTCAAAGATATCATTTATGAAAATCAGCTTCAAATCAAGGAAACCCACGAAATCGAGGAGAATCTAAAGACTAGATGTCTCGAAAGGAGCAATATGGAAGGCCACAGTCTCACCGTGCCTGGTAGGAAACCAACCTTGGAGTGAAGGAGGGATCTTGATGTGATCCATGAAACTGGGACCCAAAAGAAAACAACCCGTCATGCCCTCCATAGTATCCAGGTAGACTAAAACGGCAATCTTTGGCATGTTCCATTGTTTAGAGAGTGACAAAATTTTTGATATAGGTTGCTGAGTCATATTCGGAGGTTTTCTGTGACATCCTGATTTTCAGGTTCTGTTTTCAATCGAATAAGTCAAGCTTTTCATCAACGCGCCTATAGTCTTTTTCTCTAAGCTGATCACTCACGAGATAGATAGTCTATCTGGTGAAGCCATTAGGGGATTTAATGCAATAGACTTGAGAATTTGACCAGAAATCGACTGCTCGATCGTGCTAATCTGCAAGAGTCATCACGGCACCATCAAAATCTATTAGAGACTGGAGATAGGTCGATTCGACAGAGGTGTGTGATTAGTGTGTGGGTGATTCCACTTGATTGCAAAATTTCTGTCAAACGGCACTAGACCAATTTTTCTGTCATTTCTATACCATATACCCGTATTTGAAACCTCAAGATTTTCACGACAACCAAGATTTGCCAATGAGTCAAAGATGTATAATGTGGTTCGAAAATAATCGACCACGAGTCAATTGTACTAGAAATTCCTAAAAGCTATTCGGTAGGCTAGGTAACGCTAAAATCGCGCCAAATTGAAATTAATTGCGAATTTAAACCCGATTAAAGTTCTATCATATCACGATTTGTTTTAGGAACAACGACTCATCCTCCGATGATTTTTCAGCAAACCCAAGATTTCGGCGAAAATCAAAGTAAGGTTATTTTGGACTGGAAAAATAATAGGGCCGTTTTTTGTCGCAATTTTGGCAGTCAAGTTGGTTCAATTGTTGAAGAAAAACGTTGTATTTGATGAGGACACCTTGGCTGAATTTTTTGGGCTTCAATTGAACTCAATTGGAGGGGAATTGAATCAATTTGGGGAGAATTGGCCCAAAATTCGTAGGCCAAGGGGAAGACAACATTTTGGACCATTTGGGGAAGCTTCTAGGGGAATTTTTGTGCAGCAAATTGGTCATGGATGATAGCCAAAGTGGTGGGGGTATGAACTTGAGTAGAAGGGGATAGATGTGAGGACTTTTCTGGCCAAATGGGACCCCCCAAGCTTCAGCAACTTCTTGTTCTTTCCTTGGGCCATTTTATCCATTGTTGAGACACTTAGGAGCTCAAAAATTTTAGAGAGAAACCAGAGAGGACCCCCCTGCCCATCGACTGCCACCGGAGCCACCGCTCGCACCCGTAAGCCCGTCACGCGTCATCATGCTCGCCCGCACGTTTGCACGCCCGTCCACCTACACCTGAGCCTCCTTGCCGTCCCCCGAGCCTCTCTGGTCGCCGTCGAAGCCTCGTCATCGCCGTCCAGCCACCGAAACCGCCCGCCTAGCCAGCTACAACCTCCGCCGCTCGTCTTTTGTTGTCCAACCCAGCCAGTAGCCTCAACCAGCCCTCTCAACCCAAGGAACAGAGGCGAACCCCAGCTGTGGGCTAAGGTCTTCATGGCCCGTTTTAGGTCCCTTCCGAGCTTTGGTTAGTGTCACCGTGGGCTTGGTTGTTGCCCGTCTCTGCGTCGCCATCGTCATGGACTCACCGGATCGCAAAACCGGTGAGTTTACTTGCTAAACTCTGCTTATGGAGTTAATGATGATTAAGAGGTGATTATTATAGGCTAATTAGGGATTAGGTGGTTGGTTAGAATGGATTAGTGATTTAATTATTCAATTATGCATGTTAGGTGGTTAAAATAGTTTAATTAAGGGCTAATTAGATTGTACTATTTATCTAGATAAGTTCGGAAATTTTCTAGGCCCGTTTTGGTGGTTAGATTAGCATTTTCGGCCTAAGTTGGTATTTATTGCATTTAAATTGAATTATTTAATTATTTTTTGTATTTATTTAATTATATATTATTTTCCAAAAATTATACCGGGATAGTCGGTAACCGAAATTTTGTGCGGATTGCAATGGTGTACTTAGTTTATACAACTGAGTGTTAATTTGTGCAAATTGATTGGTAATTGTAATTTTGGAATAAATATCCAAAATTGTGGAATTTTGATATTTAATTAGAAAAATCACAGGTGTCGGGTTTTGACATCGAGAATGATTTTAAAAACTGTATCAACTTGTGCGAGCAATAATCCCTGACTACACTAGAAGACCGATGTGCGTCGGTTAGTTCATGCTTGTGCGAGCAATAATTGAATTTGGAACGTATGATTGTATTAATTGTATTGATCGTATGGATTGATTGTATCGATGGTATTGATTGATCGATTAATTGTATGGATTGAATTGACTTGATCGATTGATTGATTGAGTATATGAATTGTGCTAACATACAAGAGGAAACCGAGGCGAGGTAAGTCCTCCGTCTTGTGTGCATAGACTGCCTCTATGCGTATTTCCTTCCTAGTCGGAGTTTATAGGGTGAACTTGCTGAGATATTGTCTCACCCCGTCGTGGGCTCAATTCTTTCAGGTCCTTAGATGGCGGCCCCGCCAGTTCATTATGGTTAGCCTCAGAGGGTTACCAAGTTGGTTACTAATTTCCCTGTTCCCGGAGGCCATGGGAACTAGGTCTACGAGCTCGTAGTGACCACTGTCTGGGTCAATAAGGGCCTACCTGAGAGGGTACTTCATTGATATAAGGCATGGTTTCACCGCGAGCTCAATGGATATAGAGTTGGTGCCCTCCAGGGTTTTGAGGTTCCAGCTGCAGTAGTAGACGCTGCTTTTGGCAAGGGTACTGCTAACCATCCTGATGGTGCTGTGATAGACTCACCGCCTCTGGAGCCTGTGGAGTCCAAAGGATCAGTGAACGTATCGATTAGCGGGTCGTAGGACAGTTTCCTTTTAAGGACTTATCTTTTTTGTTAGATAAACTAGTATTGTATATAATCTAGTTGGCTGTTTATAAACGCGTGTTTTGGTTGTGAATTGATTTCCTTGCTTTTCTATCCCATTTTGGTTGTTGTCATGGGTTATCATTTCGCTTCCACATTTGCAATAAAATGAATGGGTCGGCAACGCGTCCTGGGACATCGCAATTTCATCAACCACCGAGAGATGTGTGCGCGCTCGAGGATCGGGGCATGACATTTTCTTTGATGCCATGAAGGATGATGAAGTGAAGATGAAAAGAATGATGAAGGAGGATCTGGAAATTGGGGAAGAAGATAAAATGCACTAATGTAATCCCTAAGAAGACACTAGTAGAAGATGACGGTTTGGGAAAAAATGAAATAGTTGTTTGTGAAATTAGAAGAGACATGTCGAGATAACACAGGGAATAGAAATCCATATCAAGGAAAAGATGTCGGAAGACGAAAAGGTATGATCACCTTGGAAAATCGCACGAAGATGAGATATTTCTTTAAAAGAAATAAATTCAAATTTATTTCTTTTAGAAGGTGTCATATGTTGACACCCAAAATTACCTATGTTGTCACGTGCTGGCCACAAGGGGAATAATAAAAGTGAAATGCCCCATTTTGTTCATGGAAGCTGAGGGCAGTCAACGTTTGTGAAGGTTATGTGAGCTAAGTGTTGATAGGATTCTAGACATAAATACTAGAGGCGATGGCAAGGTAATTAATTGCCATGTATCAGGCTGTGGGAGCAATTCATCAGACTTGGAATTTCAGTGGAATTAGCATCGAAGCCCGAGCGAGAATAACCGTTGCGCAGAATGCGCATAAAAATATGGAAGCCATTATTTACTTGATGGGCAAGTCGTGGGAGCGTCATCAACAAGTCAAGAAACAGTTGATTATGGATGAGGTTGACAAAAGAAAAGGAAAATGTGGAGAACTTGGAGAGTGGTGCCCAAGGAGAAGTAACCAACTAATGGCTACCAGTTTGCCCTGTAAATATCGTAACTTGTTCAACGAGAACCCCCTCGAACAACACAACAACTTTCTTTACTTTAATTTTACTTTATTGCATTTTAGTTGTAGTTTTTCAAGATTCTCATCATTGATTAAATTCTGATGTGTGTCTTTATCCAGTTCAACATCATCGATTAAATTTCAATGTTGTTCCAAAAGCTCAGCGTCGTTGATTAAATTTCGACATTGTGCTTCCTATCCAAAGGTATCACTATTGCTTAGATTCCAACTATACGCCTAAAACAAGCTGCGTCGTAGATTTATTCCGACATAATTTGAGTTTGAAATATAGGCTATCTAACTACTTGTGTTCAAATTATATTGTTGATTAAATTCCGGTGTAATTTGTACTTAGAAGCTATTGGTCTTTGAGTCATTTGAATATCAATTGTCAAGGCTGTACATACAAGTTGAAAATAAAATTTACCCTTGCATTTGACATTCTCTTTATGGATTCAACACAGAACCCGAGTCTCATATAATAAACCTAAAATGCAATGTTTGGTAAAAGACTTTCCGGGGAAACAAAACCGGCAAAACGTTGTCAACTCATATAGTGGGGTTTCTATATTGACAAATAAAAGAACACAACCTTTTGCTTCAACTCTACTTTTTAAAATAATAACTTAATGGTGCCACACTAGTTAATAACCAAAAACATTATATATATGCACGCGTAAATAAGTAAATATATATTATTTAGACCATTAGTCAAGTAATAGGGTTCGAATTGTCTTGTTGTCAAGATGAGTATTATTCATTATATAAAACATCAAATTCTCTTACTATAAAATGATATGTAACATCATGTTCCTTTCCCAATGGACACATCATTTAATATTTACCGTGCAGAATTTCTTTAATATCGTTTCAGCTACCAATGCTGGATGATGATGAACACAGAACATGTTGGCAATTCACGATGCTTAAAGTTTATAAGGTTTGAATATCTGTGTTTTTCCTCATGGTACAATTTTTATTCTTTCTTTACGAAATGGTCATTTCACCTGTCTAGTATTCACAATGTGCTCAACATTTGTCATGGGCTAACAGATTCTTCATCGTGGAATAGCTTGTGCGGCGCTTGGTGAACCGAAAACACCAGGTTGGTCTTCCTTCCAAAATTGTTCTTAATAATAGTATGTTGAATCGCATCTTCACACTGAATCATATTACACCCAATCTAGCTTGGACATCAATTCCCTCCATTAAGACATATGGAACACTTCACAACAACTTTTTTAGCTTATCACGGCCTCATTAGGAGAGACATTAGCTCCCAATCAATTTGTGTACAAGAAATCAACCCCTCCTTCAAAACTCCTCAGAGTTAATAACCGTCTTATCTTAAAATTTCTAACACAATCTTCATGATGACACTCCTATAAATCAATTATATCATCCTTTCTAATCAGTCACTCTTCACCCCAATGCCACAGAGGTCCACTCTTCAGCTTACAAAAGTACAGGAGATTTCGATGTGTGATAAACACATGTCCCAATTTTGATCTTCCTCTTTCTATATATTAAGTGTGATTTGAACCATTTATATAGAACTCCGTGTGGACTTTAATGTCGCCTTCTTTTTTCTGAAATTGATGATCATGATTTCTGTTCCTTGAGAACAAAGAAACAGCAATCAAGTTCTGTCTTCTTGCATTAACACTCTTTTGAGCCAGAATGTGACGTATAACCAACCATCAGAAACAGACTCCATCATAAATTATTATGGCAGATGGTCACTCCATGAACTATTAATATGAAGCACATATTTATTGATGTGCAGTGAGCTGTTCACTTCATACATCCCTACTTTCTCCTCTTTTTTTCATACATCCCTACTTATACAGTTTCTATATGAAGTAGTTGGACCACGCACCCCCTGAACCATCAGAAGCTAGATGTGGAGATGATGAGATCAAGAAACGAACCCTCTAATAAAATAAATAATTAACAAGCCCTTAAAAAGAAAGTTGTAGTAATGATAATGATAAAGAGTTCGCTGCTGAGTCGAGTTTTCTTGCCCAAAGAAAAAGCTGAGTCAAGTTTTTAACATCATTCTGAAAAGAAAAAACAAGTAGCAGTGAAGAAAGGGGAGGCCGAACTGAACTATTAACATTTCGCTTGAGAGACAAGCTTCACAAGCAGCTTTTGTTCCTTTCCAGCTCAGGGAAATCGATATGTATCTCATGTTGAAACCTGTGGAAGAAACCAAGAGCTTGTTGGCTACCAAATGATTACCTTTCCTATGAATCTCACTTCACTAATATGACAGCTTAAAGTCACTTTAGGCCTCTCGGCTGTGCTATGATTGACGAAGGGGGACTTGCACAAGAGTTTTTCCTCACACACAAATCAAGGAGAAGCTTTGTGAAGCTTACTAATTTATGATTTCTAGAACATTGGGGACTCAGATGGCGAAGAGTTCACCAAATTAAGGATGCTATTCCAGTAATTCTTGTTATCCTCATAGTAATCACTATGTTTGTCGGATTCACCACCGCCATCTGATAAACTCTGGTCGCCGGAGCTATTAAGCAAAAGACTAGTGAACCCTTCTTCCATGTCGTTATTTTCCACGTTACCATGCACGCTACTCGCCCTCAGTGACTCCGGAGTCCAGGGACCTTCTAGGGACATTGTCATTTCAGGGAACGTGGATGTAAATGAGACCCCGTTGTTCCCCATACCCTCTTTGAACTCTGGCAACGTAATTGAGCTTTCAAGGCCTTTCCACTCTTGTTCGCCTTCTTCTTTGATCATCCCGGAGTCGGACGACCCCGACGAACCGACAAACTCGATCATTTGCTTGGGATTCTCACAAAGCACGTTCATAGGCTCGGAGAAAGTGAGTGTCGATGTAGGAGACTCAAGATCGCCAGCGATCCCGTTGGCTGAACCTCCGGTACCGCCACTACCTTCGCCGGACTTGGTTGACGGCCATGAGCTACCGGTCCAAGCTTTGAGAGTGTCAAGAGACTGCGGTGATGATGGTGGCAGTGGGGCGGTGGCTTTTTTGACGTGGCCGGGCGGTGCAGCTGAAGTGGAAGCCAAAGCGGAAGCCGCGGAATAAACCTGGCTGCTGTTGCTGCTGCTGTGGTGATGCTGGAATGACTGCGAGCGTAATTTCGATTCTCTAGCCAATCTGGCTTCAGCTTCGAGCCGAGCGCTTTCCCACTGAGCCAGGTGACTGAGCTTAGCCGCGCTCTTGGATTGACCGTCACTAGAGACTAGGGCGTCATTTTTAGGCTTATGGGTCACTGGGTCAATTCCCATTTTCGCCAATCTTTTCTTCAGATGCGTATTCCAGTAGTTCTTGATCTCGTTGTCTGTTCGCTTCGGTAAATGAGTTGCTATGGCCGACCACCTAAGGAGAAATAGCCGCAGAAAGGACATTAATAAGCAAAAAAAAAAAAAAAAAAAAACACGATAATATTGGTAGGTGCTGAAACTAATCATTTGAAGGATTTTTGCTCTTTTTCTTCATCTCAACTTTAGTTTAAGAATGCTTATGAAAGAGCAAAACTCTTTCCCTTTCTTGGTAACGCAAATTTAGGCACCAGACTGAAAATCAGGGTCTCTGTCATCAGAACATTCAGGCACCATACAAAATTGTTTTTCTGTACTTTTTTGGTACACAAACAAATTTGTTCGTTGGTAAAACAAATTTAGTAAACTTTCTGAAACCGAGAAATCAAAAAGCTGATCTTTCCATGAGAGTTCGCGGAGATCGCCATTCTTTTTTGGGTAGCTGAGAGTTACTGAGAGGATCAGACTATCACATCCATCTCCACAAGTTGCAGTAAACTGCTCATCAGCTCCATTTTTGAGGGAGAAAAAAAAGAATGGGCGATGAGCGAGGATATGTTAGACTGTAAATGTCACACAGATGATTTTTCGCAAAAGGAAAATGAAAATCAGTAAGGACCTCCGAACTTCTGCTAAAGGTGGAGGTTGAATCCTTTAATTTATGATTAAGCCAAAAAGAAAAAGATGGAAGAACGTTGGTACATGGAGAGAGAGAGAGTTACCTATTGCCAAGAAGGGCATGGAGTTGAATTATGGTCTGTTCCTCTTGTAAGCTGAACTTCCCTCTCTTGATGTCAGGTCTAAGATAATTAGTCCATCTTAGCCTACAGCTTTTCCCGCATCTCTGAAGACCTATGTTTGTGCACAGGAGGAGGAGGAGGAGGAGCAAGAAGAAGAGGCAGCAATAATGAGCAAAACCGACAAACTGGGGAAAAAAAAAAGGAACCCTAAAAGAAAGAAAGATGAAGAATTGCTGGAATATTTTATCTTGTATTCTCTGATAGTAATTTAGGGGAAAGATGAGGGAAAGCACACGATACCAGCTTTGGAAGGCAAAGCACGCCAGCTTCCATGGCCGTGCTCTTCGATGTAAGCGAGGAGCTTCTGGTCTTCTTCAGGTGTCCACGGCCCTTTCTTCAATCCCACCTTGTCACAGCACGGGGATCTACCCATTTGCCCCCGAAATCACCAAAAACCAAAAGCCGATTGAACCAGTTTTCTCTCTGTTTATATAAATTGCAACAGTCACTACCACAGAGAGAGAGAGAGAGAGAGAGAGAGAGAGAGATGAATTATGGAGGGATGGGCGGGGAAGAAAGGTCAGCGACATAAATGGGATAAAGAAATTAATACGGTCGCAGAGGATGCCGACGTTTTGTATGTATGCGTGTGTATAGTCGCCGAGCAAAAATGCTAAACCCTCTTTCTTCAGATCCTAAATTGTTTTTTCTAGATTGGACCATTGATGGTATGAGTCCGTTCACGTAATCTAAAATTGAGATAAAATTGGCTCAAATGTGCTCGGTGTAGATAAGACTTGCTCCAAAAGAATGAAACTGAGTGTTTCCATCGTCATCTCTAACGTTAATGCTCCTATGTTTTTTGGTTGGAAGAGGTTAGTTAGTTTGCGAACTTAATTGGGATGAATTCTACTTCAAATTATTTGCAAAATTCACACATCTCATCGTTGAATTTTATTTAACGCTAAATATCTAATACTGTAAAAAAATTTAAATGCTGACATGTATGATTGTGTATCTTTTTTTATATGATTTTCTAAGACTCAAAACATTTTTTCTTTTCAAATTTGGAAGAACCTATATAGATTTCACAAGTAACTTTTGAGGACACCCAATCTCCAAATTACTTTTTGTACTTTCCCACCAAAATTTGAGTCGTCTTTCAAACCGTAACCGTAAAAGATAATATCCATAAAAAAATATGGCTTGAAAAGTTTCGAACTTTTCATGTTATGCAAACATCGGATTATCTGAGCTGCAAAATTTGAAAAAAGTAATATTATCTGTTGTAATTTTTGTTTCTAACTTATTTCTTTGTGCATTATGTAATGCAATTTTTAAGTAATGAAAATTATCAAGATAAAATATATGAGAAAATAACTAAATATCATTCACTTAATTCTCGACTTGTTTCACAGAAAATGTAGTGTTTTCGGAGATTGTTTTTGAAGAAGCCATTTTCTAGGAAAATAACCATATTTTCCAATATTTGGCTAAAATTTGGAAATGAACTAGAAAATACTTTTCGCTATTTGATAAGAAAAATATTTTCTTGCATGCACTCATTTTCAATAATTTTTTATTACTTTATTTTTTAAAATCGATTTTTCAATTTTAAATTTTTTCCTTCCCTTTTTTCTTTTTCTCTTCTTCTTCCTTGGCCTTTTCTTCTTCTTTTCTTCCTATTCTTCTTCTTCCTTGGCCTTGGCCGGTCGCCGACTATGGCGACGGCCATCGGCGAGCTCCAGCCTCGAGTGAGCTCGCCTAATCTCAAACTTGCTTAAATCTAGCAAGCTCGAGCCTCACTAGCCTATGGCAAGGCCAAAGCTCGCCAATAGTTGGTTGCTAGCCGAGAATGCCAAGGAAGAAGAAGAAAAAAGGGAAAAAGAAAAAGAAAAATTAAAAACTCAAATTTTTAAAAATAAAAAAAGAAAACATAAAAATAAAAGGAAAATGTGTTTGGCCAAAGAAAGTGAAGTGGAAGAAATTATGAAAAATTCTTTCCACTTTTGAAAAGTAAAAATCATTTTTCCTACTTTTAAAAGTGTTTTTTCCAATAGCGGAAAACATATTTCTTGACTAGTTCATTTTCCGTGAAACGAATTTCAAAAAATCTTGAAAATTTTTGCCAATAAATTATTTTCCATGAAACGAACAAAGCATGTATATTAAGCATAATCTTTGTAGAGACTATACAAAAATCAAACAAGAAAAAGATAATATCTAAAATCCTAAATGATGGCAGATGTGCTTTTAGCATTACCCAAATATCTACACATAGCAAAATATCTCCAAGAGCTTTTATTTTTAAAATGTAAGAATCTCTAGCACCCTATTCAAATTCAAGGTGATTGCAAAGAAACCAATTGGAATTTGGGCGAGAAAATAGAAAACAGGGCGGGATGAACAGTAATCGTAAAACCGTCCGCAATAGCCGCAAGGACATGGACAAAATTAAGATTCCAGAGTTCTCGATCAAGGTATTGTCGAGTAAAGTGATAAATATTTTCAATATGTTTAATAGCTTCTGAAAATAGCATCAAATGAAAAAAGTAACGAGAACATTATTAACTAAGAGAACAACGAGCCGTGCACACAGCTCATGTCTGATACTTTCAAGAAGTTGAAGAAGAACAAGGGGCACCAAACAACAACAAAAATAAGACAAGTGAACCATATAATACTTCAGAAGAAGATTGGTTATGAATAACCGGCGGAGGAGGGACTTCTTGGGATGGGCTAGCCCGAACTAATGTGTAATATGACCCTTATTCCCCTAAAATTCTTCATTGAATCAATATGTAAACGCACTTCAATCATTGAACTATTTAATAACGAGATTTTCAGGATTTTCAGGGATAAGTGCATCATATGAAATTTGTACCAAAAGTTTGACTAATTCCTAAACTTTTAAATAGTATAATTTTCGACCAAAAAAAATATTATTATAATTAAGCTATATTATATTTAAAATTTATAAATTCAAATTTCTTCTTTGATTCTATTAATATTGGATGATGAAAAAAATCTAATGTGATTTTTTTTTCTATCATGCACTTTTTATTAACGCGCTCCTTGATGTGGTGCCAAAAAAGTACAATTCACCCTAACATTCAAAGGATTTTTTTATATATTTTTTGTTTCTGGTTATTTCATTGTTTTCTCTCCTTCTCCCTTCTCCTACAGAACTTACTTCGGCAAAGCCACCACCGCCCCCCATCGTGGACGCAGTCAGTCCTATTTACTACCACCAACACCGATTCTCTCTCTCTCTCTCTCTCTCTCTCTCTCTCTCTCTCTCTCTCTCTGTAAGATATCCGAGACAAAGGTGGCCCGGGAGCGCGACGCGACTGTATCGCAGGCGACGCGGATCTGTTTGTTGAGCAGCAGATATGGAAGTGGGGGGGGAGCGGTTTGGGGTCAGCTCCTGAGCAATGTTTATTGGTATAAGCACTTTTATGAACGTGTTGACTGAGCAATTTGGGCATTTAAGAAAGCAAAGAAGAACGTGGGTTGAAAAACTGATGTATGAACTTTTCAATTCCTTCTCCACCCTTTAGATCTTGACTTAGAAGAATGTGACCAGTTAACAATAGTGGTGGTCGTATCAGATTAATGCGCATGAAGGGTAGCCGGCGTCAATGATCATAAGTAGCGGTGGTAGTGGTAATGGCCACCGTTGAAACTAGAAGCGATTAGTTTCCAATCCGATTTCCAATTTCTAGGATTGAGGATCAGTAAGCCTAGTCCAATGGAACTGGTCAATTTGCTGATAACTAGTGCAAGAGAGCACATGTATTCAAGTACCATCATGTTATCTCATTGCAGATTTGTTCTCTCAAGCATAGACAGCTCAGGCATGTTGTTATGTACGACAACCACTTTGCTCAAACACCTGGAGAGGACCTCCACAATCAGTTTGCATTCGATCCAAACAAAGGCACTAAACATAACCACCATTCAACTTTTATTTCCCGTAACACCCCATGTGTCCTGGCCAATTGGTGGAGAGGCAAAATGAAACTGAACCTAAGACCATTTCGTCTTGATAAGGGTTGTCTGTAGACTTGTAGGCCAAAACATTCTCTCTACATGCACAACAGTGGAACAATATAGTGACATTAGCCTTGTTTGTTCCGTCTAGTCCGATTAGTCCAGTTCCTGAGATTCGCTCCCACCCTAGAACCTAAAACTGGATCGACCGATCACCTGTTCCAAGAATAGGAATCGAGAATTGGACCACTGCCAATGGGAACGGCCCAAAATCAGCCAGTCTAGTATGGTTTGAACAGTTTTCAGTTCGAACGGTTCTTGTTATCCACCCCTAGTTAAAATAACCTAATTAAGAAGTTAAAAAGGACATAGAATAAATGAAAAGAAATTGGGGAAAAAAAAACAAACACGCAAATCTCATCATTAGCTTTTATGTTTTATGTTATAATGGTGTCGAATTTATTTAGTACCATCCAAGTGTTAAGTGTCCGATAAGAAAAATGCATATAATAAAGAAAGAAAAAGTCACATTTCTCTCATTCAAAGTTAACATATTTAAAGGGAAAAAAATTCGATTGTACCATTTTATTATTAGTTTTGAAAAATTAACTGTGCTATCTAAAATTTACTTTTACCACAAGTTTTTAGACTTCAATAAGTTAATGCGAGGAGTCTTTGCAGGGCTTTTGGGAATCCAACCCTTCTAATAATGACCTTATTCCAATGTCTCTTTCACTAGTAAGTATAAAAGTTATTCAAGTTTCCTTGATCAACCGATCATTATAAACTGGACAATCAAAGTGACTGGCACGAGGTGATCCCGATTATATGATGAATTCCATTTACATCAATGACTTGTTCCTGAGTGACATTGGCATTATGATCAGTGCAAGTTTTTGATTCGTTGAATTAATACGTTTCCCTCCCCCCTAGACCACCGTAACCTTCCATTCGTACTTTTATGATTTTTCTTCGATAAAACTTATTCAAATTACACATTTTCCTATTTTTTACCGATACAAAAAGGTGAAATTTGTGGGACTTTGCGACTATTCATAACGTTGCATGCACTCGAAAAAAAGATGCAGATCACATCTTGTACCACGTAGATCTTTCGCTAACGTTAGTGTACGAGAAGATCCTAATTCGGTTTCAGCTCCCGCAATTTGATGTGGATTTGACTTGGCACTGATCTCTTTAACTCCAAGCATTTCCCCCCTGCCAAGAAAGGTTGGCAATTTATGGTGGTGATGGAGACCTTAGGCATCTTCCATTCAAGAAACTTCTCATTATAGAGAGAACATGGGAGGTGTAAATGGTGGTGCTGGAGTGAGGAGGGGGGAGAATTTATTATGGGGGTGGGGAAAAATCTTGATTGATTTGGTGCATGAAAAGACAGATTATAGGGACCCATAATTGGGAATATAAAAATAAAATGGAGAATGATCATGGAAATACATTCAATGTTGGGTGTTGGGGTGTGATTGAGAGGAGAAGAAAAGGGGCTCGTGGGTAGCGAGAATCGTATTGGGCAAGGAGGACAATGGGGACGACCGTCTTAAATTCGCCTCTTGATGATTGCCAGCTCTGGCCTTGTGAATGGTCCAACATGGAGTTAATAACCCTATTCAATAGCCTCCTTTTTTTTTTTTTTCCCTTTTTTTAAGTATTTCAAAGACATAACACTTGTTCATCTCTCACATATAGAGATAAGGACGCCACAAGTACCATATTTTTGTGTGGCATAGCGAGTGCTATAACTTTTTATTTGATCACTTGAATGTCATAACTTCATAGGCCATTCACTTGAGTATTATGACTTTTTAATTGATAATTTGAGTGACATAACCTTTTTAAAACATTTTACAAAAAAATTGAAAATCTGATCTGATATGACACTTGTGATTAATGTTTTCTAAAAATTATGACACTTAAGTAATTGAATAGAAAGTATGGCGCTCATATGAAATCCATATAAAAGTTATGAAATTTTTTGTATTCTTATTCCCTCACATAAGTAACGTGTCTCCTTTTTCCTCAATAAAGATTTCCTTTGATTTTCCCCTTTTCTCTAGATTGCAATGACCAATTAGATTATACGATGGAACAATTTGTGACCAAATTATCAATGGAACAATTAGGGCTTTGAGGAATATGTGCTTTATAAGTCCTAAAACTTATCGCAAAAAGTGTAATTGAGTCTTAAAACTTGCAAAAAACACAAACAAGTCCTAAAAATTATCAAATTGGTACAATCAAGTCCTAAAATTAACATTGACAATTTGATTAATGGAAAATACTGACGTGGCATATTTAAATTAATTTTTATTTTCCATGAGGCATTTTTAAATGACTTTTTATCCAAATATTATTTAAATTAGATTAAAAGAAAAAAAAAGCTAAAAAATTACTTAAAAAGGTAAAACTAAAAAGAAAAGAAGGAGGGAGTGTAGGGCTAGGCCTCGCTAATGGGTAGTTGTTGACTCGTTGCAACCATTGTGCATCGCCAGAGGGGTCAACGGATGTCACCGACCCCGAGCGAGGTTGGCCGACCATTGCCTGCCCTAGGCAAGGCCTCGCCGGCTCCAAGAGACAATTGGTAAGGCTAGATCGTGGGTGAAACCCAAATTTGTGCAACACTAGTCGTTGCTTGGGGCCGGCGAGGTCTTGCCAACCTCAAGCGAGGTCTCATTGGCCTTAGGGGAAGGCCAACAACGCTCAAGGCCCGAGCAAGCTTTGGCATCGCCTAGATCTAGACGCCCTTGCCCAGGCCCAGCTAGGGTCATTGGCCCTCGCCTGAGGCCGGTGAGAGCTAGCCACCTGCTCCAAGGTTTTGCTAGCCCCTTCGATGAGGGGCGATGGTGGCGACAGTGCCCACCACTAAGGCTCTGCCCTAACCCCCCTCTCGTTTAGTTTGTCTTTTTTAAATAAAATTTTAGCTTTTTTTAAATCTAATTTAAATAAGATTTGGATAAAAAAAATTAAATATGCCATGTAGGAGAGAGAAATTAATTTTAAAATGCCACGTCGGTGTTTTCCATTAGACAAATTAACAACATTAACTTTAAGACTCAATTGAACCAATTTGACAGGTTTTAGAACTTTATTACACTTTTTATAAGCTTTAAGAGTCAATTACACTTTCGCGACAAGTTTTAGAACTTGTAGTATATATATCCTAAGATTTGGAATATCCATCAGACAAAAAAGGGGTTTCACAAGTACCACCTTTGAAAGTATGCTACAAGTCACAAAAATTGCATATGATCATTTCACATGGACTTGATCACAAACTTTGAAGAAAATTGTCAATTCAGTCCTAAATGCATTGTACATATATTAATTCAGTTCTAAATTATCTCATTTTGCTAATTTGATATTAAACCTTTATGCAAAATTCCAATGTAATCATTCGGGACAATTGCCATTGAAAATCGCTAATATGGCATAAGCAAACTTATCAACATCAACATGCCAGATAAGATGGTTGGCAATGACTAGGCGCCACATTGGCAGTTGCGATTTTAAATATTCACTATACAAACAAGGGGTTTGGCAGGCATTACCTTCAAAAATATCCTACACATGACAAAAATTGTCTATTATAATTTCGTAAGGACTTAATCACAAACTTTTCGCAAAAATACGTCAAGACTAAAGAATTATTGCAATCACAAACGGGAGGGAGCCCTCCCTCTCATGTGTGTTCCTTTTTTTAAAAATAATTTTTTTACATTTTTTGAGTTTGGAAAGAAAAAACAGAAAAAAGAAAGAAATTTAAAAGATGAATTTGCCCTTAACCAAATAGTGAATTTAGGCCCTTATTTGAGACTAATATAGCTACTTCAAATCCTTATTTTAAATAAGGTTAACTCCATATCCTTATTTAAGAAATTGATGGCACTTCAAACCCTTTTTTGAAACAATATCCACTTCAAACCCTTATTTGAGAAAATGATGATACTTTAGGCCCTTATTTAGAATTTTCCCTCAAATAAATGCAATTAAGTTAAAAAAAATTATGTTGAAAATTGCAATATAAGGATGCCATATAAACACTTTTAGAGCAATAGAAAAGCAATTTTACATATTGTTCTTCGACATGACTTGATTGACCCAACTAAAAGGTTCAAGGTATATTTGTTTCACAGAAAATGAATGATTTAGAAAATATTTTTCAAGAAATGATCATTGTATCATTTGTAAAATAAATGAACAAAAAAATTTTCATTATTTACTAAAATTTTTGGACATAAACTGTTGACAATATTGATTATCGACTAATTATTTCAAGTGATACAACAAATCATTTTTATGGCAATATTTTCCAAATTGTTATTTTCTTGCAAACAAATGGAGCCCTTAATCTTTATTGCATTATGTACATAAGGGTTATAAAATTCCTATGCATTTCTTCCCTTGTCCAATTAAAGCGAAACTCACGCATTATTGCGGAAAGATTGTTATACTTTTTTATGTGTCAAAAATATTAGTTCCAAGCAAATATGGGCTATTCAAAATCTGTATTCTATGGAGAATTCTAATAAAAAATATCTCCATCTCTCGTATTTCTAATTAAGTCAACACAAGAAAGTACGTTGTAGGATATATTGGGAGTTATAACATATCAACATATCTACTGATAGTTCTATGTTCCCTTTAAATAATTTTTTTGAGTTTAAGTACTTAACTTATATTGTTCGAATGTTTTGGCGCAAAAAATAAGAAAATCTATTACATGTGAATTCTTAAAGCAAACGTCAACTTTTCTGAAAAAAGGAAGAAGAAAAAGACGTAAATGTTTCACCAATTTCTTGAAAGCCATATAACTGTTGGAAGCGTGCAACAAAGTTTTGATATTTTCATCTAGGAATATCACCAAGAAAGAGTCTAAGTCCAAACTCATCAATATGTCCAGTTGAACCCATATTCACTCAAAAGTTTAAGATAATGAGTTATAGACCAACTAAAATATATTAACTACTCTGCACCACATCAATCCTCCAGTACGGGACTCCTCTAATATAACTCACTCATGCATGCATCTTAACAATCTCTCCTTCACATATGAGCTCAATGTTATACCCACTCCCTTTTAATTCAGATATCCGTCTACATCAACTTATGGGTGTCACATTGCTACACCACAACACCCACCTACCCGTAAAATCACAACCATCAACTCTAATACCATTTGTTGGGAACACGCAACAAAGTTTCTATACCTTCACATGGGGAGATTATCAAAAGAGAGCTTCAGTCCAAACCTATCAATATATCTAGTTAGACTAACATTTACTCAAAAGCTTAAATCTATGAATTATGGATCAACTGGGATATATTAATTACTCTACACCATATCAATTATTTAACGTGGGACTTCTCTAATACAACTCACTCACATGTAAATCCTAACAAAAACTACATGTGAACATCATGTCAGCATTTCTTCAAAAAAGTGGTCAACTTCCAGTCAAACTAGGAAAAAAAAATGGAAGGATTGTTTTGGATGATTAAAATCAAAATCCATCTCATTTAGCTTGGCTTAAGAGCCAGGAAACAAAATGGGCCGCTAACATTCTTGTGAGGTTAATATTAAATTTTGCCCATTTTCTTCCCTAAATGTTTACCTGTCGATATCTTTCTTTGAGGAGGAAGCTATTAATTTAGTTATTAACATTTTATAGAGATACCAATTCAATCATAAACTTTCCAAAATATAATCTTAAACATTTATGCAAAATTTTAATATAGCTCCGATGGCTTGTTGCCGGAAAAATTATTGTGCATATGTTTAGAACAATATTGTCAAATTGGAAAATTTAAAACTGAATTGATGCCGTATAATAGATTTATGATTAATTTGGTAATTGCTCATTCTTTAAACTTCACATTTAGTTTTCGATGGGTAGGTAATTTAATTTGAGTAAAAATGAAATAATTCAATGTTGTTTGGTTTTGATTAAAAATGTATGTGAAAGGATTAACAAAAGATAAAATTTAATAAAAAATTAAGTTAAGTGCTTTGAAAAATCAGCCGTTCAGATACAGCAGGGAAAAATAATATAAATATAACAAATTGAACGCTGATACGTGGCGCATGGGGGAGCGAGTAATGGTGCTTTCCTTTTGAATAAGCTTTTCCTTCTCGAGTTGAAGTAAATATATCTTAATCGATGATTTATTTAATATGAGTTTTGGTTAGCTATTTATCAGTGTCAGTATTTCCAAAAGAAAATGTTAATCTTTGTCCTGCCGCAATTAATAACTTAACTATGGCGCTTGGCGATAAAGTCAAAGTATACTTCTTCTGTTTTAGCTTGGACTTAATTTTGAATTAGAGATCATATTTGGGTAAACTGAAAGAATTTAATGTTGTTTGGTGTTAGATTAATAATATGTTCAAAGATAATCAAAAAAATAAAATTCAAGAGAAAGTGCAAATTTATAACAATTATGTGGGCCCCGTCTGAGCATTTTTTTTTTTTCCAGGAATTAGCAGCATTCCAATCAAAGTGCATCAATACCAAAAAAGAAGAAGATGAAACCATTGCACAATCCACAAATTTAAGTGACCATGAATGAAATTTATTCCTTAACTTTATTTTCCTTTTACGAATAGATTTAATTTCCAATTAGTAATTAGATTTTTCAAATATAAGTAAAATGAAATAACTTGATGACGTTAAATATTAACTAAAAATCATGATATCATATTACCAAAACAAAAATTAAATAAAAAGTTATGATTGAAGCACAAATTTTGGACTAGGCGTGTGGTTGTTTTGGCAATAGTGAAACAAATCACTTTTTCATGACAATTTTGTTTTTCCCTATCGAATCCAGTACAAGTAATTTGGTCACATATAAAAGAAATCATCAAGATTTCATCTGCGAAATAACTCGGCAATAAGTGGATCATACACTTCTCCAATTTTGGTCAAATGAGATCATCCACCTTGGCCTCTAAAGGCAACCTAGGATTTGCTAGTGCAAGAAGTTTAGTCAAAAATGAAAGGAATGACAAGCTTGGTGGTTTTGCTATATTTGTAGGAATATGTTTGTCAACACAAGCAGAACTTCGGGTTTTGTAATTGAGATTCAACTTCGCAAAACAACATACTTTTCATATATGTTCATCAATTAGAGTGACTCTAAAGTCATCATTGATCTTGTTAGTCCAGAGTTTATGATTAATAATGCCTTGCTTTGCTTGAAGATATTAGAAAACGATTGTGCTATCACTTCGAGTTCAAAACATAACTTTCAGGAAGGAAATCATTCTACCGATTAGCTTACTAATCTTGGAATCAATAAGCACTTGGGATACTAGTTTTTTTTTTCATTACCTCCTAGATAGTTTCTTCATATTTTATTAGATGATAAAATAGATATAGTATATTTATGACATCATATTTTTGTATTCGCCTTTTAGCTTTCCTTTGTAAAAATAATAATTTTGAATTCAATGACGCAAATAGATAATAGATGATTAGGTAAAAAGATATGGAGGAAAAATAGGAAATGAGAAAATGCCGAGAAAATATCATACCGAATTGACATGATAAAAACAGTACCGACCTACCTAACTAAGCTTGTTGAAGAGCATAGAAGCGGAGATATTATTTTCCTTCCCATGTTTCCATTTAGAAAAGAAATACAACAGTAACGTCAAACTCTACGAATAAAAATAATCGTTTGATGATTATCCTAGAAATAGCTAGCCATGAGACTAAGAATATGATGGAACCAATCAAGTGACAAGTAATATTTTGTCTGATTACAACTAATGGCGTAAATTCTAAATAGCCAAGATCAAGGCGGCAAGTAATGTATCTTACAAGATAACTGCATTTGCTCTTACCGTGAGAACCATTAAGATGGTAGGCAAGTGTCTAACGTGTCTCACTAGACACAATAACAGACATCAAGAGACAACCATCACGAGTTCAAGCATCAACACACTCCTTATAAATATTTAATACTTTTACCGGGTTCGACCAAATTTGGATGAAAAGTCAACCTCATCAAAATTTCAATGGAATGGTATAATGGATTGTGCTCCGTGAGAGCTTTAAATGCTGTTTTTGATTTTTCAGGTAAAGAATTTCTAATGTCAGCCCGACATCGCGACCGCTAGGTGTCACTTCCAGCACCAGAAGGACTTGTTAGAGGGCCGGGTCGGTGAAGGGTCGCGCGTCGAAGCAAAGGCCTGGGCCTTACGTACCGAGCGCATGACAAGGCCCGAATCGCGCGGGAACACATCCCTTTTAGCCCGAGATAGCTTCGTTCCCCTTTGGGCCATATTTTGGGCCCATTCACATCATTTCCCTTTATAATATTCATCATTCGCCTCAAAGCGTGCATCATTTGCTTTTTTGGGGGTAAGATTTGCCAATAAACAGGCTTCCAGTTTCTCATTTCAAGCCGGGTAAGTTACATCAAATTGTTCTCTTTTGAGATTTATCTCTCTTAAATAGAAATTCTCTTTTATTCGAAGTTTGCTTGGTTTGTGAGACTTGTTTTACATATATTGAAACTCTCCTAATCAAGATATGCCTCAATCCCTTTATTAAAAATAGAAAATTTGCATGCGTAGATCATAAATATGTTGAAATAGTTTTCAAATAGCATTTTTATGCTGCTGAAAAGAATTCATAGGTCGTTATTCTATTGGAATTACGTGTATCTATAGAGAATAAGTTAGCCCTTGGTTCTTGTACCGAAGGAAATAGCAGAATGGACGAAAGGGGAGGAGTCCCCTGAAGGTTGTCAGTCCGTGAGCCGTGGCCCCATCCATATGGATATTTTACCATGTACTGTCGAATTAAAAAAAAAAAAAAAATCAAGCCATGATTCAGATGTAGTGAATTTGCATATTGAAAGCTTTGCACGCTAATTGATTTTGATTGGGCTTGAATATAAATACCAATTGCAATAGAATAATAAGTTGAATGATTTGCAATATATTTTTCACATAATATATGCATGAATATACTCAAATTAATGCTACTTTGAAATTTGCATGCACGCTGAATGAGACCACATGTTATGATTGGACAATGCACGCCAATGTGACAAGAACGCACGCACATTGTCCACGAAGGGGAAGTCAGAGCATGTTGTGGAGAGGGCATTATTGCAATTCTTGAATGATGAATCCTGTAATGTCGTCCTTGCAAGCCATGTGTGGTATACACGGTGATTTATATTGGGCCGCAAGGACACGGTTTAGGGCCAAATGACGTCATAAGATGGAGACATTAGCAAAACTGCCTGTGACTTCCATTTCGGATCGACAAGTCAGGAAGAAGTTTTCGTAGTTCTCGAAGCCCGCAAAGTTCTCAGATGAATATGCTTCGGATGTGTCTAGGCGTATCAACCGAGAGAGAGATTGAAATCATGTGCTCTTGCAACACATCCTAAAGGTATCTTTCGTGCATATTCGACTTGGGAACATTTTTCCTGGTGTGCGAACATGGAAAAAATACCAAAAAAATCATAAACCTATTATATTAGTAACAATTTAGTGTTAAACCTTTCAATTTGACTAATTTAATCAAACATTTTCACATTTTCACATTTTCCCAATTGAATCTATTTGAACAATTTTGATCAAAAATTGTTAACGTGAATTTTGACTATCCTACATGACATAACCAAAGCCATATGACATAACCAAAGCCATAGCATGACAACCCTCCACAAGATTTGCGAATAGATGATTATCGATTAAAGAATATTTATAATTTATGAAACATATTGTCTTGAACTCATAATCATTAGGTACTTATAAATGTCAACTAAATCTCGAAAGAAAATTGCTCGTCTATCATTATTTGATTCATTCATATTTTGAGCTTGTACTAATCAATACTAGTTAAATTACCAAATGAGGAAACATTTTGAAGTTTGAATCTATTTTTACTCTTCTTATAGTAAGGCACTTGTTAACATGGCACACTTATTTTCTATCAGTAACATCAATTGAAAAAAAAAAAAAAATTGCAACTCTTTGATCATTTTGTCGCTCGACGACTAAATAAATATTCGAACAAAAAAAAACTAAAATAGAGAAATCTTTTGGCTTCACACCCAAAGCTTCTTAAGCATCGCATTTTGGATTTCTAATACATCATGCCTAAGAGAAGAAAAATAAAATAGAATAGGGAGACATAGGGTGGGCATGACAACATTTCTTAGCTAGGGAAGAGTTTTTTTTAAGAAATAGTTCTTTTCTATTTCTATTCAGAAGAACAATTTCTGAGTAAAAGAACTCGTTTGGTAACTACACAAAATTTCTACTCTTGGAATAGAAAAAGAATAGAAATGTGTTTGGTAACACAACGATTCTTTTTTGTATTTATTTGTTTTTTATACTTGCTCACGGATTGTCGACGGCGGCGGCGGCGATGGGCGACTGCGACAGCGACCGACGACCCGCGGCAGGCGGCGGCGGCCAATGACTCGCGGCGGCTGGCGACGGCGGCCGGCAGCCGGCGACCGACGGCGGGCAGCTGCTGGCGGCAACAGCCAGCAACCGACGACGAGCAACAAGCGACGATGGCTCCGAGCGGTTGGAGGTAGCCGTGGCAAGAGAGAAATAAAACAAAAATAAAAATGAAAATTTGCTTATTTCTAGAAATTGTTCACGGGACAAGAAGCAATTTTTTTTGTTTCTCGTTTCTATTCCCGGGCTAACTTTTCTATTCCGAAGAATAGAAAAACAACTTAGTGTTACTAAACGGGTTTCTATTCTTTTTTTGTTCCGAGTAACAAAAAACAGAAATTCTTAGGAATAAAAATATTCTCATGCAGCCCCATAATGTCCTACTTCTACTAAAAAGGAAACTTACTGGAATTTTCACAAGAATTAAATCCTAAAAACCAAAAAGACTGCAAAATTATCTATGAGAAGAATTCTAATCCCTTTTGACTCTTATTTGATCTTCACCAAAGCTTGGTCAAAAACATCAACATTTGAACAAGTATCATCTTGCAGAGTTTTGTTGGCCGCACCTCGCTTGCTCCCAAGACAAATGAGGGAAGAACTCTGTTTTTGACATTTTTTAAGATCCCGAACCACAAAAACTATGCACAAAACATGGGACGATAGAAAGAATAAATATATTGAAGATCCCCTGATTTCACCAATATATAGCCTCACAAAGCAATCCTCTGTGGTATTTGCCAATACTGCTACCACCTGAAAGGTGCCATCTCAGGCAGTGTTGTGACCCTATTCATTGACAATGGGAGAAGAGATATAACTAGCAAAAAGGATTGAGATCCTTGATATAGCCCAGTACAATACACCTGCCCAAAGAAGATATCACTACAGAAATGTATGTAAACATAAATGGGGCAAACCATTTTGCACCAACTCATTCCAGTCTGGTGCTCTAAATTGCCTGCTACTGCTTTCCAGTTATCACTTGAGAAGAAAGTAAGGATCAAAAAAATCCCACAGCAAATCATCAGTCCTATACTTAAGAATAGAGATATCAGCAGAGAGGTTGAACTTTCTCTCATGTAATTCGACCACTGAACAGAACAGGTTGAGAATCAAAGGGTTCCTAAGAAACAAAGAGAGAGCTTTCGCAAGTTTAATCACATCCGATACTAACTCCAGATCACTAGTAATACCATCCTCACTTAAAAGGCACTTAGAGAGGGCATAAAAGCCAAGAAGATTAGCATACAGTGGTAAAAAGGTGTCCTTGTGGTTAGCAACCCCACCAATCCAGAAAATATCATCCTTTGTCATGTGATCCTCGCCAAATGTTATCAACTGAGTGAAGAATCTCATTCTCCAGGCATATAGATTCGTCTTGATACTGTCTTCTTCAGTGAAGTTGACTGCCCAGGAACTAGAGATGAACAGTTTCTCCATATGTAAGCAGCAGATTTGACAAATCAGCAGTTTTTCTTCGTGGTGGTTGTCAATTTCTTTGTCGAAAACACGTCTGACTAGATCCCCTCCTGACTTTTCACATTTTTCTGTGTCATGCACCCACTGGGCAAGATAATTAAGATATTCAATCCAGTGACCAAAAATATATGAGAGATGCTCAAAGCTCAATTTGAGTACTTTTTCCACTTGGGTAGGAACACTGAAAGCACTAGATCTTCCCAACAGTTGTCTTGGCGTAAAACATTTTTGGACATTCAAAGCCAGCTGCTGCCTGATCCCATCATCTTCATCCTCCAACAGTCTTACACAAGTAAACCACATCTTGAGTACTTGATGAGCATACATAATGGCAATTTCTTTTGCATCAGAAAAGGAAGGTCTACTTTCTGCTGGCATTTTGTTGCGGAACAGAGGACCGATAACCTCAGCTTGTTCCAGCATACCAGATGCTATGATGGATTCAGCTGCTGCGTTGCGCAGGTTTACAGGTTCAGTTGAGGCACTGTGCAGTTCAATTAGCTTGTTGAACATAGAGATGCATCCATATAGTTGGTTCTGTCTCTCCAATTGAACCAAGCACTCATTTATGGTCTTCTCTGTGCTATCAAAAATAGAGTTTGCAAGTAGACCTGCCAACCGCTTTATACATACAGCCATGCAGCATATAATGGTCCCCCGCGTTTTAGCATGTCTTACAATGTTGTACAAGGAAAGTAATCTGCCCCAGATTTGCAACGTGAAATCACTATCCATCACACCCACGAACTTAGTACCTACATTCATTTGACAACCGACTTGGTTATATTGCTGCAAATTCCAAGTGAAGAAAATTCGTAGTATGTAATGTGTGCACTTGTGGTTCTTCTCCAATGACAGAAGCTTCATCATTGTATCCTGGAGGTTAACATTTGTCCACTGTTGAACAGCTGCCATCTCACTGCTTGAGAAATAATGGCCATGACAGCCAGATTCTGTAATTCCCAGGAACTTCAGCAGCCATTTCAATGTTGCAAGCCGGACTTCATATAATGAATCTGACAGGCAGCAGACTAGCTTTTCAAGGAGCTGGCAAGAAGCATCGGGTGTTTCAGGTGCCAATAAATTGATGTCAGAAAGGCAATTTTTCTGGGACAAATGATTATTTTCTCCAGTCTTCTCATTTGATACTTGGAAGAAACAGCTGAAATATGAAGTAGCTGATTGTTCACGCAATTCAGAAACAGCTGGATCATAGTAAGGAAGCACACAAGAACCGTCCAAAACTAAGCATTCTGCTGTCAGCTCCAAAAGTAGATTGCGGATGTTACAAAAGGTTTCACCTGATCGGCTTCCCCTGGCAATACTGAGCATGTGATCCAGAACCCTTAAGAAAGTAGTGTTGACAGGAGGACAAGGGCACCATCTAGGGTTTCCAATCCATGAACATTTGGCCAGAAGTTGGATTAGATCACTAAGAATTTGGTCCTTCTTTGAGAAATCAACAAGGTTTCTACAATTTGTATCCAGAAGACTACACAACTGCAGTAACATTCCATGTATTAAATTGAACGGAGTGTGCTGTGCTTCATTGGTGGAGCTGAACTTATGGGGAATAGCAATTCCAGAGCAATGGTTCTCTAAACAAGACAAGTCAGTGGCTATGTTCACAATGACACCAGGCAACTTCTCATTAGATACCAAGCCTGTTAAAGCTCTAGATGCAAGAACACGAATCCTCATATTTCGCTGGGTTGAGCACCTTCTAATAAACGGCATAAACAGGAAAGGATCCAGGTCATCCCCAGTCTCACTTGCTATGGCTGATGGCTTGAGCCTGGAAAGAAGGATCAGTACTGGACACAAGCTTGGGTGCACAACCTTGGCTAAGCTAGATTCTGAATGTCTGGTGGATCCATCATCAAGCAATTCTGTTGCAATTTTAAGTTCCTCCAATAAAAAGAAATGCAAAGAGGGATACCTAAAGCATGAAGACTTATTATTAGTGGCTACTCAAGAACTAATAAAATCAGCAAGCATGCATAATTTATAGGAAGTTGCAACAACATAGCATGTAAACATGATGGATTCCATAGTAATGTTGATCAAAAAGCCTATGAAGAATACCTTCTAGGAGGAAAAAAAGACCTGTCAATATCAATAAAGCTATATAAGAGGAAAATCAAAGGCAAATTGGATTGAAGTAGCCATTAAACAAAAAAAGGTTCTAATTAAAGAAACTGGAAAGTACATGTCAGTTAAAGCATGTGTTAGGAATTGAATATTGTTGCCAACAATCAGCATCACTTTTCTGGAGTTCATTAAAGAACAAAATGTGCAACTACTCAATGCCATAGTTACATACAGAGCCTGCAATCTGTTCAACTGTACGCCATTCTTACCATCCAGGCAAAATTCGTTTGTTTTTGGCCAAAAGGCTCAAACTGACCAGAATTTATATTTAGATTTTGTGACCTGAAGCAAGCCAGCCTAAACATGAAGTATTTTAATTAGTCAAACTGCCAATTTAGTTGGTTCACAGAATTTTCCTTACCTTATATATTTCACAATAGAGCAAAGGAATATGTGAGCAACAATCATCTTAAAGTAATAGAAAACAAAAAAAACAAGAGAGAGCATATTGTCCTTTATAATATACTATACCTGTGAAAAAATTCTAGCCCTGTTAAGGAACGTCGGGCAGATTCTCGTTTGTGTACATTTAAGAATCCAATCATCCTTCGCACCAGAGCAGTATATGCTAGACAAGCACTATTTCGAACCTCCCAATAGGGCGAAGAGAAAGCGCGGATGGAAACAATCAATGCTTCAGCAGAAAAACCAGATGTATCAGTAGCAAGGTTGGTGTCATTGAAAGCAGTCCTAAGAACATTGAAAGCATGAACAGTTGGGATAACGCCCTCATCTCGAATTTTCGATGTCCTTTCATTAGCATTTGAATCAACGGGTAATGCTGACTCAGCGCTATGGTCTATTTTTTCTGGCCGATGGATACAGGGGTCACCAATGGCAATGTTGGATGCATAAAGATCCTGCAGTGAATGGTTAGCTACATCAATTAGCCATCGCAGAGCACATGGGAGAAGCTTCTTCGGTGCTCCTTCTGGCTCTGAGAGGAACAGAGCAATAAATGCAGCGGGAATGCCTGCACTTCTCCTCAGCAAATCATCAACTACTTGTCCTTTCGCCACAGTCCTTTCCATAAGCAGTTCCATCCAAGATTCAGTTAACTTGCAGAGTCTGACAAAACAAGCAGCATTTAGACTTCAGCTATTGGAATATGCATTGGACTTCTCCTACAAAAATGATTGCACTGGTACAGTAAAGGACAAAGAAAAAAGCTACAGTCTCTTCATAAAATTTTTAAATAAAAAGTTAACCAAAGACAAGCAGCTCTTAGACTTCAGTGTTTGGAATATGCATCGGACTTCTCCTATGGGAAAGATTAAAACTGGTGCAGTAAAGGACACAGAAAGAAGCTACAGTCTCTTGCTGAAGGTATTCAGCAGTTGAGGTAGTTAACCAAAGACAAGCACTGCTTACACTTCAACTTTTCGAACATGCATCGGACTTCTACGGAAATGATTAAACTTGTGCAGTAAAGGACACAGAAAAAAAGCTAGAGTCTCTTCTTACAACTTTCAAATAAATTTAACAAAAGACACCATCATTCATATTTTGAATGCATTTCAAAGTTTTGTTTATAAAGGCTTTAATAAAATAAACTCTTTGGTTGAAAGAATGTATAAAGATATGTACTCTGGATCATTGGAACAAAGCAAACGATTGCAAAGAGCCGTAAATCCAGCCCTTGTCTTGTCGATTGCACCATTATGCTTCATGCTCAAGAGGACTTCCAAAAAGTGATTGCCCATGGCTTCAAGTTGCTTCAAGTCAAGTACTGCCTCAGGTATTTTCACGGTCGAATTATCAGCAGCATCAGTAGGCTCTAGAGAGTCTGAATATGTACTTGTTGGTAAAGGAATTTTCCTGATGATGGTACCTAGCAGAAGACTCACCTGAAAAAGAGGGGACCATATGGTTGTCTAGGGATAGCCTTACCTAAATTAAGTAAGAAGGGACAATCAGAGAAAGCAGAAGATTACCTCTTTCATTGCCAACCAGCAACCAACCATTACTACCTGCTCCAATCCTACTTTTGAGCATCTATCCGACTCTGATGAAGGTGCTGGATCATTCACTTCCACTGAAAAATCTACGACAAAATTATCATCATCAGCCATCTCATCCATGTCTTCCGGCAGATACCAAGCATCAGCAGAAACCACCCAAAGTGCCAGAGAAGTAATTTCCAAAACAAGGTCCAAGAGCTTGTTCAATGCACGTCTCATCTCTGACATACTAGACACAACAGCATCAGAATTCCAATCCAATTCCTCAAAAGTGTACCGGAGAGAAAGCAGTACACCATGCACAAAGCTATTCTTGCAAGCTTCAGAAAGATCCCTCTTGCCTTCCTTAACAGCCACATCCAACCAATCGATGAGAGACCATACAAAATCCATCACAGGATGCATCGACTCACTTGATTGAGAATGCAAGTCACATGTGACATTTACAGATGCTGTCACTATCCATCTATGTTCTAATACATACTTTCTGAATATAAGTCGCAGCGTCAAAGCTCCAGCATCACTCTCCCTCACACGTGGACTGCAAACTAATTTTTTAGCCCATTCAATTATATTCACCACCATCTGATCACTTGAAAGCCCAGGAAGGGGGGTGGGGAAATGTACCAATATGCGAAAGGAATTCTCCCTCAGCCGGTCCCAACTATCGATAATTGATCCAAGTAAAAGGAATGTCGAATCTGGCGATGTAATTCCTCTACTGTAAGGATGAAGACTTTCAGGAGAAAATAAATGGTTTTCTTGAGAAGGAGAAACAGCCCAAACATCCATCATTATCACTATGAGCTCCATTGCCATTATCTTTCTCTTGTATGGGGCAGATGGATAGCAGGAGAAGAACAGAAAAGCACTAAACCATCTCATAAAGCAAAAAAGATTATTGGCTCTGCTGAATGAAGTGTCCTCACTCCTAATGGAAAGACAGATTTCTGTGCCTTTATGATGAAGTCGAGGTTGCCATGCCTGCTGCTTCAACTGCCTCTCCAGAGCTGTTCGAACCCGAGAAAAGAACTTTCTGAACAGACTGCACCATTTCATCTGAAAAGCTGTTGAGGAACACCTCATGTTCAATGGAATAGCTTCTTTCATCAGAGCCAGTTCCAAATTCGAAGGAAGGCTAGCTGTCTTCGGGTTTAAGAAAAGGAACTCTGCAGCATCAACACGCAGTGAATCATCAACATGGGTCAATGCCTGCACAAGCCATTCAACAAGGATTTTCATCTTTATTCCCTTAATGCACACAAGAGCATAGCCGCTGACATATTCTGCCTCAAGCCCATCCACTGTTTGATCAAGCAAGGTTTTTTCAAGCCAATCAATGTCTCCTTCAATCAAAGCAAGCAGACGAGATACTTTGAGCAAGGATACTGCAACTGCAACTTTTTGCTCAATTGACAAATCCGCTTGTGTGCTATTATTGAGCCCCATATGCAAGAAGTCATTGTCCTCTCCAGTTGGTGTAACTGAAATAAATGCAAGCATGGGAAAGATACTATCTATGTCAACTTCTAATAAAACAGGCAAAGCGTAAGTGCTTAAATTTGACCGGAGCTTTGAGGCACCAGATGCAAGACCATACAAAAATGGGTGCAGACAATGCTCTCTATATAGTACATACCCCCTCTCAATACCATCAGTCTTCCAACAATCATCCCGCAGATTCTCAAGAAAACACTTCAAAAATGATGTTGCAGCACAGCACACATCATCATCATTATATGCCTGTACCATTTCAGTTAACAGACCTGGACGCATGCCTAACAGAGCTCTAGCTCCCAACCTCTTGGTCAGGGAAGCTAAAGGAACATACCTTCCCTTGCAGCGTGGCCCTAAACACAGAAGATCTGAAGCAATCTTCCTCAGGAATAATTTTATTCTGTCACTATTATCTCCCCAGTGAAGGGTGGACTGGATGTCTAAGAAGAGATCAAAAATCAGGTGAACTTGTTTGACAGTTTGACTAAGTGGATCCTCCAAGTTTTTCCATATAAGTCCCAGTATCCTGGTCCCCATTTCCTCCTTCAGTGGATCATAATCCTCCAAAAAGATGGCAAGCTTAGCAAGAATTGACGTCTTTATCTGCTGCAAACAAATTTGCATAACTGTCAATGCATGAAAGTTGAAGTGGCTGTCGGTGGGATTCTCGCAAAAGTTACAGAGCTCAGGCAAAATTCCATCATAAAGTATAGTCTTAACAGCTTTATTGGCATCCTTAAAACCTTCAGATCCATTGCACTTATCACTTGCTACAACAAAATGCATGTTAAGTACATTCCTGGAAACCGCAGTAAGGATCCCTCTGATCAAACAAAGTCTACCGAGAGCAGAAAAGCTACAAATATCATGATACAAATTCCCTCTATACTGTATCTTCAGAATAACCTCACTAATATCACTTTCACAAATAGTACTGGAACAACAAGGACTTCCATGAAAAATACCTTCTACGATAAACAACCCAAGTTCTTCAGCACTAAGACACACTTGCAAAGCCGCACACAAGCTGACTCCAGCAGCCACAAAACAATCCCGTGAAAAAGAGGACAGCTTCAGTACGCTCAAGACGACATGAACAATCATCTCCATAACACCTTTATCATTTAAATCATTAAACTTAGATGGAAACTTTTGCAGCAAGTAATACAAGCAGGACAAGGCCTCTTGGCATTGCTCCATCACCACGGGCGAAGGCCGCGCCCGCCCATTAATCTCCAAAACCACACTGCTCAACCCGTAAACTATATCACGAGCCACCACAACCGCACAATCCTCCACACCACCCATCAAATATCCCAACTTAGGCATACCCATTATCGACAAGGCAGCTCGTGACACGCAGAACCGCTTCCCTTTGCCCTGAGAACCTCCATACTCCTCACAGAGCGCTCGAAAGCACCTGCAAATCAAGCCCTGGTGGTCGCGCGCCTTGGCTAAAGCGGAGACGAGAGTCCTGTGCAAGGGCGTGGAGTTCTCGAAGAACATGATCTCCAGGTAGAGACGCGCCGCTTTGGAGAGAGATTGCTCGTCGAGGGCCGGCGAAAGGATGTCGCCGAAAGAAGAAGCAACCCTCTTGACATGGTTGACCTGGGAATAGGTCGAGTTGAGGGAGGTTAGTTCTTGGAGTTCGGCGTAGAATCCGGGATGGCTCGAGCATTGGTCGGCCAAGGAGTCGACGAAAGGCTGCGGGAAGACGACGGCGCTGTAAGTGTAGCGATGGCGGTGCTGCAGAGCGCGCCATTTCGCGGACATGGCTGGGGATCGAAGCGTACAACTTCGATGGTGGAAGTGAAGAGGAGCAAAAGGATGTCCGCGAGGGTTTAAGAATTGCCACTGATCTGGGGGTTCTCTGCAGGAATATATTTCTCCAATAAATAATGGTTAAAGAATGCGCAAACTAAACTGTCAAGATGGCCGAGTTGGTCTAAGGCGCCAGTTTCAGGTACTGGTCCGAAAGGGCATGGGTTCAAATCCCATTCTTGACAAAAACCAATATATTTTGCTGTTTCACGTATTCCTCCTTTTTTAGGCCCTTTTTTTAGGATTGTTGCAAATTGCCTCTCAACATTTCGACTTTTGTAATTTACCCCTTGAATTTTAGAAATTGGTAGCAGCGTGTCCCCCAGCATTGAGTCTAGCTATATTTTACTTGAAACTCGAACAACGTGACTAAATATTGAAGAGAGACTTGTCATATAAAAAGTAGAATAAAAATTTAGAATTGCATGCAAGAGAATGTAACTTAAATTTTGCACCTTCTGCCGTTTCACCTGTTCCTCCTTTGTTTCACCCCTCTTTCGTGTTATGTATTTTTTCTAGTTGGATAGTCTTATTTGTGCTGCTTCATAATATAGTCAGCGAGGATATTATCCCCCAAATTTTAATATTGTTGCTAGTAGGACCCTAATATTTTAAAAAATTATATAAGCTGATCTTATTTAGTTTCACAATTTCCTCTTTTTTTGGCTCCTCTTGAATGCTTGTAGTTGGATAATTTTGTTTGTGCCGCTTCAAACTATTTTCAATGAGAGAATTTTACATAACCACCCCCCTCCCCAAGTTTTTGGGTCGTTGCAAATTGCCCTTCAACATTTCGATTTTTGTAATTTTCTCTATGAATTTTAGAAATTGGTTACATTGTATCCCCTAACATTGACTATATTCTACTTGAAGCTCCAATGGGTGTGATTGAATATTGAAGACGGACTTATTATATAGGTATATACAAATAAAAATAAGAATAATAATTTAGAAATATATCGCATGTGAGAGCATGTAACTAAAATTTCAATAAAAACTTAACCTAAGTCAAGGCCGAGTGCACATCTACCGGTATAAGCCAGAGTTATTCAGTTTCACCTTTTCCTCTTTTTTTTGGCCCATCTTTCGTGCTATGTGTCTGTAGTTACATAATTTTGTTTGTCCCACTTCAAACCAATTTCAACGGGGAAATTATACACAGCCCCACAAGTTCTAGGATCGTCGCAAATCACCCCTCGACATTTCGACTTCTGCAATTTGTCCCCTGAATTTTAGAAAAAGGTTGCAAAGTGTCCCGTATCATTGACTCTAGCTACATTCCGCTTGAAGCTCTAATAACGTGTCTAATTATTAAAGGATTCATCGTATAAGTATATACACATAAGAAAAAATGAATAATTCAAAAATATATTACATGTGAGAGAATGTAATTAAAATTTCGGTAAGAACTTAACCAAAGTCGAGGCCAAAAACGCATCTATATAAGCCAATGCTATTCAATTTCACATTTTCCTCTCTATGTTTAGGCCCTCTTTCCTGCTAACTGCTAAGTAATGGTTGTAGTTGGGTAGAATTGTTTGTGCCGCTTCAAACTATTTTCAATGGGGAAAATTATACATAGCCCCCAAGTTTTAGGATTGTTGCAAATTGCCCCTCATCATTTTGATTTTTGCAATTTGCCCCATGAATTAGAAATTAGATGCAATGTGGCCCTAGCGTTGCCTCTAGCTAAATTATGCTTGAGCTTTAACTACATGACTGAATATTGTGGACATAAAAAAAAGTGTATAAGTATATACACATAAAAAAAAGTGTTATAATAATTCAGAAATATATTGCATGCAAGAGCATGTAACTAAAATGAGGGTAAGAACTTAATCGAAGTCAAGGCCAAATGCACATCTATCTAAATCAGCTAATGTTATTCAATTTCACCTTTTCCTCTCTTTTGTGGTCCCTTTTTCGTGCTATGTATTGTTTGAAGCAAGATAGTCTTGTTATGTTGTTTCAAACTATTTATAATCCCATAATTTTTAGGATCGTTGTAAAATGCCCCTCAACATTTTGATTTTTGCAATTTGCCCCCTGAATTTTAGAAATTAGTTGTAAAGTGTCCCCTAGCATTGGCTCTAGCTATATTCTACTTGAAGCTCTAACAACGTGACTGATAATTGAAGACAAATTCACCGTATGATTATATACACATAAAAAAGTATAATAATAATTCAAAAATATATTGCATGTGAGAGAATGTAATTAAAATTCCGGTACGAACTTAATTGCAGTCAAGGCCGAATGCGTGTCTATATAAGCCAATGTTATTTGGTTTCACATTTCCTCTCTCTCTTTTTTTTTTGGCTCCTCTTTCATGCTAAGTATTGTTTGTAATTGTACAGAATTTTTGTGCCGCTTCAGACTATTTTATGTGGGGAAATTACACATAGCCCCCAAATTTATGATTGTTGCAAATTGTCCTTCAGAATTTCGATTTTGCATTTTGCCCTCTGAATTTTAGAAATTGGTTGCAATGTGTCCCCCAACGTTGACTGTAACTATATTCTGCTTGAAGCTCTAACATGCGTGATTAACTATTGAATGTGGACTTGTCGTATAAGTATATACACTTTAAAAAAAAGTTATAATGATAATCAACAAATATATTGCATGCAAGAGCATATGAGAATTCTAACAAGAACTTAACCGAAGTCAAGATCGAATGCACATCTAACATTGACTTTAGCTATATTCTGCTTGAAGCCCTAACATGCGTGATTGAATATTGAATACGGACTCCTCTTGTAAGTATATATACACATAAAAAAAGTAGAATAATAATTCGGAAATATATTGCATGCGAGAGTATGTAACTAAAATTCTGATAAGTACGTAAGCGAAGTCAAGGCGGAATGCACGTCTATCTATATAAGCCAATTTTATTTAGTTTCAACTTTTCCTCTTTCTTTTTTTTTTTTGGCCAATCTTTCGTGCTATGTATTGTTTGTAGTTGGATAGTCTTGTTTGTCCCCCTTCAAACTATTTTCAATGAGGAAATTACACATAACCCTACAAGCTTTGGGATTATTGCAAATTGCCCCTTGACATTTTGATTTTTGCAATTTGCCCCTTGAATTTTAGAAATTGGCTGCAAAGTGTCCCCCAACATTGACTCTAACTATATTTTGCTTGAAACTCTAACGTGACTGATTATTGAAGACAAACTCATCGTATAAGTATATACACATAAAAAAATAGAATAATAACATTTAACTAAAATTCTAGTAAGAACTTAACTAGAGTTGAGGCCGAATGCACATCTATAAAATTCTAGTAAGAACTTAACCGGACGTTTGTCCTATCAATTGCATGCTCAAAGTTTGATATTGCTTCTGTGATGTCGCTACAATTCAGTGCTTTGGAGGACCAGATTACTTCATATTTAAAACGTCTATGATGCTTGATTAGTTGCGACCAAATGCACATCTATATATAGTTCTTAAACAATTTTTTTTAATAGTCCTCATATTTATTCTTGTACATATGGATAATATATATATGACCAATTCACTTTCCATGACTATTCACGTGTAATCGCATGGTCAAATATGTAACAAAAATTTGACTGGAGTCAATGCTGGGGGCATATTACCACAAATTAAAAAAAAATCAGCGGCAGATTGTAAAAATTGAAATGTCAAAAGCGAATTCTCACTATCCCAAAAACATGGAGGCAAAATGTAGCTCTCCTTATTTTCACTGTAAGGTCTTTTTTCCACTCCATAGTCTTTTTCTTTTGCAAGATTTAGCGATGAACTACTTGCATGATCCATAATCGATGAAATAGCATTGTGAATTACCATTTTCAAAGTTCCGTCTCTTAGTAAGATCCAAGGTCCTTTTAAACCTTGTTTGTTTGTGTTCTTTTTTTCTGGTTATGAACATAATTTATGTTCTTTTGTTCCGGGGAACAAAAAAGAATAGAAATGTGTTTGTTTGCGTTTTTGTTCCAAATCTATTTTTTTGTTCCCGGGAACAAATTTGGAATATAAATAAGAAACAAGAAAAACTTGTTTTTGTTCTCAGAACACTTTCGAGAAACAATTTTTCTCTTTCATATTTTTTTCTTCTCTTTCTTTTCTTCTTCTTTTTTCTTTGGCCGATCGCTAGCCTCAGTCATGGCCAGTGACCGACCGTTGAGGGCCAGCGACCTCGCTGGAGCGTCGCTAGCCCCCGGCGAGGCCGAGCTCACCTAGCCACCGGTGAGGCTCGGCATCACTGGGCCACTGCTAGGTCGGCGTGCTCGCGCAGCCAAGGCGAGGCCGACCTCGCGCCGGCCGGCAAGGCTCAGCGTCGCCGAACCACCGCTAGGTCGGCGTCACCTGGCAATGGCCTGACGAGCCTCACCGTGGCTGGGCAAGGTCGCCGGCCCTCGTCAGCCGGTCGCCGGCCATGGACGAGGCCGGTGATCGGCCAAAAGGAAGAAAAATAAAAAAATAAAAAATAAAAATAAAAATAAAAAATAAAATAAAAATATTAAAAAATTATACAAGTTTACCAAACGTGTTTTACATTTTTTTTCTATTCTAGGAACAAGTTTACCAAACACGTTCTTCTATTAAAAAATTGTTTCCCGGAACAGAAATAGTTTTTTCTATTTCTGTTCCCTAGAATAATTTTTTAATAGAAACGTTACCAAACGCATCCTTAGTTAATAATTGGCAGTTTGGAAGTACCTAAGGTTTGGGGAAAAAAAAGAATAAATTTTTGGTACTTAACTTTTATCCTGTGCACCTTTGGTCATATGATCCTTCTTAAATAAACAAATACTTGGTTAATAAAACTTTTTTCAGGAAATTGAAAAATTGTCCACATGGCAACCTTAGAAGTTGTCTTGCAGAAGAAATCGGAGGACCGGATGACAGAGGAACTTGCACTTTCTCACAAAGTTTTGCAAGTATTCCAGATTAAAATGATTATGACTCAATTACATTCTATACATGAAATTTGACTTCCTGATCTACTTTTTTCAACTAAAAATTAAAGGATTAATACTCCAATTCCATTATAGCAGGTATTATACTGCAAACAAAATGCTTTCCCCTCGAGGATTGTGGATGCAAATTTTCCAAAATGAAAAATTGTATTCTAAAGACATATATAGACACGCATTATGCAATATTTGGAATATTGCATTCGTTATAGCAAAGATTACACATAACATGAGAATAGTTAGTGTGTTTTACAAAATTTTCTTAACTAGTTGTTTAATAAGTATTATTGGGACGTTCATTAACAAAATCATAGTATAAATTGTAGTCAAAATGCATTAATCGCTCACCCTTGGTAATCCATTTTCATTAGGTAAAAGTCCCCATTCAAACATCAAGTTCTTAAACTATCTAATTAAGTCCATGAGCTTGCATAACTTTCATAATCAAGTCCTTTTAGTTCTAGACGTGTGGAGTTGGATCTGCACGTTCGTCAATGCAAGAAAGGTGGAAAAAGATTTTTTGGCACAAGGGACCATCAGTTAAGGCCCCGTTTGATAATGTTTCTATTTCTTCCAATTTTCTGTTCTTTTGTTTCTCGAAATAAAATAAAAAAAAGAATAGAAATCTGTTTAGTAACGTTAATGGATTTTTCTATTCCCGAAATAGAAAAATGGATGAGAATATATTTGGAATATAAATAAGAAGTAATAAAAATTAATTTTTTGTTTATGGGAACAATTTCTAGAAATAATTTTTTTTTTTAATCTTTTCTTTTCTTCTTCCTTGTTGCCCCTTCCCTTCGCTGTTGCCCCTGCTGTTCGGCCACCGTCGCCGACCGGCCGCCATCGCCAACCGCCACTACCTACCTCCCGTTGCTGTCCACCGCCCGTCGCCCATCGGCGGGCCGCCTCCTGCCCGCTCGCCCACCGATCGACCGCCGTTGCCACCACCGCCACCATCGCCACTCGCCATAGCCCACCACCAATGACCATTAAGGCCACCGCTCGCCAGCTAGTTGACAGCTAGCTGCCGTCGCACCGCTGGCCATTGTCATTGCCGGCTGCCGCACCCACCGCCGATGATGGTGGATGCCGCCGCCCACTGGCTGGCCGGCCACGACCGATCGACCGACGCCGATGACCGTCACAACCACTTGCTGATGACCGCTACTGATTGCCACCCTATGTAGCACCGACACGGATACGCGACACGCAACACGACACGACACAACACGCTGACATGTCATTTCTTAAAAATAGAGAATTTCGACACGTTCCGACACGTTATATATTAAATGTATTTTTATATAATGATGATGATGATGATGATGATGATGATGATGATGATCATAATAATAATAATAATAATAATAATAATAATAATAATAATAATAATAATAATAGCCTAGAATTAATTTATTTACACGAAAAATATTAAATAATATCATTAATTATTTTAATTTGTTACAATAATACACAAAACTTAAAGGAAAAAACATTGTTTAAAGAAAAACGCTGAAATGATATTTTTAAATTTATTTATTTATCATATATAGCATTTTTTATTACTTCTTTCATAGTAAAAGACTTTTAAAAAAAATAAAACAATTCTAAAAAAACAAAACTGAAAAAAAAAATTGACCCCTTGCATGTATATTTATAGAAATTTTATTACTTCTTTTATTACTTCTTTTGTGTATATTTATATTTTGACCCCTTAAGTATTAGAAATTTTTAAAATTGACCCCGTGCGTGTCGAAATCGCGTGTCGGAATTCTAGACTCGCGTGTCGGAGTGTGTCGAAGAGAGTTGACCACGTGTCGGATTTTTCGACACTCATTGACCGCATGTCGGGACGTGTCGGAGCGTGTCGGACACGTGTCGGAGTGTCGGACACGACACGAAGGCTTTCAGAGAGTGTCCGTGCTACATAGTCGCCACCAGCCATTGATGATCACTGATGACGGACCGCCGCCTGCCACCACCAGCCGAGGCTGCCGGCGCATCGGCAATAAGAAAAAATTTAAAAATAATTATACATTATGAATCATACTAAACGCATTTCCATTCTTTTTTCATTCCAAGAATAGAAATTTTAATTAGGTATCAAACGCGTTCTTTTATTAATTAATTATTTCCGGGAATATAAATAAAAAAAATTATTTTTAAAAAGAAATTATTTTCCGGAATAAAAGCGTTACTAAACAACTCTAATATGCAGAAGTAGAAATTGCAAAGATGAAATGACAACCCAACCTTTAATGATGAGATTTCACAACGTAAACGCTACAATCGGACTTTCGAAAACATATTATTGTTTGCTAAGTCAAACACGTCAACTTCAACTTAGCGGATTTGGAGTCTGACCGACTTGCTTACAAAAATTATGCTAATTCATGAGTTTACTTAGACAAATCAAAAGTTTAAGAATTTGATTGAAAAAATCGTGTAAATTCAATGAACAAAAATTTGGAACTTTTTACATTCTACTTAGGGGCTGTTCCTAGCCGTGATTAAAAAATGTCAAAATAGATGACGTATTCAAAAATAAAAAAATCCAAGTCCAGATCTATATCCACCAGGAGTTGACTCTCGTTCTTGGAGGCTATCACGAATGGACGGAAATGGGTTTCTCACAAAGTACAAAAAGGATCTTTCAAACCTCTCTTTGAAGAAGAAAATTAAGGAGACCGACAATGAATCGGAATCTGAGTGCTCTTCTGATTGGAGCGGTTGGAGCGGTAATCACCTTGTCCGCATATTCTCAGACGCTGGTCGCCTCAACTCAGTGCATCACCATCGGCTTCCTCATCCTTATGTTTGCTCTGCTTCTTAAAGAAGGTCTTATATCACTTTGATCTTCGCCATTTGGATGAACTAAGAATCATCTATGTCTTCTTCGGTTAATTTCGTGGTCTCTAGGTGCAACAACAGCTCTTTTTTTCTTCTTTTCTTTCTCGTAAAATTTTGCTTATGTCATTATTGTTGTTGCCTCAGACTCAGCTGTTTCCTGTTTGTGTCTTTCCCTCGTTAATTTGTATGTGAGAATCAAAGTGTTTTTAGCTTTCGTTGTACTTGTTGCACTCGACTGGTTTCGGATTTATGGGTAGTACTTTGACTATGGTGTGAAGCTGGTGAGTGGTCCATACTCTTTCTTCTTCTTCTTCTTGAAATTTCAGGCTTTAATATAGGTGCGGAGATGGTGATATGCATTTACCCAAGCTGTAAGTGGACTCTGATTGGATGGATCAGATTGTAAGGTGCTAATGTTTCCTTTTAGTGTTAGCACTTTTAGATTTTTCTGTGCTCAATGGCTTCAACTTTTTGACTAACTGGCGGAACCAACCTTTAATAAACCGTGATTTTGACTGTGTTCTTCCAGTAAGGAGACGTACAAGTTGATCTTCAGGCCAAATGGTATTTCGATTCCTTAGAAAAACAACATTAGGAATTTCTCATAGCCACCGAATGATCGAATGCTAGAATTTACAAATGTAA